>JARNME010000404.1:0-283469 GCA_030179655.1 Scaptomyza flava | reverse complement strand
TTTAAGACATTGCTTATGAAAATCGGTTCAGTATTGACGAAGTTATGGGAGTCGAAAGATTTGCCAATTGATGATGTTGATTTTTTGGCATAAAATTTTAACATGCAAAATGACCAAAAATCGAACTTTATTTAAATGAAATTTCTTAAATGCAGTTTTATTCTACTAGTCAAACCATGACTTTTAAGACATTGCTTTTGAAAATCAGTTCAGTTTTGACGAAGTTATCGAAGTCGAAAGATATGCCATCATACTGGTCAAACCATGACTTTTAAGATATTGCTTTTGAAAATCGGTTCAGTATTGCCGAAGTTATGGGAGTCGAAAGATTTGCCAATTGATGATGTTGATTTTTTGGCATAAAATTTTAACATGAATTTTGACCAAAAATCGAACTTTATTTAAATGAAATTTCTTAAATGCAGTTTTATTCTACTAGTCAAACCATGACTTTTAAGACATTGCTTTTGAAAATCGGTTCAGTATTGACGAAGTTATGGGAGTCGAAAGATTTGCCAATTGATGATGTTGATTTTTTGGCATAAAATTTTAACATGCAAAATGACAAAACATCGAACTTTATTTAAATGAAATTTCTTAAATGCAGTTTTATTCTACTAGTCAAACCATGACTTTTAAGACATTGCTTTTGAAAATCAGTTCAGTTTTGACGAAGTTATCGAAGTCGAAAGATATGCCAATTGATGATGTTGATTTTTTGGCATAAAATTTTAACATGCAAAATGACCAAAAATCGAACTTTATTTAAATGAAATTTCTTAAATGCAGTTTTATTCTACTAGTCAAACCATGACTTTTAAGACATTGCTTTTGAAAATCGGTTCAGTATTGACGAAGTTATGGGAGTCGAAAGATTTGCCAATTGATGATGTTGATTTTTTGGCATAAAATTTTAACATGCAAAATGACCAAAAATCTAACTTTATTTAAATGAAATTTCTTAAATGCAGTTTTATTCTTCTAGTCAAACCATGACTTTTAAGACATTGCTTTTGAAAATCGGTTCAGTATTGACGAAGTTATGGGAGTCGAAAGATTTGCCAATTGATGATGTTGATTTTTTGGCATAAAATTTTAACATGCAAAATGACCAAAAATCGAACTTTATTTAAATGAAATTTCTTAAATGCAGTTTTATTCTTCTAGTCAAACCATGACTTTTAAGACATTGCTTTTGAAAATCGGTTCAGTATTGACGAAGTTATGGGAGTCGAAAGATTTGCCAATTGATGATGTTGATTTTTTGGCATAAAATTTTAACATGCAAAATGACCAAAAATCGAACTTTATTTAAATGAAATTTCTTAAATGCAGTTTTATTCTACTAGTCAAACCATGACTTTTAAGACATTGCTTTTGAAAATCAGTTCAGTTTTGACGAAGTTATCGAAGTCGAAAGATATGCCAATTGATGATGTTGATTTTTTTGCATAAAATTTTAACATGCAAAATGACCAAAAATCGAACTTTATTTAAATGAAATTTCTTAAATGCAGTTTTATTCTACTAGTCAAACCATGACTTTTAAGACATTGCTTTTGAAAATCGGTTCAGTATTGACGAAGTTATGGGAGTCGAAAGATTTGCCAATTGATGATGTTGATTTTTGGCATAAAATTTTAACATGCAAAATGACCAAAAATCGAACTTTATTTAAATGAAATTTCTTAAATGCAGTTTTATTCTACTAGTCAAACCATGACTTTTAAGACATTGCTTTTGAAAATCGGTTCAGTATTGACGAAGTTATGGGAGTCGAAAGATTTGCCAATTGATGATGTTGATTTTTTGGCATAAAATTTTAACATGCAAAATGACCAAAAATCGAACTTTATTTAAATGAAATTTCTTAAATGCAGTTTTATTCTTCTAGTCAAACCATGACTTTTAAGACATTGCTTTTGAAAATCGGTTCAGTATTGACGAAGTTATGTGAGTCGAAAGATTTGCCAATTGATGATGTTGATTTTTTGGCATAAAATTTTAACATGAATTTTGACCAAAAATCGAACTTTATTTAAATGAAATTTCTTAAATGCAGTTTTATTCTACTAGTCAAACCATGACTTTTAAGACATTGCTTTTGAAAATCGGTTCAGTATTGACGAAGTTATGGGAGTCGAAAGATTTGCCAATTGATGATGTTGATTTTTGGCATAAAATTTTAACATGAATTTTGACCAAAAATCGAACTTTATTTAAATGAAATTTCTTAAATGCAGTTTTATTCTTCTAGTCAAACCATGACTTTTAAGACATTGCTTTTGAAAATCGGTTCAGTATTGACGAAGTTATGGGAGTCGAAAGATTTGCCAATTGATGATGTTGATTTTTTGGCATAAAATTTTAACATGCAAAATGACAAAACATCGAACTTTATTTAAATGAAATTTCTTAAATGCAGTTATATTCTACTAGTCAAACCATGACTTTTAAGATATTGCTTTTGAAAATCGGTTCAGTATTGCCGAAGTTATGGGAGTCGAAAGATTTGCCAATTGATGATGTTGATTTTTTGGCATAAAATTTTAACATGAATTTTGACCAAAAATCGAACTTTATTTAAATGAAATTTCTTAAATGCAGTTTTATTCTACTAGTCAAACCATGACTTTTAAGACATTGCTTTTGAAAATCGGTTCAGTATTGACGAAGCTATGGGAGTCGAAAGATTTGCCAATTGATGATGTTGATTTTTTGGCATAAAATTTTGACATGCAAAATGACCAAAAATCGAACTTTATTTAAATGAAATTTCTTAAATGCAGTTTTATTCTTCTAGTCAAATCATGACTTTTAAGACATTGCTTTTGAAAATCGGTTCAGTATTGACGAAGTTATGGGAGTCGAAAGATTTGCCAATTGATGATGTTGATTTTTTGGCATAAAATTTTAACATGCAAAATGACCAAAAATCGAACTTTATTTAAATGAAATTTCTTAAATGCAGTTTTATTCTACTAGTCAAACCATGACTTTTAAGACATTGCTTTTGAAAATCGGTTCAGTTTTGACGAAGTTATCGAAGTCGAAAGATTTGCCAATTGATGATGTTGATTTCTTGGCATAAAATTTTAACATGAATTTTGACCAAAAATCGAATTTCATTTAAGAGAAAATTGGTAAATGCAGTTTTATTCTAGATGTCAAACCATGACTTTTAAGACATTGCTTTTGAAAATAGGTTCAGTTTTGACGAAGTTATCGAAGTCGAAAGATTTGCCAAATGATGATGAAGATTTTTGGCAAAAAATTTTAACATGAATTTTGACCAAAAATCGAATTTCATTTAAGTGAAAATTGGTTATTGCAGTTTTATTCTAGATGTCAAACCATGACTTTTAAGACATTGCTTTTGAAAATCGGTTCAGTATTGACGAAGTTATCGAAGTCGAAAGATTTGCCAAATGATGATGAAGATTTTTGGCATAAAATTTTAACATGAATTTTGACCAAAAATCGAATTTCATTTAAGTGAAAATTAGTAAATGCAGTTTTATTTTAGATGTCAAACCATGACTTTTAAGACATTGTATTTGAAAATCGGTTCAGTTTTGACGAAGTTATCGAAGTCGAAAGATTTGCCAAATGATGATGAAGATTTTTTGGCATAAAATTTTAACACGAATTTTGACCAAAAATCGAATTTAATTTAAGTGAAAATTGGTAAATGCAGTTTTATTCTATTGTTCATAAAACTTTTCTCCATTCCACATTAATATTGGTTGATTGTTTTGATCATTGTTAGCTATCGATTTGCTGTTGGTATATTTCTCAATTTTGTTGTGTTTTTGTTGTGGCCGGCGATCAGTACGATTGGCGGTTTTAATTAGCTTACGAACTTAATTAACAACGCAACAAAATTAATTATAACATGTTAATTTACAACAGTCCACAAAAAAACTGGGTTACATATTTTGCACATTATTTGATTAGTGCCTATGAACTATCTTTACAAATGATGGTTTAAAAAAAAAAAAGAAGAAGAATTTTCTCTTGAATATGCTTTTTAATGTCTTAATACTGTATCTTCTTAGACAGTCAAAAAAAAAAAAAATGAGTCAAAGTAATATAGTTAGGATTGATGAGTTTTATTGGACATAACCTTAGCTTACCTAATTGATTTTTAGCTTTATAGACAAGTTTATTTTAATGATTGTAGATCTAGATTAAATTTTAGATGTTTATTTTGAACATTTTGTATTTGAATCGATTTGTAACTGACTGGCCGCAGTCGTTTCTGCTGTTTATGAGTTTATGCTTTGCTTTTTAACTTTAACAGAGCCGTCACTCTTTCGTTCCGTATGTGGCAACATGGGCAATCTGTCTGTTTGAATCTAAAGTGCATGCCACAAGTTTGTCTCTTGACGTAATTGCAGCTTAGGATTGTCTGTAACCTAATTTGAGCTTGGCATTTCATTCAAGTTCAAATGTAATTTTTGTTTCTTGTCTCAGTTAGTTACAATTTGCAATTTTTGTGGCTGTTGTTGTCAAGATGCGTGGCTGGGTTGTGCTGCATTGGAAAATTGTTTTGCACGTTTTGTAATTTACATTAACATTTCGCGTCTCAAGAGTCTGGGTCTTGGGGGACAGACGACAGACATTGTTCTCAAGGCGTATCATTTTAGTGCAGCAGGAGGCAAAAATTATTCTTACACAATTTGCATATAAGTTGGCAATTAAACAACTGCAAAAAAAAAAACAACTAACAATAAGAATAACATGACACACCTTATGTATGTTTGTAAGCATATGTCAAGAAGTAGTCGCTGTCAAGGATTGGCCGCACCTGGGTTATTTGTGTTTCACTGAGATTTACTTAGTTAGCAACTATAGAAGGTAACTTTGATATGAGGAGACTACGCCGAAGATACAAACTACCTTCAAGTGGCAACAAAACGCAGAAGCACATAAAAATGCATAAATGCCCGTATGAAAACATTTCTAAATCCCACAAAAACAATTCGAAACGTGCCTCTTGTGGCTTTTTCCCTATTTTTTCATGGTTGGTTTTCTATGCTTGTGACAAAGTTGACGCGTGAGCATTTTACAAATGAATCAAGTACCACAAAAAACATCAACAACAACATCGAAACGCACCTAGTTGAATATTTCATAAAAATACATTTGAGGTAAAAATATATCAAAAAAGAAAAAACAATTTAAGAGGCACAAAATTTCGAAATAAATATTCAAGCGTACTTTTTCAATTATCCGTCGCAATCTTTTTTTATCGTTGCATTCTTCGACGTTCTTCGAAACCTGACAGCAGCAAACAAGCCGGCAATAGCTGATTTAAAGATACTCTAATTTTTTTTTTTGTGCATGGTTGAAAATCCTGTTCAGTTTTAAATAAAGTCATGTCCATGGTCAAATTGAAGCAAAACTCTGATGTTAAATCGTTCTTCGTGCTATCCATAAGAAAAGAAATAAATGTGCAAAAAAGCAAAATATTCCACAAAAAGCTTCAGATGTAATCCGATTTATGAGTGCGCAAGTACGTATATAAAGAACCTAACATGGTTGAGATTTCTTGACTTGGTTTGAGCTGCCGATACGTGCCGGACGTTTCGATTGCATCTGGCTAAGCGGAGAAGAGTAGAAAAACGAGGAAGGTATTAAATTTGACGTAAACTGTAAGCTATATTTAGGAGCTTGGCTGATTGTGCTAGCATATTGTGTAAGGTGTAGAAATAGCCATTGGCAGATACTAAATGGCTGATTAACTCTATGGGGAGTTGCAAGTTGGTGTTTAGAGATTGCAGGCATGTTTTTATTTGTGATTTATGCCGCTGGAACGCAGGTCTCATAAATGAATTGTTAGGTGTGGGTGCAGCCCCAAGAATTTCTTTCTGTTACGTGACTGACCAAAAACAACACAAACAATAAAATAAATTAATTTAAAAACTGCAGCAACAAGCTAGCCAGCTAGTAGAAAGTTGCGAAAGCCCAAGACGAAAAACGAAAGTTGCAAGTGGCAACGTCTGTTCGTCTGTTTGTCTGTTTTTTGTTTATTAGTCCGTCTGTCCCAGGCCCAGCTTGTTGACTCCTAGCATTGCAGTTTGCTGCTACATTGCATCATCTTTACATCTCTCATCGTGCTCAGAGCTCATATTATGTCTGCCCAGTCAACTGGCTGTAAATGCCAAAAATAATTGTTTAACTGCCCAAAAAAGTGAAGAAATAAATGACCCTTCTCTGTGTGTGAGTGCCACGCCACGCCACGTCCATTGAACTCTAGCTCAAACTCGACTCAAAGAGAGATCATTGAGTTCGCTAAACAAATAATTTCATACCAATATGTTTACAATTGCATGACGAATTGACTGTTTAAGACAATCCCATTCTACCCCATCCCATTTCATCCGTCAGATGTGCAAACAAGTCAAGCAGTTATCAGGTTTGATGTACGAGCTTATGCAACATACTGGAAAAAATACTAAAAACTTAGATGTTTCACATTACAGTTAGCTTTTAGTGTTGGCTAAATGACGCAGTAATTATTAGGAGAATTTAATAACTTCCATCTCAATAGCGTCAAATTGAGTTGCATTAGTCTTTAAGGTTAAGGTTAAGCCTCGTAAATCATATTTTGCCCATTGCAATCGTAAGCAATTATAGGAAAACAAAAACAAAAGAAAACCTCAACGGGAAACTTGCTTTTTACTCAGATTTATCTGCCAAAAGAGAATATAGAGAGGGGACGTAACATGTGAACGGAAATTGCTTAATCATTTCAACGCATATTTTTGCCATTCGTGTGCTCATATCCATGTGTGCCTTGTGAAATGCGCTTTTCCTTTTTCTGTGCCATGACTAATAAAAGACCTATTTCTTTTCATCCAACAGAAATCGTTGTGTATGTCAATAAAATATCAATTGCTTATTTGATTAGGACTCGGCAACCAGTTCCTGTCGAGATTTATCGTGATGTTTTCTACCTGCAAAGACATTAGCTTGGCTGCCCTTACAGCGACTATTAGAGCCTAATTAACTTCCCCACTCGCTCGTCAGGCTGCACTCAGTCGCAGTCGTAAATTATCGCATTCATTGCAATTCATTGCCGGGCTTAAAATAAGCGCCTCATTTTCAGATGTGGCTGTGTTGATTGCGAATATACGATGCCGCATCGTTCACTCCTACCTGCCTGACCCGCTGTCGCGCCTAACGATCTTTAACCTCGGCCCTCGGCCAGCTATATGACCATGCCTGCTGCCTGTTGTTGCTGCTGTTGTTGTTATTGATTGCAGTACAAGTTCAGTTTTGCTATATTGCGAACACTGTGTGGCTGAACGAAATGTTCACATCTCAAAGCCTACTGTTCAGATTTTAATGACACGTCAGAAAGACGCTATGCAGAATAAGTATAAAGTTGCTACTGCTACTACTATGCTACTAGTTTAGAACTGTCTTCTTTACTTACTTTTGACTATCGCAAATTCAACTACTTATTAGATACTATAATCGGAATCCCTTTTAAGTTTATAAGATGATTATTCCTTAAGTTTAAGCCTAACAATGTTCTTATTGAAAGTTGAACGTCGTTAAGATAGATACTCCGCACTTTTTATACCCTTAACACATAAAATGGGTAAAAAGGGTATAATGGTTTTATGCAAAAGTATGTAACAGGCAGAAGGAAGCATCTCCGACCCCATAAAGTATATATTTTCTTGATCAGCATCAACAGCCGAGACGATGTAGCCATTCCGTCTGTCTGTATAAACGCGTGGATCTCAGAGCTCACTACAAGAGCTAGAGACTCAGATGTTGTATATAAGTTCTCCTATACCATGAGCAGAACAAGTTTGCTTCAAATTATCGATAACTATTCTGGTTTACACATAGAATCGATAACAAAAAATATCGAATTTGGAAAATGCAAAAATGTGGGTTGAAGTAATGGGTAACGATAGAACTTTTCTGAAAATTTCGACCACATCGGTTAAGAAACACCGGAGATATCGAATTTAATCGATTGAAGCTAAGTCAGTATACCAAAGTCAATTATAAATTTAATTTATTTGTTGCAACTGGGTTCAGGGTATCTTCTAGTCGGGCTCTCCCGACTAGAGCCTTCTTACTTGTTTGTAGAAACTCTAAGTAACATACAGTGACTTAATAGTAAGATTCCTCGTTTTGTTACTAACTGCATTGAGGGTATAAAATCCAAATCTCAGTTGATTTGTGGCCGCCCTTTTGTCGAGCATAGTACGAGACATGATAAAGGTAGGCATTTTATAACACAAAATAAATACATGAAAATTATGATGAATGTGAAGTAAAATTTATGCTGATGACATACCAAGTCGATGGTTTGCCCCGCCGCTGTTATTGCTCCAGCCAATCCAACTCCTTGGAAGCGCCAATCAAGCCTCAGTCGACAACAAAGATGCGGCCCTCGGAGCAGGGAATAGGAACGTGAAACGTGTCTGTTGTGTCTGGGATTGTTGCTGGCTTAACTCTCATGGGCGTCTCTCATAGCTTAGGTATTCCAGCGTGGCAGCTGCAGAGGAAGGCAGTAATATGGCGACCACTTCACGTTTTGCCAACTTGCACTTGGGCTGTGATTGTGTCTCCTTCCTTTGCCTGCCTCTAGCCGAAAGTTGTTGTGTATTTAAATGGAAATTGCAAGTTTTTAGCTTGACGTTCGGTTCAGTTCGAATTGTTGTTTGGACGGTCGGTTGGCGTGTTGGCTTGTTACCTTGTCGGCGCTTTTGTTTCACTTTCGTTTGTGAGCTGCTTGATTGTAGGTTTTTATAACCGCATTTATCACGCTGCCACACATTCGAGCCATAAGATGCTGCCACATCAGCAACAATAACAACAGCGAATGCAAGTTTCATTTTCACTTAATTGCCATTGTTGGGTGTGAGAGGCGCCCGCTTTTCGAGTCTAGTCCAATGGTGCCAAATGATAAAGGGTGTCTGTCCGACCAGACACAGAAACAAAGAGACTTGCAGCCAGCCGGACAATGTCCTGTTCAAGTCACTTCATTTGCCACACTATTCCGCCTACTCGATTTGCGTTCAATCATCGGTCAGCTGTTTGCCACGCCACAAAAACTCTTAAAATGTTCGTCATATTTGTGATTTATGTCAGGTTATGAAATGTTTTACAAGTTTTTAGCCAATTATTTCCTGTTTCTCGTTTTTTGTATTGTGGTTACGCACTTTCAGTAAGGCAGGTCGGTTGGTCTCTTGCCCAGCATTAATTATTATGCCTTTGGCTTTATATACCTGCAAGCCAACAAACCTGTTGCAATCTGTTTTAGCTGAGCAGCAATATGCGAAATATTCAAGTTTTTTGTTTGTGGTTGGTTTCGATTACTAGAATGGGGTTAGCCTATAAATGCATATGCGTATTACAAAAAGTTAAGGTTTACTTGTTTCTACTACCTACTGCCATTAGTACAAGTACATTTTGAACTCTGTTCAAGACTCGTAAGAATCATTTTATTGTTTGCACTCCAATATTTTCATTCATTTAATATCCATTAAGCCAATGCCTCTCATAACACAAATTACCTATCAACTAAATCGAATTCCTAGTTTGAATCAACCCCGAAAATTTTATATGTTCCAAAGAAATAAAGTGCATGTGTCACACATTTCAAGCGCAACGAAACTTAATTGAATGCGGCTTCCTCTATTCGAACATAATACACATGAGCATTTCCATGGCATTCGGTCGGATTTACAACAACAACAACGCTGCTGGCCCATTCGAATATTAATGTGATGTTGTATGTGTTATTCGTTTTTAAACCATTCACCCGACGCGAAGCCGTAGCAGAGTCATTTTGAGTTTTACAGTGCCATTTTGAGTATAACATGTACAATGTTTATGTTATTAGGTCTGCACGTAAACTTTTGGATCTGTGACGTTTAGTTCGCGCTTAACTCTCACAGAGGGCACGTTTGAGATGCGTTGCGACGCGAAATAATCTAAATAAATTGATTTTCAACTAATAAATTCACTAAACTTATAACCAAATGAACTATAAATAAGAGCAATAATATAAAATAATTTTTAAAGTAAAAAATTCAGAATGGATAGTGCGCTTGCGCACACACACACACTACGTCCCATAACAATAAAAAACAAATCCAATATTGCTCAAGTTCCAATACATTGAGCTCGTATTCGCGTTTGAAATTTGTTTGATCGATTTAATTGAACAACTTGTAAAGGCATTTCGAACAACAACATTACCATAGTGAAGTGTATATATAGAAGACAATGACAATCAATAGCCGAGTAAAGCAGGTTGCAACAGGAAAAAAAAAACAACAAACTGAGCCATGTTCTGCAAAGTGTCAAAGCATAAAAAGAAACAGCTGCCATAAGAAGCACCATATGAAATTTAGTCGACCAACCAACCCCGAAATATGACTTACAGAAAAACACAAATATAAATAAAGAAAATTAAAATAAAAATAAAAAATTACGAGCATATTGTACCTATTGAACGATTTTATTTTTTGACGCTGTTGACTATTTACCTTTATATAGCCAGACTATATAGAACTGTATAATAAGACACAGTCGACCCACCACTTAAACGAAAACTGTTTTATTTCCTCCGCGCTGGAAATCGCTTCGATTTTATATCGAAGTTGATCATTAGCCAAGCCACAAACTGTTTTATATTGTGTTCAATTAATTTTCATTAAGTGAGAAAATAACAAATTTTTTTTAATTGAAACAATTGCTCTAAACTCGAAAACAAATAGACTGACAGCAGCAGCAACAGCATCGTTAAAAACGCAAGCTGCATTCCAAGTAGAGCAAAGCAATAACTAAAAGAACAGCCGTAGAAACAGATACAAAGATACCGACTGAGATACCTGTCTCTGGCCCAACCCTCTCCCAAGAGCCGTCATAAATGCAGTGTAAGGCACCGCTGCATAATTATATCTCTGGTTGTTTTTTGTGTGTTTCTTTGTAAATCACTCGGAGCAGCAACAACAACAACAACGGCAAAAGAATGTATCTCATACAGGTGAGAAAACAGCTACAATAGCAACTACGAAAATGATCACAGATGCATGCATTTATGTACAAATATGCATCTACAATACAACTTCTTGAATACAGTAAATCACATAAACGCTTTTACTTATCACATGCTTCAGAGAGCAACAAAATTACCAGCGTCGCGATAAATTATCTTTATAAAAGCAACATTTAAATTTATTAAGGTATTAATAGTTCTAAAAGCAAGCTCATAACTAAAACACTAGTTTCTCTTTCTCATTCATACCTTAATATATGGGAGTGTTGCATACTGCAATACCATACACATTTATTAGTAATTTGTTTAAATTAAAGCTAATTTTTCTTTCAAATTGGCCGAGGTTGTGTTTTGTTAAGAGTGTAAGTTTTTGCTTTTGCGATTGATATATTATGAGGGCTAACAGGATCAGGTGGCTCGTTAATGATGCTATACAACTTTGAATTTGAAATTGTATTGGATTCGCCATACTTACTGTTTACTTTCAAGTTGTTAAATCTTAAATCGAAGCAACTTTCACTCGTCAACACTTGATTTATATGCTTCGTAACGGATTTACTGTCTGTTTTCAAAGCCCTAAGCTGTCCGAGACTTTTGTAGCAAGTTTTCTTAGTTTTTCCACTATTCGATATAAATTTGTTACGGAAAATTTAAACATGTCCAACCAAGAAACTGCCAATTTCAATGACAAAGCCGAGAACGAGAATTTGGCAAAAGTTATAAACGGTATGACAGAGTTGGTCAACGCAGGTCTCACTCTAGATGCCACTAAAGTCAGCATTGATCTGTTGCAAGCCGGCATGGATCCCCGTAGCCTCGCAGAAAAAATTAAAAAATGCAAGATTGATTCCAACCACCACCAGAAAAGCAAACAGTAAATGTTTATCAGACTTCGTTAATGAGAATCTAATATAATTTTCAAATCAATCATAAATATAACTTGAATTTTGTATCGAAATTTATTTTCAAGCTGCGCATGTGTGCAGAACTATTGTTGTAATAGAAACCGGGAAAACCAAGCACCAAATTTATTATTTGATTTTAGGAATCATTTTCTGAGTCCACTGGAAAAACATGCACGTTGTTGTGATGCCTATTGACAATGCTAATAATTCCAGTCAGGATGATAGCAAACTGCAGCAATTTAGCCTGGTAAAAGGTCTAGTGAATTTTCGGGCTAGAGATTAAAAAAGAAGTATATCTAATATTAATTGACTTGCCTGTCGGATGTAGGAGTGCAGCGGCACATGCGCTCTATGCGAGTGATAGTCGAAAGCTCGATATATCCAATAGCCCGGCCATGCTCCCAAACTGGCCATCAAAAACGGCGATGCGGCATTCACGACATGCTCAAACTCTGGCGTATGCACTACCTGTTGAATGTTCTCGCCCAAGTTGGGAAAACGTTTAGAGTCATTTTGTTCGTTCTGTTGAGGCATGGCTTTGATAGGCAAACGCGCTTCTGTCCAACTCTTCATACGTTCAAAGAAACCCATAATTTTAGATTTTTTTTTTTAATTTATGTGTTGTTGACTTTAGTTATCTAAAAAAAAAAAAAACAGTTCGTTAATGTGCAACACTTGTGGCAAAGCCTGCTAGTTGGTGTTGAATTTTTGATTCGGCTTGTAGGACACATCATGTACTTCAAGAGGCTGCGAAGAGGAACGTGCCGAGCTTGCCATTAGCAAACCAAAGCCCAGTATGACCACCTGCATAAGCTTGGCATGTTGAAAAGTCTAGCCGAAATAGTTATCCGTTAAATTATTGAATGATTCAGCAATAACTGTCTAGATTTTTGCATTGAACTTACCCTGTTTATATAAAAGCTAAGCCGTTCGGTGCGTCGTTTGGTTTGCCAGTGGATGCTACGCAACAGCCAATAGCTGGGCCAGGTTATTAAGCTAACTCCCAAGAACGGCAACATGCTCTGAAACTTCGGTGCGAAACCTTGTGGCGCATTGTGATTGATAAAATCGATAAATTCCATCTGGTAGTTGATTTTTGCGATGTGTTTTTTCACATAACTCGGCTGCTGTTGTACTGTATTGGACTCCACTGGAATATCAGCTGTTGTCAGCTGGAATAGTCTTGGCCTCTCATTTTGCTCCTGTTGTTCCCGTAGCTGTTGTAGTTCCTGCTGCTGCAGAAGATCAACAACATCCATTGTGTTGGGCTCGTCGTTTGCTTCAGTATTACCATCTAGTACAGTGGCGTTGTTCTCATAAAAAAAACCTCCAACAATTTTGCGCAGCGTTTCCATGTTAGCTTATAACAATTTAATTTATTTATCTTTATTTTGAAAACTCTTATCCAAAAAAAAAAAAGCATTTGTATTTTCTTAAATGATTTGAAATTCAAATAAACATGGTTTTC
The DNA here is from genome assembly GCA_030179655.1 of Scaptomyza flava. Classification (NCBI taxonomy): domain Eukaryota; kingdom Metazoa; phylum Arthropoda; class Insecta; order Diptera; family Drosophilidae; genus Scaptomyza; species Scaptomyza flava. The sequence goes on along the minus strand of JARNME010000404.1, from coordinate 270,058 downwards.
TGATTATTATTATATATTATATTTGAAACTTAGTTCTATTGGATATTTTCAGTTGCATTTCGCCATAGAACTTTCAAACGTATTAAAAGTTCAAAGACTTGTAAACGTGTCGCATTAATTTTTAGTGAACTTAAGTTATAAGGCATTATCTAGTGCACACCATTCCAGCAAATCTTTCTTTATCTCTCCCTTCAATTCACTTCTTTGCCTTCTAATGCGGGTATCTAAATGTATTTTGTTTGAGCGCCCCCAGCGTTTTGGGTTTCTTATATATTTTTAGGACTGAGCTACTGTACTAACAACAACGGACTCTATTAGTGTGGCTTAACGTTTTGTTACCAAAAGAAGTGTAGTAGTGGCTACCATGCGACTTGATCGTGGTGTGCTGGTGCCCCAAAGTGGGTCAGTTTTCGCAGAGGCATGCACCTCTCTACAATTACTAAAAGCGCACAACTGTCGCAAAAGTCGGAACCACCGTCGCTTGCTCATTCACAAAAGCAAACGGCTGCCGGTGCATTGCTTGTTTGGACTTGCTTCAGCATCAGTTTGGTGCTTGGCCAACGGACTGGCTTAGCTAACTTGGCTTGGATTGGCTTGCTGGCCAGCAGCAGGTGTCTTTGTGTTTAAGTTGGTTTGTAAGGTTTCGGTGTCGAAAATGTGGCTTACCTTCAGCAGACGCATTCATCTTTGTAGCTACAACGGTACGATGTCGAATGGCAGGAAGCTGCCGCTAACATTGCTGCCTTTGTCTAAACTAGTTTTTTTCTTCTTATTTTTCGTTCGTTAGATTCTTAGTGATCAGTGCATTTAATCAAACTAACAAACAAAATACCAGTGGAAAATAATGCCAAACACAAATTTAACGGTAATAGTTCTGTAAATTTTCACAATACACGCACACATAACTAGGTGAAAATACGTGAAGTTGTTTAGGATTTTAAAATATAATATAATACAATAACAAAAGTTAACAGTAATACAAAATTGGGGTGGGCCAACAAGCTTAGAAATTCTTGATATTGTTCATGTTCATAGTCAGATCCAGTGTGATATAAATTACTTTGGTTGTTTAGCTTACGTTGCAAAGCCTACACAATAATCCCCATTAACGCTGTGTAGGCCCTTTAACTGTTAGACCAAACCAATTAACCCAATTCCAATTTTGAGTTGGCAAAATTGTGTGAGCTCAACTGAGGTTTCAAAGTCTTGGAAGTTTACTGTCGGAATATAATTTGAGCATAAATCAAATCAAAACGATACCAATTTCTTTTGGCTCTTCAGCAAACGCCCACGCTTAGCATTTTGTGGGCCAACTGCAAGTAGTTGTGGGCCGGTAAACGACTTCGAATTGCTCGATGAAAATTTCAATTTATAAGATTGGTTCAATATCAAACGTTATGATAGTTTTGTTAACTGAAGAAACGAATTCGACAGCTATTAGTCAAATGTGAATCTCCGGTGCAAATTGTTCCCAGAAATCTCCGTTGGTGTAGTTGTGAATTTGTTCACAAACGCTGACACTCCACGTGTCAAATTTTGTTGAAATACTTACTATACATTTATAAGTGTTAATAGGCATTGCTTAGTTATTGTTGTGGCGAAGCTGTCCGACCGTAAGCGAAAAAAACTTAAATATTCGCTGTTGATTGGAAGAATATATTTTTCGTGTCAGAAGTCCTTTATCAATTTCGATCTTCCAAGCGCATTCTTTAGATTGCTTTTGACCTTGTCCATCGGCCAATGCTTAATTTTAAAAACCTATCAGATTCTTTGCTTTTCGTTATTTTTTTCATTGTTGCCTGCCACTTTTAAAACATCGTCTTTTTATTCTTTACACACACAACTTAATGCCGCATCATTTGAGCTGGTGGAATGCTTATCTCAGTTAACCCATCTCGGGCCGCACACTGAACCAGAGAATATTGCTCAATTTTCAGACAGTAACATTGCTCAGATTTCGGCGATGCGGCAGCATTAAAATAATATTACGGAGAAGCCCCACCAAACTATAAACATTGCAATACAAACACAAGAACGAAACCGAAACGAAAACAACAACAATCAACTCTATAACACATTGACAAATGATCTCTGGCCACAACGTTAGCGATAACGTCCAGCGAGAAGGGGCTATAAATCAAATGGAGTATGTTGACTGTTTGTCGCATTGCGAAGTGCAGCATAAAAATGCGACACAAACTCTATTCATATGTATGGCAGCATAAATTCTAAATAATTTCTAATTTAAGGCAAAGTTTGCAATTGTCATTGAGCATTGAGCCTTGATCTTATCCGTTATAATCTGGGTCAACAACTTCCCATATGAAATATGAGACGAACCGTCTAACATGATATTGATATTGATTTGCTCCACTTTTACACTCCAGCGATTTTGTACTTGTTTTATGTCGACTCTTTTGCATTGCACTAATCTCAAGTTCTATCTGTGGTTTGGTTTTTAGGCTGGGTTCGTTTCGTATCGGATTGAATCGGGTCGGATTGGATGACAGTTCGGTTTGCACATCCAATCAATATTTATAACGTAGTCATCAGGTAACGAGTCATTGCAACGCGATACCCAAAGCTGACCATCCCAAGTAATTGTCTCTGGTATCAAAAGCCAAAGAAATGGAATTTGTTGTGGCTGGGTAAGGCAATAAATTCCTGGGCCTGGTCTCCACACAAAATGAATCATTTTAATTACCCTTAAGTCCTTTATGTGAATCACAGCTGAGGCTCACACGCAATGTGACTTTAAACCTCAAAGAATGAAATGTCTTTGAACTCTTCAGCATTTTATGGGCTGACAGCAAAAACAGTCATAACACACCTCCTAATACAATTGTCTACCTGACTTGTGACTGGATAAAAGATTTCTAATTCTATTAAAAAAATTCAAAGTTGGTTTCTTAAAAAACTTTTTTGAGCGCTATTTACCTGTTCAAGATTGCTTGGCGTTGGCAGATCGTCTTCTTTTCTCTCCCTTTTTCTTTAAAATTTTTCAGTTAACTCCCCAACACTAAAAGCATATACAATCCCATTAAATGGCTAAATGAATTTCTTTTGTAGGTGTATCTCGTATGATTTATCTTTGACAGTCGCATTTCATGCCTTATCGATAACGTTGCAATGCTGGTAAAAATTTTTAACGGACCGACTTGAATATATTAAGGAACTCAAGTTCATTGTCGTTAGGGTGTGTCCAATGCAACAACTGGTTGGCTCTTCTTTCCGATGATGCCCTTTTCATGGTTTGGGTGCATTTGCCATCGGGTAGACAAATTTGAATTAGTCAAATGCCGCCATCATTAATTTCATTTGTTATTCTTAAAGTAAGTTTGTTAGCGGAACTCAATAACGCACGTAGTAGCAAATGTAATTCGATAGCATGGATTCGAAAACTTGTTTTACAATAAACTTGGCATAACTAAGGCTGGGTTGAGGTTAGACATAAAATCAGGCAAGGCAAGGCCTTATATTAAAGCATATTGCTTATGTATGTATACATTTATATTCACCTAGTTGATTAAATTGAGTTTGCTATAATTTAAAAGTCGTGAAATGGCAGAATACTCTGTAGTTATGCATTATTTGATATATGTCCTACCAAGGGTATTTAGTATTCGGTTTCGAAACAAAAAATATATTTTTCTTGTTTTTCATTTCCCTAATGACTTTAATAGTTTCAGTTGAACCTCAACATATCCATCTACCCGTTTCAATTATTGTTGCTATTATAAGTCTTTTTTTTTGTCGATTGCTGCATTGTTTAGCAACATTTTTAAAACCATGCATAGTTAACGCACGTGTCTCGGAAAAAGCCGCCAAGTATATGATGTGGGTTCCCATTTACGAGTCTGCAACATGACATTGATGAAATGAGCTTTTATTGGCATACACGAACATTATGTTTTATTTTGAGGTAGGGCGTTCGTTTTACGCCGGTTCGATTTACACCGATTCATTATTACGAATTTAATAAACATGTTAGATTTTTCTAAGATTTTTGACAAGGAACCTAATCTTATATCTTCCATTATACTTGCATCATTTTACGCCGATTTGTTTTACGCCAGTTTTCTTGGAACGGAACCCCGGCGTAAAGCGAGGTTTACCTGTATTGTGTAAAAGTTGGTTTTAGGCCCAACTTGCTTTTAACGCTGACCGTAGATAAATAAACAATAAGAAAGGATTCGCACTACAAAAAATGTATTAAATTAGCTGAAACCTTATAACATCTTCACGTAGACTCGATACAATTTTTGTGGTCGTAATGAAATTTATTACGTGATGCTGGTGCGCAACTAAAGCAAAAGTCTAATAAAAAGTAGATAGGAAAATCAAACAATGTGTATAATGAAAAAAAAAAACTTAAAAAAGCTGTGGAATTTATGTGCGGCTTAATCAAGACAGTGTTAATAAACTATAGTAAACTTCGACTGAAAATAAAGACTAGAGACGAATGTTGCAATTTGTTCTTGACATAACCTCTATTTTTTAAATGTATACTATTCGGTCGATGTCTGCCTTCATACCCAGTGTTCACTGTTGCGGCTTGCGTGTCCGATGAAATGTTTTTACAGCATTTTTAATTGAAATTTTTCTTCAGCCATAGTACGTATCCATTGAGATGATGTTGACTTTACTGCACTTTTCACGCCACACACCGCGAAAGTCGACGATAAAGATATACGATAAATAAAATTACATTTTCTGTAGAAAAGAAACTGAAGATATTCCAGGGCCAGATACGTATAAAAGAAAACATACGCAATTGCGTAAAGCAAACCATTTCTGAATTTTTGTTTTTAGTTGCCGTAATTCCCTTACCGGGATTGATCGTGCTACCCCTTTTAAGGAATTTAGAAAATTGTTTTTTACCTATTTTCTCTTTTTGTCGAAATTGATGACACTTTAAGTTGTCGCAGACTTAATGCTGGGATCGATAATGCGTAAGTGCTGAATTTGTCGTCATATGCCCGCTAAGTGCATACTATATAAAAAAGAATGTCAAGAGGCCACAATAATTACAACTAATACGAAACGAGGGTCGAACCTTGGGCTATAAAAGCCTTACCACACTTATACACTTCACTATACATCACATACGTTTAACAGTTTTAAATACACAGACGAAAATGTAGAACACCTGTCACTCTTGCCGCATAACAAACTGTGAACTGAGGGGGATCTAAATCTCATACTGGTGAGAAGCCTGGCGAAGTGTAAAGATTGAAAGTTTACTTTAACTATCTATGTAATTGTTGCAAACGTTCATCAATTATAAGCCTCGATAACAGGCAATACATACTTGTGCGCGCTAGCTATTCAATTACCCGGCATTATTATTCCTGAACCTGCCCATGCGCCGCAAGTGCCGGAAAGTCAATTAATTTCCGGCAACTTCCACTCGCCCCAAAACGATGTCAGCCCATCTCTTAGAACTGTGGGCATGATATTACATTTTATGGCTTATGGACGTTCTGGAGAAGCAGTGTAAAAAGAGTAGCTGCTACTTGTCAGTGATATGCCGCATAATGTTCGACATTTAGCGGATGACTGTTTATGAATCATTTATTCGACGAACATTTAGTTTCGACTATTTGGACTGCAAAATACTCTCAGGTACAACGTAGGTGTATCTGTAAATGGACCGGCATTAACTAGATGTGTATATATACTTATGTATATGTACAATAATGTATATACAAAATGTTGCGTGCATTATTTTAAACTTGTTCATCTTAAGTTTTGTTTGCTTGCCAAAAATTTTTCGGGCTGCTGTCAGAGAGTAAAGCAAATTAAAAATGAAAAAAAAATTAAAAAAAAACAAGTAAGAGGGCTCTTGTCGGGAGAGCCCGACCAGAAGATACCCTGAACCCAGTTGCAATAAATACATTAAATTTATATAAGACTTTGGTATACTGACTTAATTTCAATCGATGTTTCTCAACCGATTTGGACGAAATTTGCAGAAAAGTTCTATGAAAATCTGAAGTCCTTAGCTCTTGTAGTCTTTGAGATCGACGCGTTCTTACAGACGGACAGACGAACATGGCTATATCGACTCGGCTTTTGATGCTGATCAAGAATATATATACTTTACGGGGTAGGAAATGCTTCCTTCTGCCTGTTACATACTTTTGCACATAACCATTATACCGTTTTTACCCATTTTATGGGTTCAGGGTATAAATAAAGAAATAACACAACATGTATCCGCGAATATATTCAGAAAAACATTCATTGACTGCAGTGGCAAATAATTAAACGTTGTATTGGTATAGATATTGACCTAAAATTAGGAACAAGTAACAATAAAGAGGTTATCAGCTTGTCCTGGAACTTTTTTTTAAAGAACAGAACTATTATTATAAACATGTTGAATTTTCTCAATCGTAAACATTTTTTTGGACATCACAAACACATAACAATGGGTTGTTCTAACATTTCTGCAGCACATTTTAACTCAACACACTTGGTAAAATAACGTAGCATACATATGAGTATATATGTTCATGTTTTGTTTTTATATATGGTTAGCAAGTGCATGTGATTTTTTCTGGGCCATGGCAAATACTATAAATTTACGGAAATTGTGAAACTTTGAACAACGACGCATGTTTCTGACGTTTTTTATTTTTACGCTCAATTTGCTTAAACTTTTTCAGGTTTAACTATTTTAATGAATTAGTTTGAGTATTATTTTTTAAACAATAAAATAGTACACAAATAAGTAACTCCGGTAAATGAACATTTGTTTTTTAAGATTGGAGTGCGTTGAATGATGGGTCAGGGTTTTTTTTAGAGTCAGCTGAAATATGTTAATGACTGGTAAGCTTCACATACATAATAAAAACATTTGATGAAATAAATAGGCAAGTGAGGGTACAATGTGTTTATTGTGGATTGTATTTTGTTGTTTAAAAATCAGAGTGTAAGATAAAAATAATGGGCAATGTTGATAATTGTACTTGCCTTAAATGATAATGCTCGTTTAACTGTAGAATTGACTGTTTACCTATCGCATTAGTTCGCTGCTGAGTTCAAATAAATTTCCACATTTGTAGACTGCCGTTCGCATATCATATACCAAAAGATTGTACAAAACATTTTAACACATTTGTGTAATTATGCAAATTTTGGACTATTATGCAAAGAAATAAGTAAATGCTACAAATTAGTCGGGCCCTTCAACTAATTTGTGTATCATATTAAAATAAAGCAACTTACCACTTGCTTGTGCGACTTTTTGGAGCTCATGAAACAACAAAAGCAAACAACGTTCATTTGAAGGCAGTTAAAAATCGATTTATATGAGCTGTGTTATGAGCATTTTGATTATAGCATTACTCTCTGGCGTTTGAATCCCGTTAAAATTAATGACGGTGAAAGTTGAAATATTCCAGTTAAACCAGACATACGCACATTATGATAAAACAATAGGCCAACTCAGGCCCTTCTCCATCCTCCGGACTCATCAGTTGCGTGTCAAGTATCTTTGTAGTATTTAACATGTTTACCTGACTTTTTCGGTCAGTTTTTGGCGGCTTTGCTGAGAAGTTCATTGGCCGAGCATTTGAAAATTAAAGCGTCGAGTTTCTGATCTTAAATTGTGTGTGTGCTTGTGTAATGAAAAATATATTGATGTCCATTTGTATATGCAAAATAGTAAAATTAGCTTAGGAATAATTGTATAAATGAAAATATGCCGAAATGAAATTTTTTAAATGTCGGCTGCGTTTTGGTTGCCGTTGTCATAAGACGGGGTTGAGAAACACACTAAAAGTTGTATAACACATATATACATATATACATATATATATTATATATATATATATATAAATATATATATTATTACTAACATACGAAAAATTCCCAAAAAATAGGCTTTATCCAAAAAACATTTATAGTTAAAAACAGTCAGAAATTAAAAACTAAAACTATTTATACATAATATGAAACTTGCTGGTAAAAATTGTTATCGGATCATGCTGCTAACTCACGCATTGCAGCAAAAACCCAACACGACAACAGCAATATCACGCACTGATCATTAGCTCTGCTTGATAAACAACTAAGTTGCCACAATTTGGAGTTGTATTTATTGGTCTATTCTCCGCTGCATGAAATGCAACACGTGCTGTGCATAAATAAACCATTTTCAACTTTTCCTGATGGTGTTTTTCCATTTCACTCCTCCTTTCCAGTTGAACAACTTTGTGGATAGCGGTCATTTTCTGCTGCTCCGTTTAGGGCCTGTCATTGACCCTACGACCGTTGCGTTGGTTGAGCTAAGCACATTAGTATGGATTATGCATGGGACAGAACAGTGTGTTGGTTTTGTTGGTGCTGCAATCCAGATCGTAGCATCCCTAATTCATTATTTGCAGTTAGCGTCTCGAGCTTGTCGCCTCTGTCGGCAGCAAAGTGAGAAAACATTTCTAGACAATGACTGCATCGTCCGCCCCAAAGCCATGTCTTGCCACTTATTGTTTTTTCAAATTTCTTATTTTTAGTTTTCTTTGTTTTTATAATTTTGTTCTTTCAATTCTTTGCTCCATGAAAGCTAGTCGAAATCAGCAACGATAGTAAAAGAGTAACAAAATTTCCGTGAGATGAATTCGAAATTCGTATATATGACAATATTTGTTTTTAGAGTTGCCGAAATAAATTGCTGTCAGCGATCTTTAAGTCTGTTGCATATTTATAAGATATAAAATATGGAAATTAATTAACACACATTCTCAGGCTTTCAAAAAAAGTCATTAAACTTTTATAAGTAATGATATTTAATTAGCATACAAAATAAATTCGCTGAGTTTTGGGATTCAGTTCATTTACTTTTTTTTCGAACAGCTGCAAATCGTTTTTTATTTTATTATTTTGTACTGGTTATTGTATGTTGAAACTTCAAAGAACCAAACATCAAGTTTTGAGATCGCTTTTATAGGAATCTAAGTAAATTTGCCAAATTGCCCACTGACCCATATTCTATTGGCTTTATTGCTTTTTTTGTTGTCTGCACAAACACACTCGATGCTATGTATAGAACATTTTTGTTTGTATTAAGATAAGCCTCCACACTAAGAAACTTTTTAGTAAATTGGTTTTACTTTTCGGCAGCACGAACAACTTCCGCATTACAGCCAAATCTTCTGTATTTCTTCTATCAAAATATTTTTACTTCACTTAAACACACACACTGTTATATTCTTAAAATTAAAAAAAAAAAAACACATTTTTATTTTATTCAAAGTCTGGCATGCAAGACTCATGGCATTAATGAATGTGTTAATTTAAGGTGACACATTTTTCGATCTACATTGACTTTTTTATATGAGTGGGTGCGCAATGTAATTTTCCACAAAAACATTTTTTTTATTTTTCAACTGACTCAAATTGTGAACCACATTTTAAAAGTAAGATTGTTTTCTCGCAATCACTTTCCAATGAGTTCATTTACTGTTTTAATGGTCAGCTATGGATATATCAAACTAAATGGAAAATCATTTCGATTACGTTACTAGGAGTATTTACTTAATTGTCGCTGCCGATGACTTATGTATCCCAAAGAGACATTCAAATTTGTGTTATGAACATATGTGCTCTTTAGCGATTTTGCTTCGCTCTTTGTAGGAGGGAATAAGCTTTACAAAAAAGCTTTTGACGCAATATATCGCAGCGATCGTGCACAGTTTTCCTGTCCTATCAGTTGAGTTGTTGGGTGTGTTTAGCATAGAACACTTTCGGATCGTAGCCTACAAGTTTTGTATATATGTGTTGTTTGAAGCATATTTATATTAATATGTTTTCCATACATTTTTTGTTCGTTTTGTGTTCAGCTCGAATTTGCCATTTCGATTGGAGTCTAAAAATTGTTTGCTTTTTTCGGCAGAAAAAATTAGATTTCCTTTGTAGATATTTGCGGCTGAGATTTTAAAAGAATATTTTTAGTTTTCTAACATCTCTCTCTCTCTCTCTCTCTCTGTGCGTGTTTCTATTGTGTTTTATTTATTTGCGCTATAGACACGCGTTACAACGTGCGTATGAGTGATTTGTGCTTGGCAGTGTGCCCGACATTACGCAGCTGTTTGAATTTTCTGCATAAATTTCTTACAGAATTACACATTAAAAATTTAATTTGTCTTTAAACTGAGTCACTTTGGATGCTGTTGCTGATGTGTTGGTTTTATGAGGCCAGTTTTTAGAATCAAGTTGCGTTATGTTCCAGTCTATAAATAATAGTTACCAACCCTTGTAAATGTAACACAAAAAAAAAAAAACGTGCCAGAATTGGGTTGAAATAAATCTCATCAAATGAGATTTACAAAATTCTTAATTTTGCTTGTTTTTGTGACCTAATCTTAAATCTGTCTGTCAATAAGAACTTTATTTCAAAACTGTCGCTTCGCATCAAGCTATCAAATATAATTAATTTTTAATCATAATAACCTTTTTGCGTGTTTTCATGTTATGTTTACGTAGACAGTTATTGATTTGTTTATATTTAAACCTCCGGCCGGTCGAAAGGCTTATGAATACGACAAGTGTGTTACCCTTGTGCATCGAATGGTTTATATATGCCGCAATATCGTCAGCAATTCTTTAGTGGCGTAAGCAGCGGAAATGATGTATCATCATTGTCCATTTGAATCTCACACCCAGTTTTATAGCTTGTTTCTATAAACAATCCAAGTAAAACAAATATTGAAAGACACCAAAAAGAAATTTAATTTCACACGCAAATTTGTTTATTCATATTTTTACCAAATGCTTATGTATAATTAAAGTGCCCCGCAAAAATTGCAAAGTTTTTTTGTGAATAGTAAAAGTTTCTTAAGTATTATTTAATACTTGTCATCGAGTTTGTTGTGTAGTTGCTTTATTTTCTTTTATCTTTTTGATTGATAAGATTTCTATTGTAGTCATTTTATCTTTAGCGAAGCAATTAGTATTATGCCAAGAACCTAAATTGCATGATAAACAGCTGTTTCCGGCTCGTAGACTTTTTAAAGTAAACGAGTGTGAAACGTTATGTTCTTTGGTTCTGGCGTGGGAGCTGTATGTTAATTTTTCTTGATCCACCTAGAACAAACTGCAAGAACGTATACTAAGTGTAAAGAAAATCTCATGTGAGTAAAAATAAAAACACTACTAGCTTGGCTTAAATTGGGAAAGTAATGACACAGGTACACGTTATCAATGTAGATGTCTAAATGACATAAACGACATAAGCCCATTCAAAATAAAACGAGTAAAAAAAAGTCGGTGCTTGAATACTTTCAAGCAACATTGATTTCATTAATCCATAGCCATGAACATAAACAGATTTAGTTTGGCTTGCTTAAGATACACATGTAGTTGGCTTATCTCAGGGTCTTTGAGCCAAGTTAATACAATGAAATCTTATCTTTTCCCTGAAAAAAAAAACAATAAAATACAATAGCAACAGTGGAGGCCCATTAAGTGCAAATAAAAAAGTGTTTAAATAAAAACTTATCTTGATTTTGCTGCCTATTGAGTCTTAAGCTGCTTTAACTAATGAAAATTTCTCTCTCTCTCTCTCTATCTCGTTTTTTTTTTGCTTTATAGACTGTTCAAACGACTTGGCGTCCCCAATTGCCTTTGCCCAAAGAGCTTCAGTTAACCGAAGAACGTAACAGCGCCGACGACGACACGAAAAACAACCAAATAGAAACAGCAACTACGAGAACAACAGACAACATCAACGAACTAAAGATGGATCGTTTGCGCCACAATCAACACCACAACATGAGTGCAGGATCCTCACAGCAGATATCAAATAAGCAGAAATGGTCTTTTGGCCGCCTTTTTCGCAAGAAGAAGGAAGCCGAGGGAAGCGCTAGCTCTAGCGAGGAGGATCGCAAGGCGGGATTTACTCCCAAGCCAAAATCCAAACCCCATGCCAAATCATCTCGCAGCAGCGGTAGCAGTAACAAAGCAATTGGCTTTGATCACATTGTAATGCCACCATCAGCTTCAGGAAAAGCACAGCCACCACAACCTCATATAGACAACGAGTTCTTTCTACCTGTGGAGATGGTCCCGTCCGAACCATACTATCAGAATCAGCCTGGCTACTACAATCGCTCTTGCAACTCTCTCGATCGCAGGCTCTATCTCTCCCAACAACAGCAGCAGCAGCAGCAGCCCCCTGCAAATATGAAGGCACAGAAATCGCATTCCACTCATCGTGACAGCAAGCAGCCGGGTCACTCCAGTGAAGAAGAGCTTATCTCGCTCAATTCATCCACGTTCTCTAAGTATCGGAGCGATGAGAGCCTACACAGTGGCGGACAGGCTCTGCTTGGAGGTCTATCTAATCGACGCAGTCGCGCCGCCCGCAATGAACGCTACTACAAACGCTTGTCTCGCGACGGCGAAGAAAGTCATGGCGGTGTGCCTGCACGGCATCAGCATCAGTTGCAGCAACAGCAACTGCAGTTGCATCCTGTCCCGGCGCCCACGCAGCGCTATAAGACACAGCCACTCCCTCTCTCCATATACCAGGTAGCTCCTACCACAGCCCCCCCCTCGTCCGCATATGTGCAATGGCAGCCACAAACGCGACCGCTCCAGAACACCATGCAAAACGATGCAAAACGCAGCATCAGCTATGATAGTCAAATACATTTGCAAAATACAAACGGACGCTTGTCGAGTAAACCACTGCCGCCGCCACCACCTCCGCGGGATCCGCTGCGTCGCGTCCATTTGAGCTCAACAAACATGGTGGGCAGCTCCGGGGACATGCGACCCGTCTCCTATGCCTTTGATAAGAGTGGCCGTTGTGTCTCCGACGATCGAATGTGGCAACCGCCACATTATCAGTCCGTGCATTCGCTTAACTCGCAGCCCAGCAGCACCATTTCGGAGCAGCCATCGCAGGCCCATCATCGTCGCTTTATCACACGGTCGGAGCGCAATGCTCTGCCTGGTAAAAAATCTTTGCCCAACGGCATTGATTTTCACTATGTGGCAGATGCAACACCGCGCTCCAGGAAGCCCATACATATGTTGGATACAAGTGGAGGTCCGCAGTCGGGCTTACCTGCCTCCAGTGGCGTCTTGCGGACCACTAAGAGCGGATTGCCCACGTCCAACGAGTCATGGCAACCGCAGCGATCGCAACAGCAGCCCTTGGCTAAGCCACGCTCCATTTCCAGCTCGAGAATTAGTGAGCTGCATAGCTATCCTATGCCCACGTACTCTGAGGTGCAGAAGCCCAAGCGGTTAGCATCCGCTCCTATTTCCGCGCCCGCTCCTACGTCAGCAGCTTCAACAGAACTGGATAACGTTATCTGCGGAAGCTTGCATATCAAGCCTGGCGAACATGGTTGCCAGGATTATGTAGAAATCCGGCATCGTGATCTGCACAAGACCAACTCTATGCCGCATCATTATCAGCGTTGTTCGGGCGAGGATTTGCCAAATAAGTACGAAGAGTACGTGGCCGAGAAACGCGAACAACATCAACAGGCACCGGCCCAAATTTTTATCGAGCGTAAAAACAGTTTGCCAGCCACAACTGCGCCCATTTATTTTCCACGCAAAAAGCCTGCCAATCTGGAGGAGGCTATCAATGAGCTGGAAGCCATCTACAAGTCACTAGGCCTCACCGAACCAGCTGAGCCGGAGCAAGAGCCAAAACCACTTGTCAAGCCTGAGCCGAAGAAGGAGCCTAAACCGCGCATGCCGACTCCAAGTGAATTCGAGAAGTTCGCCTTGGCTCATGCCGATGATTACGAGGATGAGGACTCGCCGACTGGTGAGCCCGATCCGGTGCGCGATGACGTCGCCTATCGTAATCTGCAGTTGGGCCACATGCAGTATCGCGCTGCCGAAAGACAGCCACCCTTTGGAATACCCGTGGGCCCGATTGTTCCCGCCCCGCAAAGCGACTATTTGCACGTGGAGCCGGTGCGTGTGACCTCAAAAGACAAGAAACCCGGCTCACCGGATATTGTAAAAGATGATTTGGCGGTGCGCGCGTTGCGCAAAGATCCTCCCGGGCCCAAGACCAGTTTTGTATATCCAATGCCAAAGAAACAACGTGCGACGCGTACACAGTCTGCTAACATATATAGCCTTATCCAGCGAGATGCAGCCAAGCCCTCAGGAGGTGATCTAGGAAGCTACATGGAGTTGACACGCAGCATTGAGCGAGCGGGCTCCATGTCAAATCTGGGTGGCGACGAGACGAAGGACACCAGCGACATACCCGGCACACTAGATCTACTGCGCAAGCTAAAGGCGCAAGATGAAGAGCTTGCCAAGAAATCGCATATACCGTTCAGGCATCCCAGCCAGGGTGGTGCCATTTCACAGCTACCGGAGCGGCTGCGGCACGTGGAGGCGGAAAGGATGGCACCGGTGCCAGCGCCACGAAAGAGTCTTACTCCCGAGCCACTGCTGGAGGATGCCCTCAACAAGATTGCACAGGATGCGCAGGCAAGCAGCATTAAGCTGACACAGGAGCTAGACGAACTGCGCAAGGAGGCTCTGATTACGGCTGCCAGGCCGAAATTAAATGCTGAGCAACAGAAGCTAGAACAGGAGCTGCAGCAGATTGAGGCCGTTTCCGAGGCGGCCAAGCGCTGTGGCCAGCTTCTTCTCGACACTCTGCCTGACAACGATGAGCCTAATAGTCAGCAACAGGAGCAGCAGAAAATTCCGCCGAATGCTCGAAAGTTGCACAAGGAAGGAAAACTGATACGAGCCATCGATGAAGTCTCTGAGGCAGCGAATGCCGTTTGCGAAAAGATTCTCAAGGATATTGTGACGACAGAGCCACCAGTGGTGGTCCATGAGGCGCTTCAGGTGAAACAGCATCCGACAGAACCACAACTGGTAACACCGCATTTGATTAAGAAACTGGATCCCATACAATCGGATAAGATCGAAGCGATTGCCAAACGCTGCATGCGACAGCTAAGTGAGCTTGCCGATCCGAATCCGCCGGACTATGACAATCTGTCTGCCTGTAATACATTGAGCACAGCTGGAGCTACAGAGGGCAGCCAACAAGTCCACGCTGATGCCACTCTCATTTGTCCCATTGCAGGAGTGAAGACAGGGCACCGCTCAACGCTCAACGACGACATCGATCGCATCATGCAGGAGTGCGAGCGACAGGCGCGTCAAACTGGTGTCAACAAAAACAGCAGCAGCATGACAACCGTCACCACATCCAGCACAGATGATCAGCACACCACAGCGCCGAGTATGAGCAGCAGAAGCGTTAGCGGAAATGCAACCACTGTGAGCACCACTGCCTCCTCATTTAGTTCAAGCAGTGATTGTTTGGCAAAGTCATCAAGTCCATCGAATGCCAGCCGAGCTTTGTCCTCGAGTATAACGTCGTTTAATCCGTACTCCTCGAGCGATTATGTTAAATCGCAGAGCAGCGATTATCATGCACCCAGCACCGATCCCATCAGGACATTCAGCACCACATCCTATGATGTGCAATCGACGCCCAATAGCACCAACACATTAAGCACCAACAACACACAGAGCACCACAAACAACAGCAATACGGGTGAAAAGCAAACCGCCAGTACCGCCTCACCTTCTCCGTCGCCGCCATTGCAGTTGACACCGGTGGGCGAGCGCAGAGCACGCTCCTCATCACCCTCGCAGTATAATTCGAGCGAGGAGCTCGCTGCCATATTTGGCATTGAGGAAAAACCGAAGTCGAAGCGGCTGCAACGCAAGCAGCTTGCGGTTAATCTAACAGGTAATGGCGTTGCCCCCGCCCAAGTCCGCCAAACCCGGCAAGCCCAAGCTCAATGCAATGAGACGAGCTTCTCAGATGCCGCTACTAATCCCCGCTGTGCTCTCGCTACGCTTGTTCAAGCTACTGCTACTAATCCAGTTTTGAATGTTGAATGTAATCTTGACCCTGAACTTGATGTTGCTACTACTACCACTACCAGCAGCAGTAGCAGCCGCAGCTACTCACAAGTCAACCCATCCACATCCACTAATGAAGGCACTAGTAATTGTAGTAGTCTTAGTTGTAAGTTAGCCACCATACCAGAGCTAGAGCTCGAAGTCGGGAAGGAAACGGAGCTGGAAACTGAGATTAAGCTTTCGCCCAATTTTAATCGTATCTATGCCAGTAAAATTAACATTGTAATGGATAGGCCCGAGGTTGATTCTGACGAAATTAACGAAGCACCTGCACCCGCTATCAAGACCCAGTTTGACTCGTTGAGTTCACTGGAGGAGACATCGTCTAATCCGGACTCGGGTAATGCAAGCCTGGCTGACTTTCCGCTTGCATCGCATGTCAATGCCTTCATTGAACTGCAAACCACTCACAACAGTCGATATGAGATTAAAGAGAACTACGTCTCGGAGATTTCAATAAATGCATTAGAATCCAGTGATAATGACGAAGCAGACACCGGTACGGCCACCAAAAGCAGCATTGAAAGTAAAAAGCCTTTGGTTTATGCTAGAGAAGAGGATTTCCCACGCTTACCAACAGAGGAAGAGTTGCTTGAAAGTTTGCGCGAGGAGGCCAAATTTAACAAAGACGAGCATACAAGTGACGAAGTCTTAAAAATTGACGAAACATTTACGCTAAGCGAGGCTTTATTTGCTCTTAACAGCGATGCCTCTCTGAATGAAGTTGACGAAAGTGAACTTGACGATAGTGATCTAGTGGCAATTGCGCTCGACGAAGCTTTACTTGACGAACTCGATGAATGTGTCCCAAATGACGAATTCGCTGAATGTGACCCAGTTGAGCTGAATATGCGCAAGAAGAGCATCGTTTACGAGACACCGCAAATCAACCTAAGTATTTCAGAAGTGAAACTCAATTACGAAACCCAAGCAGCGCTGGGGCAAGAAGCTCTGTGTGAAGCCATTAAATTGAAAATCGATGACAAAAAATCTGGGAAAAATGATATGCCAATTAAGGATACTTCACCATGTAATGAGCAGCAGCAGCACAGTAGCGATGAAACAGAAACGGCGCGACGTCGGCGCACAGGACTTCCGGCGTTGACTGATGAACAACCAACAACTAGCTCTAAAGCGCTTTCCGTGTTCGGCGAGGTGCGCACACTGCAAGCACCGGCGGGGGCAGAGATGGTGGTTGGAGGGGTGACACCACGAGGCGGTTTGACAACACTTGAGCACGTACTTGTCGCCTGCACCGTAGGCCTGATTAGTCCCAACGATTTGCTCACATTGTGTTTGATCGTAATTGGAGTGATTATCATTGTTGCAATTGCGCTCAGCTGAGCGATCGGCTTCCAGTTGTTATTGCTACAGCACTACTTAATATTGTTGTTGTTGTATTTGCAGGTGTTTGTTGTTCTTGTTATCTTTGCAATTATGGGAGAAATTGTTTGACATTTTCTTATACCTCAACAAGGATTGTTTATTTAATTTCCTTAACGCAAACTGCAAACTGCAACATAATGTTAATGCGTATTCAGATATTATTTTTGAATAGATCAAAAGTATACTCTTTGTTTTTTTTTATCAATGTCGACACGATTTTGAATAATTATGTTTAATCTACATATATTAATTTTAAACACTGCAAATACATTCTAATCAGACATGTAATATATTTAAAAACTAACTGTGGCAATTTCTTAAACACAACGTTCTAATTTGCTTAATGAATAATTTTATTGTTAATTTGACTGCAACTTGTGCCAATGATTTTTTATGTCTACCTAATTACGTTGAACTCAATAATTTATTTTTATCATAATATTATTGTACCGTATAAGCATACAATCGAAATCAAAAATCGAAACAGATACATCGAAAACACATAATTGTATATATTCTTATATTGACTAATCATAAAACATTTATAAAATCTCTTTGTATATTTTCAGCTCAAAATTTTATTGCTTAAGTTATTATAAATATTATTTAAAAACCCAATTTCCTTAAATTTATTTATGTAGAAATTTTGCTATAATTTTTCTATGATTGTTATAATTAAACAAAATAAACAGGCGACGCAAATATCATTAGTAATAAAATGTTATTTAAAAAACATGCAATGCGCAATATCATTGTCAATGTTTTGTTTTATTTGTTTTAAAGTGGCTGTTTCGAAATCTGCTGCTTATGATTTTGTTTTGTAGCGTTTGTGTTAAAGTTTATTATTATCTTTCTATACAGTATTACCGTTTGATTTTCTGCTTGCTAATAAATTTTTATTTATGTCCCTCAAAAATCGAATTCTCCTAAAACCTAAAAGCTTACATTTATTTTACTAAAAATAAAAACACATATTAATTAAGTAAGAAACGTGTTCATATTAATTGTTGTTTGTTGCTAATATGTCGCTGCTTAGAAATGAGAAATGTACGCTGCTTTAATTATAAAACTTAATCATAACACCATATTTTTTAATTTTAGCTATTTTTTTCTTAGATGCTAAAAACTAAACGTGCTCGTAATGTCAAAGGTTCGAGTCTTGACTGAAAAAAATTCAGCTCACACTTTCAAGCTTTTTCGAAATGGTTGAGTAGCTGGGTTATGCTTGGTTCAACACTTGGAAAAGACCATTCAAATAATTATTTTTTGTTAAATATTTTGTTTGTAGGTATTTAAAAATAAATTTGTTGTTAAGGTTTGCCGAATTCAAAAGCTTTTGCGAAGCTCTTTGTTTTTCGTCTTTTTAAAGATTTGGACCTCAGTATATGCAATGTGTTTATGAAATTATCAATCGACGACATAAAATATAATTTTCTCAAACCCTCTTGGCATTTTTGTGTCAAGCTGGACATACATACATTGATGATCTCTCTATAATATGTAATTTTTTATATATTTTAACTTAACGCCTCCCGTCAATTAAAAGTATAAAAAAAAAAGAAACAACCGCAAGAAAAAATCTAGAGTCTTGTCATTTTAAGGCAGAGTATCTCTCCTCTAACTATTGACTGTTGTTGTGCTTGACGATGTTGCTTTGGCATAAAAAGGACATTCAACTGCAGGTCGCTCGACCTTTTTTTTTTAGGGACCATCTTTTCGCCTTACTGTGCGTCTTTTGTTAATGAGGCTTCAAATTTCAATGGACGATGAAGGTAACCAAAGGGAAAATATCTATTTTGTAAATACAAGGTTTTATGGGTAATTTCCAATGAAAATCAATACATACCAAATTCAACTTTTGGGCATGATTCGAGTTAATAAGCTCTTTACGCTCTAAAACAAAACAAAAAGTTTATTCACCTGCTGTAGGTTCCATGACCTCAAATCTGGCACACAGCTAGAAAAACTAAACAGCAATAAAAATGTCACAGATCTAATTTGTTTTAGCCACTCTGTCACATACTAACCTCATCAACCCCCAACTGAAACTTCAGCTACTCTAGGCACGGCCCCATTTCGCCTGCTGTCATGAATAAGGCTTCTTAAGAGCCTAAAAAAGCCGAAAGAGACAGACAAAGTTATTTATAGCACAAAAGGGGGTATTATGTTTTTACCATAAAATATGTAAAAATAAAAATGTAAATTATAGTGGAAAGCAGTGAAACAAATATACATTCTAAAAAATGGTTGGTTTCATAAATTAACACTAAGTGAAAATGAATTAGGATAAAGCGGTTTTTTACTAACAGGTTTCTTGTTCGACTTGCGTTTATGTTTGCAAGGGTATTGCATAACGGGATATTCCAAGGCTACATTTTTCATGTGCATAGCCTCTCAGCCCATAACAGCTCGAATACACGCCCACCCATGAAATAATAAGAACACTTCCAACCCAATTTGAAACAGAGGAAATCCAATGTTTAGCTAGCGAGGGCTGGTTCTAGAGTGCTGTTTTCAAGGTATAAAAGATAGTTTATGTAAACAGGCAGAGTCCATAACTTGACATTCTAAACTGGTTTGAGTATTAAAAATAAAAAAGAATTGCAACAATATAAAGTGAGGTATAATTTATTTGCATAGCTTGCCTAGCATTCCCCTGTGCGCCTCTCGCATAAGTTTTGTTTGTTGCCATTGTCACACATTGTAGGCGTGTCCAAGTGGACGGTTGTATCCGTGCCACAACACGTACCTAATTATGCGGTGCAAGCTCCTTTTAGTGCCTGTCAAAACAGTTGATAGTTATTATCGCCGCCATAACAAGAGGCAGACACAACGTTTCATTTTCGGCGTGCTACTCACACACATATGCAACGTATTTGTATATGTAAAAACCGCGAAATGCTTCTAGAACCATGCGGTCAAGTTTAGGTTGCCTGTTGGCTACTGTTGCATGTAGATAAATTCCAAACCCCCTATAAAATTTGTGCATTCCGCGCTATGAACGAAATGAGTTCCAATCGTCAAACCTTAAAATTCAATATGGGTATTTTTACTGCGCAGGTACAAACAAAATGCCACTGGCCCCAATTCTTAGGGTTGCTACTGTTGTTGTAGTACAAGCTGTGGACTTTTATGGTCACGGCGAATTCGCAGGAACAGAGAGCGAATCATATCAGAAACAAATAGAGAGAAAAAGTTGCCTACTTAACAAAAAATATTCGCTAGCCAGAAGTATTTGAATGTATTTTATAATATAAAATTTGTAAATACAATGTGAGTTTCATCGGTTATACAGAACGCTTATTTAATACCTGCAATTAGTGCTCATCAAAGAGGATTGCTATCTGTAATTTACTTCAGTGTATGTCGATTATAAGGAGTTTCACAGCGCAGGAGACAAGAGAGAGAGAGAGAGAGAGAGAGAGAGGGAGAGAGAGAGAGGCATATTCGCCACCGATTTTGAGTTAAATATTTATGAAAAAGAGAAAAACCGGCTACAACATCAGCTGTTCCAATGCTTCAGTCGAGTCCAGACTTGTAAATCGACTGCTGCTGGTGGCGAAAACCTGCCCGAGTCGTTGCTCAGTGCTCAGTGCTAAGTGTTGTATTTGTTTTGGTCCACAGTCTGATTCTGGCCACATCAACTCACATCTCGCGCTCAGTACGCACTGAGGTTTTCAACAGTTCACTGTACGTGTCGCTTTGTTGCAATTCAGAAAAAATTTCTCGCAGTCTATCAGCCAAAAAAAATAAAACAAATAGCGTAAAAGAACAACCACAAGTGAACGAGCTGTGACAGACAAACCAGGCGTATACAAAAACAACGCGAACGAAATTAATAGTTAAGAAACACAACAAAGCAAAAGAAAGGCGACTTGTGCAGAAAAGGTGCGTTCAACAGCTTTTATATACATGTTTATATATATATGTGTGCCTATATATATATTAATATGAACAAAAATATGTTATTTGCAAAACACTAGGGGTAAAAATAATTAAAAAGTACACAATCCTGGGGATAATATTAAACGAATAATGTTTTTAAGAACCCGAACAAGACAGTTTTGCCCAAAGTCCAACGCCTACTTACATTTTGTGGCAAATATTTGGCTTTCCATATGGCCTCTCTATGCGAATCTCTTGGGTGGCAAATGAAATCGTATGATACTAAATTCTTTTTGCAATTCATTTCACTTAAGTGGCATTTGGTGTAGTGATGTTGCTGTGTTCTAATGCCATGCCCGCGGCAACCCACTCATTGTCTATGTTTGTCGTCTAGCAAATTCTGCTATTGTTGGCCAAGTTCAACGCACCAAAGCAGCAGCAGCAACAGCTTTCAACGCTTTTTTCTTAGCTTTATTTTTGTCCTTGTAATATTTTGTTGTTGTTGGGTATTTTGTTGTTTGCAGGCATCCTCTTACTACACAGCTGCAGTAAGCATTGTGTTTCTTTCTGTGCACTTTGAGTATTTACTTTAACTTGAATTTGTAAAGGTATTTTGGTAGTTTTAACTCATTGTCTGGCCTAGAGCTTGTCCTGCCAGTTGATTGGCTCTGAGCGGGAGGTTTAATGTGCTCTAAAGTGTTTTTCATCTGTATGACAAGTGGAATGTTAGCCTGGTGATTGCATAGCTTAGCAGTGCCTCCTTCTACTCCACTCAATGTAAATAAATACTCGTTTATTCATTGTATCAAGTGGAGCCGATTGCACGTGCCTAAAAGCTTAAGAACCATTTTAAGAATCAGATCTTCAGTGGGCCATTTTTGTGCCATCACTTAACCTTCAGCAAAGTTGTGCTTATGTCGTTTTACGAATCCTTCGGTGACGTGAGTGTTTCACCATGATTATGTGTCAGCTGCTTTGACTGCATACGAACCCGTCTACTGTTCTCCCTGCTTGTTGCAATTTAACCGTATTGTAACGGTTATATGCAAGCATACACGAAATAGCAGTTAAAGTATTTCAACATTCATTTGGAAATATATATATAAAAAAAAAACTAAATAAAATTGCCAACTGATTGTTTGGTGGTTTGTTTATTGGTTTCACCAGCCTGAACCGTTAAACAGACAAGTGGCATAAAAAGGAACACAGGGTCTGACTGACTGACTGACTGCATGTTGGCGAAAGACAACCAACGGCAACAACAACAACAGCTACACTTTGCTACCCCGTGGCTTAATGTGCAAGGCATATTTGGTTAAAACTCAGTTGTTGTTTAAATCTTTTTGTTGGCTAAGAAACTATTTTGTTATGCCATTTCAAAGTCATTCCTGCGTGGTATATCGCATTCGATCAGTACATGTTTGTTTCATTCGTGATTGCTCACCTTGCTTTGATTCTTTATTTGCAACACGTAGGCTGCAAACAACATTTCCGTCGCGGGCGCAGGCGTTTTGCTTGTGGGCTTGTTAATCCAAACTTTGTTCCTTTTTCAGAATAGGAAGCCAAGCAAAACATTAGTTTGGTTGGTGCATTGGCTTAACACCTGCTTAGGTGTATGACCTGGCAAATGGCAATTTGAAAAATTATTTTGATCGAGTAGGCCATTGGTTCAAGCTTCCAAATTTGCTTCTACTATAAAATTTTGCCTAGCCGGACGATTGTTAAACAAAAAAAAAAAAAACAAAAAGAAAAACACAAAAAACACTTGCAGTAATAACATAGTACAACTCATTTGGATCTTCGTCCACTTTTGCAAAATTTTAACGTTCAGGGACGAAATATTTAATGTCTAGGGTCAAGTTGCCAACCTTGCGGAACACTTTTTTAGGTACTTCTTGTTGGGCGAATGTTAACTGAGGTAAGCACCTAGGCACTGCCCCGTTGCCCATAAGAAACGGCTGAAAGTGGCAACGTTGAGCAGAAATAGCATTAATGTCAATATAGAAAACTATAGAAAATTACAAAAAACATACTGACCAACGTTAGAGCTTTGACGGTCACACATTACTCAAAACGAGACACTCAAATTACTCCGCCCCAACGCACCATCACTATGACAACTTTTGAGTGCCGTGCAGAGCTTTTGAGTTAGTTTTTGCTAAGTTTGTCTTGTAGCGTTATTTTCTTTTTTGTCGCTGCTCTTGCACTAATTAATTCGTTTTTTTTTTTTTGCCTTTATTCTTTGGGAGCACGTGCCGTGTTAACACGGCAACGACTTCATTAAAAACTTGAAATTGATTTTTAAATGAATTTAGTATGTGTTGGAAATTTATTTATTTGATCTTAAATTAATTTCTTTTCTTATTTATCTTTGCAGGTGAGTGAGTCAAACACTATTTAAACAAAATTTGGTTTATTTTGGGTGAGTTAAAAACCAGTTAAAATTTCGAAAATATAATTTAAACTAAAAAATCTTGGTTAAATAAACAATAAATAATGGGCTATTTTGTATTGTGAAGTATTAGTTTTAGTATTGGTAATAGAATGCCCAATGCCATTGAACTTGTTTGCTCGATCTATGGACTGGTCAGAAGTACAGTCATTTGGAGGAAACGTGAAACGCGAGCACATGAAAACGGAGCATTAAGCAATTTTCTATAGTAACTAACATTTCCGCGCTCCATTCATTCATCCATCTATCCTGTCATTATTGGCGTATTGAATTGCTCCTAACGGCACCTGCATTGCTAACTACCTTAGTAGCAGTGGAACCCAGTCGACTGCAATAAGAATCTCTAAAATCTCAACCCATCAACTTTAGTGTATACGTGAAATTTACTGTATGTATGCCATCAAGAACATTCAGCTGAGGATATCTTTTAAAATATCGTTTCTCATACATTAATTTACATACAAATTTCATGTGTTTTTTTTTTTCATTGTTTTTGCTTTGCCGTTTTGCCAATAAGCGATCCTTTTCCTTTCGTATTCGCATTTCCTTTGTACTTATAACTGCACCCGCCCACACATACACTCACCTGTCGGACAAAAGCGCGAGTACTCGTACTCGGCTGTTATTGTTCGTCTCTTGCAGCTTCGGCGTTGGAGCGTTGGAGCAGCTTTAGCTCAGTCTTTTGTCTACCCTGCTCGACGTCGGTTCATGTTTATGTACATGTTGGGATTGAAAGTTCTGGCTGCTGCGTCGCGTCATAATCGGTAGTGTTAAGCTCAGTTTTTGTTTTCAGCCTGCATTGCGTTTCCGTTGTGTTTTGTAACTATTGCTACCTACGTGTGTGTGTTTGAAACAAGTTCAGCAGTGCGTTTCAAATCTGCCGTTTCGGCTGTTCATATTTTGTTTCGCTCGATTGAATCATCGGAGTGACGGTACAGTGATATTAAGTCATTGACGAAAGTCTATAATTCATTGCAAAACTATTTCAACCGCATTTGTAAGTACACACTAATCACAAAAATAAACCACACTTACACTCACCGTATGACAAACAATTAAAGCAACTGATAACTTTTTGTTTTGTAAAAATGAGTGCAAGACGATCCTCTATGTCTGTATTTTTCATTCTGCATACATACATACATGTGTACATCTCTGTATGTACACTCAAGAAAAGTAGTTTTAGTTTTGAGCACGTCATGTCGGCCGATTTAAGCTTTCAACTAAAACGGTAAATGCTGTCGTACTCTACTTTTAATATTTCTATACTCATTGTATTTAACACTCATATTTGGGCGGCAAACAAGTGCTGCCCATTGAGTGAGTGCTGCCCTGCCGCTTTCGCACTCTTTTTCGGACATGCGTACTCACTCTCACTCACTGTTAATTTTAGCTTACTGCGTCGGCGCTGCAGCGACACGAATAACGTTGCGTCTAAGGCGGCTTATCAAATGTTTTATTTTTAGCTCACTTAGCTGCTTTAAATATTTTCTTGTTTATTACACGTCTGCGAGCTGTATGTGTGTGTGTTTCACTTACTACGCCAAATTGCTTTAATTTAATTCAATGGATCAACGTAACAACGTCGCACTCTCTGCTTGTATTTTCGAGAGAGGAAGAGAGGACACAGCGAGAGTCAATAAAGAGGAAAGAAAGATGAGGAGAGAGACAGTTACTTGCTGTTGCGTTGTGTCTGTTCTTCAACCATGATACTATTGTTGTTCGGTCAGTCAGCCGTGCGTTTTGATTGTGCCCTTGCTATTATTGTTATTGTTATTACAACTGTGATTGTAACTGTTATTGTCTGTGTTGCTATGACAATGCAAAGTTAACAGACTGAATACTACATTTTGCGTACGAAACTTTACTTTGTAAACATTCTAGTCTAATATTCAGGAACATACTTGCCGGTAATTTAAGAATTTCTGTGCAAATAAGAATATTTCATATATTCGTGTTTTATTTTTGCAAGAACTGTTTTAATCATCTCTCATCTCATAATTGCAACCCAGCCAATCATAGAATTTGACTTCTCGTTGTAGGCGTTGCAAACGTTGTTAAACAACGTGAAAGACATTTACAGATCAGTGCTCATCAAAAAATTAATACAAAAATATAACATTACATATTATTAAAAAGTTTGTCTGGCCACACGTGACTTTGCTGTTTGAATTACATCCATGGCCAAAAGAGTCGAGTGTTACAAAAGGTCAGTCGACTTCCGAAGTCAATTTTTCGACATTCCAAACATGAAACTTTTGCGTTTGAGCTTGAGCTTGAAGCTCTGTGTTCTAACAGCGACGAACCTGCAAAATGAAACGACGCCCGCAAAGTTTATCTTGCTTGCAACTTGCAACTAGCCATCTTTTAGGACGAAGCTCTATATCTTTCTTTGGCTTTTGCTTCATAAATCTCGTTATGATTTAAATGTTTCTCTTATTTTATCTAAAATTTAATTCAAGTTTTACCTTGCACTGCACTTTTTTATAGAATTTTTCTTTATGTTTGCACGTTGACAATTCATTGAAATTTTTTTTTATAAAAATAATTGTCAATTTTCATGAACTTTATTTATCTGGCCTACACTACTGGCCGTATAAGCGATATGTAGGTAACTGAGATTTACAAGGCTATAAAAGCGAGTAATTCGACTTGTTACCCTATTGAAGTTCATAAGAATTTTCCAAAACAATTTATGCTTTTAATTTGTATATGTAAAACTCTTAAAGTGCTTTCAGGCGAACTTTTCTGTTTTTTATGCCCTTGTCACCCCTGCATTAAGGTATATTGCCTCATTCATTCGATAAATCTAAAATTAGCTCTTACTAACCGTGCGACTTTCCGATGGTCTACTGTCGTTCGTCAATTACCAGTCCAAGCAAAGTGGCCACGCCAGTGAATAGAAAGGGGCTTGGTTGGTTTCTTCCGATTCAATACTTCTTAACTGCATTCCCCTGTGGCTTTGCCTTTGCTTGGCTAATGTTGTCATTCTGCTTGGTGACAGTCAATAACAACATTAATAGCAACAATACCAAAGGCCTTTATCAAAGATACAAACACACAAGTGTCTATGTGTGTGTCTGAACTGTACATTGCAAATTGATGGAGCAAATGGAGCCCGTCAGGTAGTAAGCACCACTCGCAATGATTGCGAAAAAAGCTGAAAGCAAAAATAAAATATAAAATAACCTAAAACAACAAGCAACAACTAGACACAAATACATCCCATTCTTGGTGACAGCTGTCGAACTGAGCCTCTTTGCCACATTGTTGCTAATCAAACGGAAAGCCGATATCAGCGGCGGGAAAATTTTAAGGATTTACCCCCATTGATGCGGGAGCAGTCAGGTGTGGCGCTGCTGTTGCAGTTGCAGCCTTTTTATTTGTTAAAACATTGTATTGAGATACTTATCTGCTTGGTCTCGTTTCTGTGTCCTGGTCTCTATTGCCAACCATGCCCTTGGTAAATGTTAAAATTAAAGTTAAATAAATCTGTGTTCAAAGCAAGGATTTCATTTTATTTTATTTATTTTTTGAAAAACAGAGAAATTGTGATCTGTACTTTGTTACAATTTATACTTTTCTGAACGGATGTTTCGCGAATTTTAAGAATTGGGTGTTGCAATTATCGAAGAGTTGCTTGAAACGAGGGTTGCGTTGAGCGAAGTCGTACTGTACATGCATGGGATGGGGATTAAATAGGAAATGGGTAGAAAGGCAGAAAGTGTGTGAAGTGAAAATGGTGAAGCGATGGTTAGTGAAATTTAACCTAATAATTTGACTAAAGCTAGCAAATAAATGAATATTAAGTTAAATATTAATGATAGTAGTGATTGTATTGGCCAATTCAATTCTGATTTTACTAGCTGCAAAGTTTCAGTTGGCTTCCCTTTCCTTGCATTTAACTCATGTGGGCGGATTCCATAACAATAATTTAATTCAAAACCTGCACTTAAGCAGAGTTTTCCTTGTTCAGCTCAACTTTCTGCACATTTTGCACCCTTTCCGTGATTCTATTTTTCGAGTGGTTTGCTGACATAACTTGCCTTTTGACCCTTTTGTCTGTTGGCAAAATTTCAACTTGTCTAAGGAACCCCGCCAGCAGCGTCCTACAAACAAACTGTTGGCAAGTGCCACATTATAAAAAACAACACAAAAAAAGTATTACATAAGAAGAAAAAACATGCATTAGCAACATTATTTTAAAGTTTTTAAAGCTATTGCAAATCGAGTGGAGATTTATGTTATTGTATGTTTGTAGGAAAAAAAACATTTTCTAGTTTTTCGCTAGCGTCCGCATTTTCCACACGCGTTCTGCAATTAAACGAATGACCGAGTTTCCGAGTTTTTCCAACATTAGTAACATAAATTCAGGTGGCAAATAGCTGGCCATCAGCTTAATTGCAATCAACATTATTGTAACGCTAAGGCTTGTGTGCTTTTCTCTTCTCTCTCCCTCTCTACCTCTCTCTCTCTCTCTCTCTCTCATTCTCTCTCTATTTTACTCTGTATCACTTATTTTTTGTCTCTCTGTCTTTCTCCTTTCTGTATTGGGCCGCGTGAGGCCGCTAGCATTTGTGTGCCACTTTGTTGTTGGCATACGTGGCTGATTATTTTTTCACGCCTTCTTAATTAATTTCTAAAGATGCTGTCCATGCCCATTCCCATCATTAATTGTTTTATTTTTTTTATTTTATATTGCATTATGACTCTCATTCAAGTTTGCATAACAACTTGCATTGGAAAATTTACATGCATTCATATGCTGTATGTTTGTTTTTTTTTTTTCATATCATCCTTACATGTTGCATAATAAAACGAGGAGAGGTTTGAAATTAAAACATTTGTTTTCTGTTGCTTTGCTATTGGTGCGAATTACTTGTTAAACTTAATAGTTATTGATCAATTAATTATAAAAACTCATGAATAATTAGTGTGAAGTTCAAGGGAAAATGTTGAACCACAAAAGAATGAGCGCTTGTAAACTTTTTCATAGTTAAAGTTTCTTAAGATAAGTTTATAAGTTTAAACATGTTTGTAATATGCTCCCATGTAAATGATAAAATTACACAATGAGTCATCAGTTTGAAATATCGCAATTGGTTCTTGAAAACTTGTCCAATAGCCTGACTTACTAATAAATAGTGTATGGCTAAAAGCATATAGTCAACTTTCCAACTCACACTAACTCATACTGACAACTGACAGCATGCAGCCACCTAACGACGTCGTTTCGCGCAACGATGCCGAGTCATCACAAAATGCAATTCTCTTGACGCTGTCACCTTCAAGGGCCACGTAATTTGCAACGTGCATTGAAGCTAAAATTTAAATTGAAACCAGCAAAAAAACAAGTTGAAACGTTGCAGCCGAACGCAACCGACTGCGATATACTCGATAGCTGTATTAAAACCGGTAAAAAGAGGCCTGATTGCAAAGGGGTAGGGATGTGGGATATACGCAAACCAATTTTTTAATGGTGGGGTGGTTGAGGCTTGGGGGCGCTATGAATGGGCGTGGCCTCCAAATTTGGGGATTGTTACCAGGTATCTTCCTATCAAATTTGATAGCTCTAGCTCAAAACTGTGGTAGATACACGCATTCACGTTTTTAACGAAGCGCTAGGGCGGCTTGTGTTGGCTACGGGTGGGCGTGGCATTTTGATGCAGTATTTTGGGGATTGATGATGATCTTCTCATCAAATTTGGTAGTTCTAGCTGTAGGGATGTGCAAAATAGGTGGACTTTACGATTTTGAGTTATCGATTTGCCAACCCCCCAGTAATCGTAGAACCCTAATCTTGACACTTTATCTGTCCCGGCCATAGAAAAAATATATTTGCAAAGATTCAAGTCTCTAGCGTGAAGGGTGTGGAAAAAAGTTGCGTTCATACAGACGGAAGGGCGGACGGACAGACAGCATGACGGACATTGCACAAACCCAATATACTCTTTACCTTCGGTATCGAGTATAAAAGCTAAACAATAGAAAAGCCAATGAAAATGCTTAAATCAAAAGTATTCGACTAGGCCCTAAATGCATGGCATTGCCTATTACACACAGCATGAATACATTTAATTTAATAAGCTCTTAATATCCAATGTGTTTGATGGGTATCGCTTAAAGTCAACTTGACCCTAATACGATGCCAAGTTTGCATTGTTTATTTGCACGCAGAGATAAAAAAGAATAATTGCAGAGTGAGGTAACAAACAAAATATACAATCAATTTGTTGTTTAAACAAAACTCCATCGAAGCAGATACAAAAGTGGATTTTGTTTTGCATTTAAATTATTTCCGTGTTCTCTCCTGAAATATCATGTTTTTCAGTTGAAACAGGGTATATTGAGTTTGTCATGAATCTGTAACGCCTTAAAGGAATGATGGGAGACCCCATAAACTACATATCACAATGATCAGGACGAGCTCAGGAATTGATTTCCGCGTGTTCGTTCGACCGTCTGTTTCAACCCGATTTCAGGCCAAACCGCTGAACCGATCTTGATGAAAATTTCACAGATTGCGTCGATCATGTCGGGTTTGTTCACTATGAAATTTCATCCCGCTCGGAGCATTCTACGACATAGCCATCATACAAATTGACCATATCGTACTATCAATTGTTGTTGCTGTCGTGCACTTTCAAGTACCTACATATACACATACATATAAAAAAAATTAATCCATGAGTGAAGGGTATCATAGTCTTGGCATAGCCAAAATTAACTATGCGGCACTTGTTTTTATTATAAAAAGTCGGCTTTATTACCCACTGCCTACAATACAAAATGTGCTGCTGTGTTTTTAATCTCGCAATTGGCTTCCGCAACACATTTCGCATTTGCCGCCCACAAATCAAATTAAATGGTTCGATGTGTTTCGCATTAGTATATGGCTCAATTATTTCTTTAACAAATTCATAAGAAGTCTTTGGCCTTGTTAAGTGTATTTTGTTTTCTGTTTTCTGTGTCTTTATGACAGCGATGGTTGTCAGCTGCTGCGTCAACCACGTGACCTCAACAACTTCTACGGTCGACGACGTTATCATCGTACAGTATTCTTATCTCTTTTCTGTTGCGTGGAATGCTACATTGGACTTTCTGATGTGGCAGTTTGGATTCTGTGGGTTTCAAGTGTTGTGGGATGTGTTGACAGAATTAAATATCAAACTCAATATTCAATAAATAATCCTTTGACTGAGATTCGATACCTGCGACAATATTGATTACATATTACAACTATATATCTATTGTTTTTTAACACAGCCTTGTAGAATTTCAACGTCAACAGCACTCAAATCAACAATCATCTCAAAGCCTCTTAGCCATGCGCCACAAATTAAATAAATTTAACTATGTTGGGATTTAATGGCGCTGAACAATTAAACCTGCAGTAACGCTGATAAAGCTATTTATTTACTTGACTCAACTTGAGATATATGGCTCTCCTTGCATTGCCGTGCCGTTCCTTTTAGCCTGTCCTGTGTCCGTCCTTCTGCTCTCTGTCTACGTGCCTATCCCTAATTTACTTTGCTAGCTGTCTGCCATGGCATGCGTCAACTTCACCGTCTTCGATGTCGTCGTCGTTGAATTCTCGTTTTCTTTGCCGCTTTGTGTCGGTTAACGCGCACCTTAATCTCCTTCCCTCTTACTTCATGCTCGTGCGGATGCAACTTTATCTCAATGCTTATTGTTGTTTTGCTTTAATTGTCAGTGCTAATTGCAACGCGTGGTCTTTACAATGCAACAACAAAAACAGCACCGTCAATCTGAAGACAAAATTCCATTTAAGTTGCTATAGACTTTATGTTGCAAATGTTTCGATTGGATGCGTGGTGCCAGCAGCATAACGCTTTTCCAAATCCAACCCTGATAGATTTCTGGATTTTCTATGCTATTTGACTTACAACACAGGTTTATAATATAGCTTGTAAAGCTTTGGGCCAACAACAACAACATAAATTTGTGCACTGAAAATAATGAAAATTTTACAATCCATTGTGATGCTACAGCCTCAAAACAAAGCTTTACGTTCTGCCACACGCTTTATCGAGTTTTCGCTTCTGTACAACACTGCTATTGCCACGCCTTTCGAACTGTGTAAATGGGCGTGACTAATATTGACATAGTTCCAAGCGTGTCATCTGGTCCCCGTCGTTGTTGAAGCCGCCGCTTTTCTTGTTGCTGCAATGAAAGTAGGTTGCATTTGTATATTGCAGGTGTATTTCCGTGTGTATTTGTGTGTCTGTGTAGAATGTGAGACAAGCATGTGCATGGGATTAATCCATTTCCATTGATCGCAATATGAGCCCGGCCCACACAACAATTTGGCAAATGTATGACAAAAAAAAAAACAACATCCAAGCAACAGATGTCGATGAAGGCCATTTTATAAAAGCTAAAAAGACTTTTATGGCTTGTACTTTTTGTGTTGGGCTGTATTCTGTTCAAGTACTTTGGCAATTTATTAAGTCTTTTTTATTTATAGCTCTTTTACAAAATAAGAGTAAAAGGAGTCAAGTTGGATGCATATTCGATTGTGTTATGTTTATAGAATATACAAATGAAATGACTGTAATGTCCTGGGAAATGTACTTTTTCCTCCAAGTTATTATTGTTTTTATTGGACTTGTGTTCATATCTATATGTGTGTGTGCGTGCCTTAATAATTCATACCTGGCGTATGCGCAATACGCAATGGAAAAGCAATCCCATCAATCATACGCCACATATCCTGCATAATAAGAAATCATAGAACGATGCAGTCGGTAAGTTGTCGGGCAACACAGCTGCTTATTATTAATTGCTTCATTTATAAACAGACCAATAACATGCCCGAGCAAATGAGATTAATATTTATAAATAGCGCGGGGTAGTGCAGTAATTCACCCGCGCACCTTCTAGCTTACTATTTGTCTTTTTATGATTACTGTAATTCATGATTGTTAAGTTGTTTACAAATTTAAAACGCAAATGTAGAAATTGAGTGGATAAAAGAAGAAGAAAATACGAAAAGCGTTTCTTAATCCAACTGCAGACGAAATGATACCCTTCAGGCAATTTCCCGCATTCGATCATGACTGCAAGCTCATTATCAAATGAGATGTCCAGTTAAAATTTTCACTAAAACAGCAGATAAAACCGGCTCTAGGTGGCGCTTTGTGGTTTCAATCGCCCAGTTCTGCTCATAATAATAATAAAATTATAAAAAAAAACAAGCAGTCAGGCCTATCATCACTCCATTTATCTTTTAAATTGACGCTCAGAACGGAAATGGCCGGACAACAACTCAATCATAGAATCAAACACACATAGCTTGGACACTTATACATATGTACATACGAGGAATATGCACATCAGTTTCGACCTTCAGTTCCGCACTTACAGCACTTGCACGGGACACACGTACACTTAAATGCTTAAAGGCAATAACCAAACGCAGCTGCCAAAGTTCGCGTTTGACTCTTGACGTATGAACCGAAAGTTATTTTTTAGACAGTTGGCAAACCTTATAAATACTAAAAATTAACAAGCAGACATAAGCTGGAATAAGTATGTGCATAGCAACAATATACGGGGTAACATGCAACGTTTATGGCAATTACCAAATTATTTGCGCTATTAAGGGATTTTGGCAGCCACAGCAGCAGTATCTTACATACGTGTAAAGGTGGTACATCCTCGTGTAAGCCAAGTCAATTATAGCGCGACCTCCTTTAATGTGCGTAGCTGAGATTCCTCCTACTGCATCGTTTACCGTTGGCCAAACTCAAACACAAGATAATGTTAGTCCGACGCTCTGTTTAGGT
Source organism: Scaptomyza flava (assembly GCA_030179655.1). NCBI lineage: Eukaryota > Metazoa > Arthropoda > Insecta > Diptera > Drosophilidae > Scaptomyza > Scaptomyza flava. The sequence continues at coordinate 236,587 of JARNME010000404.1, read as the reverse complement.
GCCTCGGACTCTCATTTGATGAGTTTTGCTACTGGTTGCTGTTGTTGTTTGTACACAGCATTCGAGGCACACGCTGTGGCGAAACAGAGATGATAATAATGCTAGTGATGGTTCGCATATCACAAATAAAAACATTTATTATATAATTAAAGCTTATATTTTGCAATTGTAATTCGTATATTGTTTGTGTATAAATTTAGTGATCTCTATTTACCATTCTCTCGAAAATAATGGTAATCTTGTTTCACTGTATCTTTTCTACTGAACCAACAGCTGAGCCTGAGCATCATCTTTTTTAAAATCTGGCTGCCATGTTTTATGGCGTTTTCTCGTCTGTCTTTTGCTATTACCGTTGCACGTTTTTCGTTTTGTTTTGATTTTGCTGCTTCTACCCACACACAGTCTCAGCCAAACACTCTCACACAGACATTCTCACACATTCTGGCACACAAACGCGTACGCAAGCTCAAGCACTCAGTGCTATCTCACATAGATACTCAGAGTTTACAATAAAACGGCTGTCGCTTGTTCGGTTTTGTTTTTATTCTTTTGCTTCGTACGACGTAGAGCCCAAAGATAAAAAATTTAAATCGTGTTGTATACAACGGCAACGACAATGGCAAATGGTGGCGCCGTTGCCAGTTCTAGATACTTTCCGTTAGCGTTCAGTCGCCCGTTTGCTTGGTCGCAAAATCGTTTAACACCGAGACGGACGACAACAAGAGCGAGAACAAAACTGTTGGTTGGAAAATTACAGACAACAACTAGGAAAGAAGAGGTGCCGTGCCGTTGATTGTCTTTGTTGTCTTCGTTGCCGTTGAGCCGTCGAGCCGTCGAGTCGTCGAGCTGTCGAGTGTATTTTTGCCTCAAGTGCAGCCCCAGAGTCTCAAAACAAACAAAAAATTGGAAGAAGAACACGACGCAGATTTCTGAAAGAAATAAGAAACATCTTTAAATATATATGTATAAAAAAAAAACACTTGCCGCTTATGTCTTACTTTCTAAAATAAAATAATACGTTCTGCCTCGACGCGACCAAATTTAGTCGGCTTTTGTAGTGCAGTGTTCTTGTGTGCAAGTGCGTGTGCGTTTTCAATTGCGGGAAAGAGGACAATATGTTGGCCATCAAGGAGTGCCTTATTCGCGAAGGTGTGCTTAATCTGGATAGTCCCATACATGGATCCAGCCAGCGACACTTTCAGCTCCAATCGAGCAAGAGTAGCGGCAATATGGATATGCCACGCTATCGCAGTTAGTAATATACTACTACATACATTTAAATATATGTACATACATGAATATCTGTAGATAATTGGGGGCGCAAACCTGATGTTAGTTTGTTAGTGCGGTATCGGATAGATACGAAGTGTACTAGATCATTTGCCATTTGTTGTTGGCAATACTCTGCAATTGAGTGTTTTTGAGTTACCGTAATGACCTATACGGAACATGTTCCTGTTTACTAAGAAATCAATCAAATATAAAAAAAATTAAAATGCCAAGTATTTGTATTAGGTCGCTAGTTAAGTTTTTAATATATTGTTATTAAATTTTTTTTATTGCTCAAACACTTCCTTGCAAGGGTATTTCAAAGTCTTATAATATTTGAATGATATATGTATAGGCCATATTCCTTGTTATTTTTAGATTCTGGCGTCGTCGTTCGTATAAATTCTTTGACATGAAGTTGTTTTATAACTGTTAGCAATTTGTCTTGCTTTTGTTTACATACAAATTGTTGTTGTTATTGTCCCTCGATTGGCATATTTTCCCCTTCCTCGCTGTGAAACACTCTCTGCCCACTTATTGTCTACAACATCGTTTGTTTCTTAGCCTTTGATAAAAAGGTTCAAAATTTTAAAACAAGCTGTCTCTTGAAAAAGCCCTAAGAAACCGATCAAAGATTGTGTCATTTGTCTGCTGCTTATATTTTTGCTGATTTATACTGTCAGCTTTTACTTAATTTTGATTGTTTTTCGATATTTCATGTCTGTTTTGTTGCCATAGTGTATAAGCCTTGATGTACGACCGTCTATACTGTTGAAAAGAGGTTTAGTGCTATTCGCGCTAGACGACTTCCAATCAGGACACATCAATTCATCAACTCAATTCTCTTCAGCTCAAGCATTCGATCTTAAACTTATATTAAGAGCCACACCCACAGTTACATCAACCCTATGACAGCACTGCAAAACGAATTTCACAATTTCACAAACATACAACTCTTAAGTGTCAGAATTTTGAAAGATAACCCGCGCCTCAATAGGTTGCCATTTAATGGGCAATCGAAGTGTGCGAGACGATATCGATGTGGATATGAAGGCCCACTCTGTGAGTTGTTGTTGATAATTAAATTTGTTCATTGCATTGGCAGGCGGCATAAAAAACTCGCATGTTATTTTTAGAGCCAAGCGGCATAGAAGAACCGAGAGGAAAAAACAAAGAGGAGGCTGTTGGAGGCACAGTTTGTTTGCCACTTGACGCCGCCGATGTGGGCAGTTTGCCCTTGCGTTTATAAATAAGACTGCAACTGTAAACAGCGGCAACACCACAATACGACAAGACGGCAAAGTCTATGGCAACAACAACAACAACTGCGGCTAAAAATTCACTTTGCAGCTTTTCGTTTTTGTTGATTCAGTATTGATTTAATTTTATGTCGCCGCAAAATGTGCGACGAGGCAAGTTTTTTCTCTATGCAACAGCAGCGCCTTGACAATTTGATATGAGTGCAAGGCAGCCACATGTGGCAAGTTTAAGCGGTTGCCTTAAGCTTCAGATTATGGGTCTGTCTATATCTGTTTCTTCTTACTTTCCATGTTAATTATGCAACCCACAGCAAAAAAAAAAAAAAAAAAAAAAAAAAAACAAAAAAACAAAGCGAAGCGAAGCAAGGCAATCGATCAATCAGCTTGCCACATACAGCAGCAACAAGCGGCAGAAGCGATTGGTAATAAGCTCTCGAAGCCACAAAAATTTGCACAGCCGATTTGTAGTTGCTACTCTGTTGTTATTGTTGTTGCTGTTGTTTTTTAAAGCATTTTAGTTACGCGAAAACAACTCTGTTTTTTTTTCTGGCCGACTTTTCCGCAAAAACTAATCCAAGTCAACATGTATCAAAATAAAATGTTTTGTTTAATAAAGAAAAACGGCACGCTGCCAAGACATGCATTTCATGTGGGTTGGTTTATTCATCGTAATACTATGTATGTATAAGGTTAATTTCTTTTTGATTTTTTGGCAAGCAGTATGGTGTGGAGAATTCCGCGTTGTCCATTTGCCATTTGGCAGGCCTGAGCGGACTACACAAATAAGTACAAATTTAGCAATTGCATAAATGCATTCATAAACTAAATATAATACATATCATATTGTGCACTTTAGCAATAGTCTGTGCTGTGCTGTGCTTTGCAATACCCTTTACATTTAAGCAAACTCAAACTCTGTCTATAAATGGTATTACATTTGCTCAGATTTTAATTCAATTAACCCGGGCAGAACGGCAATGAGTGGGCGAGCATTGGTCATAGTAATTATTTTTATAAACAAAACAAACACATAATCCGTACTGTACTTACGCCCCCACTACTAAACCACCATCCCCAATTCATTGATTCGTTAATTTTAAGTCAAGGCTTGTAAGGGCGTGTCTGGCTGGCCCGTCTGTTTCTTTTGTCTTCTTCTAAAACATCAACTGCAGATCCCACACATTCTGAGCATAACAAGCTTATCACTAACAAAACCGGAACCTCAATTAAGCAATTAAAATACTAGATGGCAGTGGCTCAGGGTCTGCTCTGAAATTATTTACATCGTGGTCGTATGGGAAATATCCCTTATCCTAAAGGGCTAGGGCTCTCACAAGCTGTCGGTTAACGCAGCCGACCATGTATTTACATTTATTTCAATTATCAAGAGCACAACGAACTGACAAATGATAACCAACAGATGATATATGCAATTCCTGGACAAAAATGTTAAATGGGCTTTTTATCATTTCTTAATCTATATAGAACAGTTAAAATTGCTTTAATTTCTGTAGTTAATTTTATAACTTAAGCTTTTCTCTCTACCCAATTAGCCCATTGTGAACATAATTACAACCTAACAAAGCATCTTTGCAACATCTTAGCTAATCAACTATTTAAAATATCCTCACTTTTTACTTATCCACGGCTAAGGACGTGCGAAGAGCTGTGCCGATTTCAATAAAAAGACGCAATATATGTATGAAACTAAAATTATATTTTACAGAGTGCTGTGGCTTGCATTTCGGTGGGATTGTGTTAAGGTTTGTGTATGTGTGTGCTGTTGTGGTGGTGGGAAATGGTGAGTGGGTTGGATTGTGCTGGCTATAAACCGAGGGTAACCCTCACCTCACCTTGACACGGTTGTCGAAAGCATCGCCATACTTATTCGAGTGCCCAGGTGCAATTAAGTTGCTGCCAAAATTTGCTGAACGGTAAAAATTTAGAAAATGTTTGAAGATACAAACAGGAAAATATATATGTATCTGTGTTTGTGGGGACTCCACAGAATAATCATTCATCGTTTATAAAAATGCATTTAGCTTAATTAAGATTTTATTAAATATGCTCCTTGTCTCAACTGCGACAGCATTTTCTTATCGTTTTTTATGTTTGCCCACACAGAAACTATAACGACGTCAAGTGACTTGTCTGCAGCATCCGCCACTGCCAAAACTAGCAGCCAGCACCAAGCACATAAACAACAACAACAACAACTATCGGACGAATCAGTCGAATCTCGAGTCTCGTATCGGGGACAGCATCCGCACTTTCATCATCATACGACGCCCGCCTATTACACGGATCTACAGCTGCGCATCCATACTCCAAATGCGTCGGATGTTGGTGCATTGAATGAGAACTATCAGAGCGTCTATAGCACGCCCAGCACACAGCTGGTTGAGCAGCGTTGCTTTCCCAAAAGTAGCACGGCCACTGTAGCACCACCGCACATTGATAGCCACGCCCAATCGAAAAATCGTGCATCGTTTTTTCGGCTTGGTGACTCTGCGTCGACAGACAACAGCAGCAGCACAAGACGACCGCAAAACAGCAAGGAACGTTGCGCCAAATCATTACCGCCAACAGAGAGTGCCACAAAAGGTGAAGGTAGCTCCGAACCCGCAACACAACGAAATCACACCCAAAGCCCCCAAAACCCTATCGCCAGCCCTAGTAGTTGTAGATCACCCGTAGTCCCGGCTAGCCAACTAGTTATCCCAGCAGCGACCATTGCCGGCACCAACAGCAGCAACAACACCAGCGGACGAAGCAGCCGTCTCACGCAGCGCTTCCAGCAGCGATCCAAGCGAGCGGTGCGCGTGCGCAGCGAGTCGCGTCCGATAAGTGCTCTGTACGACATAATATGCAAAGAGAAGGGCCTCGACGTGGGCGATTCTTCAACAAGCAGCAGCAGGAGCAGGAGCAACAGCAACGAGAAAAAGGCACATCAGAAAGCGACAAAGAAGTTAGACAAAAGCGACACGCTGGCGACCTTTTGGCCTTTAAACCACCAATACCACATACCTTCAATGAGCAGCGCAAACCAGCAACCGGAACAGTTAGATAAGCGTCAGCAGCCGATCAAACAGAAACGTATCCGACTCCTGCCCGATGGCGCCTCCAGTGAAGAAGACAATGAAGATGAATCTCCCTATGCGCTACACTCTAGTCAAAAAGTAACAAATTTGAGTCTGGGTAAGGCAAACTCGCTGCCGCCCACAGGCTCAGCGACGAGTTTTCTCCAACAGACGCAGCAACATCTTCGGTCGCAGCCACAACCCCAGTCAGAAGCGATTCCCAGAGATACAGAGCATGTGGGCAAGGCGCCATTGCCACGTCACCGTACGGCCAAGAGCCTTGAGCCGGTTGCTCAGTTGACAGGTTCGCAGCCAGTTTCGGGCTATAATGAAGGAAATCCAATAAGTGTGGAACGTTTGATTGTAGAGCCACCGAAGCTTTCGCTTTCGGAACTGAACAGCCGGATCTACTGCAAGAAGCAGCTGGAAGCAGAGAACCAAAAGCAGGAGCAACAAGAATTAAAGTCGCCATTGTATGATCAGGGAGAGGTCCTAGAGACGCTTGCACGCTGGCAGCAGGAGCTGTGCTCCACAGCCAATGATAAATTCGATCAGCTCATAAACGGTGCTAATGGTCATCATCATTATTCCCATCAACGCGAATATCACCATCATGATCATGAACTCTCTGCATCGCCCACATCCGGACATTCAATGCAGCCAGTGGCAGTAGAAGGTCATCATCAAACCCAGCCTCAGTCGAAATCAAATCATCATCTTCATCATCAGGCAACAAATGCACGCAGGTAAGTTTCAGCCAACAATAAACCCAAATCATGAAATAAAATTTAAATCGTCACTCTGTCTATAAATAGTCAAAGTTCTTTAGCTTCACAGCAAATCTAGCTAGGAGGTGCATATTTACTTTGCCTATGTAAGCTTATAGCATTGGAGCTTTCCAATCCTTAGCCGTTGCAAAAAATTGGTTTCAACTTTGTTTACAACTCTCTCACAAATGTATACTGATTTTTACGTTACACAATTCGACGGCGGCTGTGTTCAAGGCGGCCCCTAAAGCAAGTTGCCATAGACAACAACTAAAATACTGTGCATCTTGTTAACAAATAAAATTTGTGTATTTTCAAATTGGTTTGTTAATGTGTTGTTATGCTGTCCATTGTTTTGTTGCGTTGTTTTATTGTTGGATGCTGGATGTTGGATATCGCTTTTTTGGGCGAGACATCATTTGTGCGACAACAGGCTGCGGCTGCGACTCGTCGTTTTCTTCAATCATAATAATATAAATCACATCGACGGCACGTTGATGCTGTCAGCCGTTGACCCCGACCCCTAAAAAGCCCCAACCCCGGAACTTTAGAAAGCACCTGTTGTACGCCCAAGACAGAAACTGACAACCCGAAAACCGGGCGACAAGCTTTTCATAGGCTGTCCATCGACTTTCGCTGCAAAAATGCCTCATAAAAGCGATAACAGAAACAAACATAAAAAGACAAGACTAACCAAAAAATATAATAAAACACAAAATACGAAAAAGAAAAAAGCGGAGAAAATTAAAAAAAAGCAATCGACGAACATAGAATCTGTTTAGAAAAGAATCGAAAATTCAAAAGCGTTCAATGAAGTGTGGAATTTATTGGGTAGTCCGAGCCCGTTTTCGATGTTAACGCCGCGTAAACGGGCTGCATCTCGTCCCCTGGTCCATTCATTCAAAATCACCTGCAGTTTTCATGCATCATCTCTAACCATGTACTGAAGCTATTAATTTTATGACCAAGTCGAGACTGCCTGGCCCAGCTATTGCGTCGCGCCGTCTGGTGGTCTTTCTAGTCCTGATTTCGCTTTCTGCCATTGCAGCTGCGCAACCGAAAAAGCAGATAACCGGTTGCTGTCTGGGCACCACTTTTCCTTTTGTTCAAAGAGCTTTTCCTTGACTAAGCCAACAAGTTAGAAAGTTCTTTTCCACAACAGTTGACTTACAAAACATTCAGCTGCCCGCCTTAGCTTAAAGTAAATATATTTTACAATTTCGTTTGACGTACTATGTCAACAACAGGCAACGAGCCGATAAAATTGTTGATGATGTCGCGTACCCAAAAAAGAAATGCTAAATAGGCATTATGGGATCAAGGGCATTTCTTTACAGTATAAAAATTAAATTTTAAAGACGACTCGTTCGCTTATCCCTTAAATCAACATGACATTAAGGCGTCGCGAAATTTAAATCATCAACTTACTAACTGTCCGACTGGCTGAATGCTGAATTGAGTCAGCAACTAATGTAGCTGTGATATGAAACGCTTTTAGGAAGTAAAATGCTGAGCAGCTGTTGAGTAATTTCTGCCCAATACATATTGTATATGTACATGAAAGACGGCCAAAGTCGACATTAAGATACTTTTCTAGCTACCTGTGCATGCGCACACAAAGCTAACATGAAGCAACTTCAACGACAATCTACAACAATAACTAACTTATGGCACTTTGTTCTAAATGTGTTGCTTCAACGAAGACGAACAAATGAAAGAGGCAGTAAGAATAACAAGAGCAGCAGCACCAAACCGAATTGTTTTTTTTTTCTGTTGAAGATACGAATATGAATAATATCTTTACTACCTACCTGGCAAGCAAGTATATGTGCGAATTTTCGCTCTTTGCACACTGAGTGGTTATTTGAGTTGCTTTGTTGCTGTTTCTGCTGCTGCCGTTGATGTCTGTTAATGTGTGTATCTGCAAGACACAAACACACAAAACAAGCTGCGGCAAAAACCCAAACAGACAACAGTCAAAAAAACCTCTTGTTATTAGCTCCGCTTGCTGGTTATTGTTGGTCTTTCTATAGTAGTAGTAGTAGTAGAAGTCGTTGTTGTTGTTGCTGTTGTTGTAAGGCCGATCGTTCGAGCTCGAAACTTGGGTTACAAGAGTTACTTTCAGTCTGCCGTCGGTAGTTGTTGAGCGTGTTTGAAGGCATCTAGCTGTGCCGTATCAAGCAAAACCCAAACCCGAAAACTATTTATTTTTTTTTTCTTTACAATCATTGATCAACTATCGGCGCGTATTGCGATAGCTCAACAGATATATTTGCGTATGTATTCCAAACCATAAATTAACTAAGTTTATTTTGTAAATACGCTAATTGCGACTAGTTCGAAGCTATTTCTAATTTTTTTTTGAATATTTCTTTTAGATTCATAACTCGCACCCCGCGCTCCAGAAGCCGTCAGAGCGCTGGCCACTCATCACCGCCACCCCCAGACGGCTATCACAGCGACTCATCCTACAGTTCCCCATCGCCCACACGTGCACACCATAAAGAAGCGGCTGCAGCAACAGAAGTTGCAAGCGGAAGTAGTATCGGTGCCGATCCACAATCTTCAGCAAATGGCAACAGCTCCGCTTATGAGACTGCCGCCACAACAGTGATGACACATGCAAAACCGGAGCCAGAGCAATTGTATCCACAGCACGTAGAAGTTCCTATGATCACGTCGCCATCGTCTCAGACTAACACACCGTTGGCCGTTATCCCGCGCTACGCATCCGGGAACACAGGTAAGTGTCGAACTCTAACAGATAATTTGATTGCTTTGTGTAAGTGTTTGTGTACGTCTCGTTGTTTGCTTTGTCTGTCTATGCATATGTCCTTTGCTTTGTCTGCTTAACTTTAGCTTTTTAAAATCTCTTGTAATCTATAAACCATTAATTCTGTACAACTTACATTAAAAAAGTATTGTAGGAACTTTGTACAGCTTTTTCTTGCCTAGTGATCATACCGTCATATCTTATCTTTCTATTCTTGGCTCTCTCCCTTAAATTTACTATCTGTAAGTTATAAACTCTCTCTTAGAGATTGGTTGATTTTTACCTTGGGTCTTGCCTAAGGCTTATTTCGTATTTATTCATTCATTAGCTCTTTCAACAAAAGCTTTCCCACAAAAACAATAAACACCATAATTAGCTCACAGCCCCGTAGACCCGTCAGCCCTGAAGGGAAGCTGTCAACATTTCACCCTGCAAATTAGTTGAACTATCGAGAGTCGCAGAAAATCATTTGAAAACTTTTCCACGTTTCTTTTAAGCACTTAAAAGTAATTTGAACTTAATTAGATTTTGTACCGCTTGCCAATCAAGCTTAAAGGTTCGCCAGACGTTTTTGAAAACACCTTCAGAATACTGCATAGAAGGTCAAATAATACCTTAACGTGTAGATCTAGTCTGTACACCTGCACAGTTTGAAGTCAAATTTAATCGACTTAATGTCCGAAAATTATATAAAATTATTTGCAATATTTCAAAATAATTTAAAATATTATGATGAAAGCAATTTTGCTCAAGAGCCGTCGCTGTCAGCGAGTTGTTTGCCAGCTTGAATTTATTTGCTCTTTTGTTTTCTTCAAGTCGCACGCTGCCTCCCAAAGAGGGGAAGGGCGTCCTTTCAATAAAAAATACATGGCTTTTCCACAAAACTCGACTCGACTTTACGCAATTTAGGCAAATGTAAAACGCCATAAATTGCTAATAGTAATAAAAATAAAAAACACAAATTAATATACAACTAGCTGTAGCCAATGTAATTTATTTATATATTCAAACAAACATCGTTTCATTGGTTCAACGTTTTGATATCGTTTTCTTTCAATTATCAATTCGTAGAAGAGTTTCATAAAACATTTTGACAACACCCCATAACGGCACTGATTTGGGAAAGTAACTCAAGACTGATTGCCACGTAAAAATAGTTTATTTGCATCGTTTCGAATGACTCTCTATCGAAAGTTCTTAACAATAAACTAAGAACTAATGAAGGTCGTTTAAAAAAATTCATTTGTTACAGTTTTAATTTAAATCGAAATAAAAAACTTCATGCATAAGATTTGCCTTTGAATTGATTTATTCGAAAAAATTTCGCATTTTGAGACTTTTGTGATGTAATTTTATTTCGTCGACTGCTTTCTTTATTGCCGGTATTGCCTCATTGGGTCTCTGGCGGTTTTTTTTTTCGGGAATCGTGTCTAGGGCAATGCTCGAGCCAAAAAGTTTAGTGATCTTTGACTGACGAACAGCCAAAATGGCAATGAACGCAATCTGTTTGTAATATTTATGCTATATTTCTCTGTGGTTTATGTGGCAGATTATTCGCATTGTGTGACCATTTGCAAATATTTAGAAGATTACCTAAGCCAAATGGGCAGTTGAACTGTAAGGTCAAGCAAAGTGTAAACTGGTTTGCTTTGACATAAAGCATTCTTAACTTACAGTAGTTCGTCAGGAGTTTTATATTTGTCACCACAGCCATATCATCGATCAATCAATCTCAGACAGCAATGCCTTTGCTACCTTGCACAATATGCAGTTGCAATAATAATCACACACTAAAACACACATTATACACACTGTAAACAACAACGTGAAGTCAAATGCTTTATATGTCTTCTAAACAAACGCACATCGCCCAAAAAAATATCAACTTTCGACAGTTTCCATTGGAAGCGCCAACAAACGCAGCATTCATTTCACTTGCAACAACAACAATAATAACAACAACAGCAGTAACATCTGCAGCAGCATCAACAACACCATCAACCGCAGCAGCTTCAGTCGCAGCAACAACAACAGTCACGCCACGCCCATGCCGCCCCTTTCCACTGCTTCTCCCAACAATAAAGCGCCATTAATTGTGCACAAAACGGGATCAGTAAAAGCCTCAGTTGCGACAGCAGCGACACCAGCAGCAGCGTCGTCACCCTTAAAGCGCCGCAAAAGTTTGCTGTCGCCACTGCGATTTGGTGGCTGTGCAAGCAGCAGCAATCATACTCCCACTAAAACGCCTCCGCAGGCCAGCCCACTGTTGAGCAGCTCCTCATCCTCACCCCAATCCTCCCCAGCGGTGCGCACCACTAAAGCCAGTCGACTGCGTGCCGCAGCGCTCGGTGAGTCATACACAAGTAACATTAGCGACCAATTAACTTCACGCTCCAACAATCAACTTAAAATATCTCAATTCCGAATTCATTATCTCCAATTTTATTTCAATATTGGTGATGGTTTCCTTAATGTAACTTTTTGTTGTAGTTTTTGTTAACCTAGCGCTAAAGACCCCAACTAACTGCCATTTCATGCTGTCTTCCCAATCATTGCAACACAAATACACGCAACCCCATCACAGAACGCAAAAAGGAGGAGGATCATCTGCAGCAGCGTCAGCGTTACAGCTCACCTAGTTCGCTGCGAATAAGCTTAACGCCTCCTGGAAGACGACTCAGTAGTTCTGAGCTTTCGCCCAAGTGCAGCAGCAGCTTCAGCAACAGCGGCTTTCATTCCGAACCCAGTAGTAGTGCATCCCCCGGTTTGCTACCAGGAAGATCCGCTTCACAAGCAGCGGATCCCATTGAGCGGCGCCCACTAGTAGCCACCTTCAACAACGTATCGATGAAGCAGAATCTAAGCGAGCTACACTATATGGGCGGCGTACTCAGTCCGCCCAAGGTCGAATGCACTTTGCACATGCGTCCAAGAAGTTCCACAATGTGCGCAGAGACGGAGATCGAAGCGGGATGCGGTGCGGCAGGCAAACCACGTGATAATCTTACCAACTTGCAGCTCAGTCCCGTTCAGAAGCACAAACGAACAGTGAGTACCAATGAATAGTTGCAAGATAACCAACAATTACTAAAACACATCGAAAGAATTATTAAACAATAACTGCAATAGTTATGTTGGTTAATGTAATTAATGGTATCTGCAGCTCCTAAAAAGGTATACATTTTCTTAAACCTGTGTTTGCTTTTTAGCCGGAAGCCTCACCCTTGACACGTCGCGGCGGCGATCGCGATAAATCGGCCAAACGTAAATCGAATCTGAACCGCTCATACAACGAGGAAGCTACCAAGGATAGTGGTAAGTGGGCCACAATAAGCACTGAAATCGGTAACGGCAGCTGGAGAAGGCATTAGTGAGGAGCGCCCAACTTATCTATTTTTGGGCATTGGCATCTACTGTCAAGCTTGGTTACCCATGCAACTGTGTAGCTGCAAATATGCAGTTTTTAGTGATCAGTTTCGAGTCCGAAGCCGATTGAGAGGGTTGTGTTCATGTATCATGTGGCAAACTAGCATACACTCTCAAAACTTGCATCTGCATCAGTTTGTGTTACACAAAAGCATGCTAGCATTCAAGCGCATCCCAACCAGCTGTTTTAAATATGTTAAGCTGCAGACTGTGCTTCCTGTCCTCCTACTGTCATGCACGTCCTAGTCCAATATGTGTTTCTCTTTCGCCTTTTGTATTGTGTTATTAAATCCTTGTTTCACTTTTTGTTTACAGATGAAGCTGCGTCCACGCGTAGAAGGCGACGTCGCGAGCTGGGCATGGCACGTACACTGATGCCAGGCGATGATGAGTCGCTGCATCAGCTTTTGCAGTCACCGCCTAAGAGCTCCTGCAGCGAATCCACCTCCAAGTCTGAGTCGCTGCGTCAAGCACATGGTGTTAGCCAGAAAATCAACGACCTGACCAATTCAGAACTGACCAAGATTAAGAAGATTGCGGAACAGGCTCAGGTGACAGTGAGCCATGAGCAGCCGCTGGAGCTGAAGATGTCGCCAATACTGCGACGCAAAAGTACAGATGAGCTGGTTTCTACTTTGTCGACTGCAGTGTCATCTTCCACACAGAGTTCTCCGCCTGCACCCAGCCAGATTGTGTCCATTCTAAAGAAGAAGGAGCACGCGTTTGGGGAGTGCAATTCAAGCGCATCCAGCAATGCCTCTCCGGTGACCTTCTCCGCCACGGTGTTGGATACGCCTTTGCCCAGCAACCGTAGCAAGCGCCAGGGCATACTCAAGAAGCGCTCCAGTCTGGACGAGTCTCGCTACTATTCTCGCTCCCACTCGCCAGACGAGCGTAGTATTTTCATCAAGTCAGCGCGTCGCAATTCACTAGAGGAGGCGGGCAGCGCTCTCAGTTCAGGCCAGGCGCACGGTATCCTAAAGCAGAGCAGCTACGACAGTGGCAAAAGTGACGGCTGCCCCTCGGCAAATGAGAGCCAGCCTCATAGCATTCTTAAGAAAAAGGATTCGCTGTCAACGCCATCGGATGGCGGATCTCACAAGCATGTTTCTATCTCCCAAGCAGTTACTTTGGCCGCCGCTGAGTTGGCCGCCCACGATGACAACGGTTGCATTGAAGACGGCGACGAGCATGAGATACCAAGGCCCATACTCAAGCAGGAAAGTACCTCTAGTGAGGAGGCAGTGCGCCCGCCAAAGCCTATACTGAAAAAAAAGTCTTTTGGCGAAGCGGACGAGCACGAGATTCGTCCCATACTCAAAAGTAGTCGCAAGAGCAGCCGCGAGGAGTTTGATCTTAGTGAACTAAGTCAGGACGCCAAAAGTGATACGGTTGCAATTGAAGCAAGCAGCATGCGTCCCATATTAAAAACGGACTCACCCTCTAAACGACGATCGCTCGGCTCCACGCAGCCCACTAGAGAGGAGATAACTGACAGTCTGCTTAAGCGACGAACACGCTCACTGGAGCGGCAGGATGGACCTCCTATCATTGATCTAGCTGCCGCCTTGAATGCAATCAGTAACTCACAAGCAGCTTCAGTTTCCATGACACCTGTGGATTTTGTGACAACGCCATCAAATATATCAGTGGCCGAGCGCATTAAACATATGGAAAGGCTATCCACAACGTCGTCACAATCGGCTAGCTCCGGTGGCATTAATAGCAGTTGGGAATCGCCTCTGCAGCAAGCGCCACAACTCCATGAATCTAGTGCTGCTCCAAAACTGCTCAAGCCCAGCGTTCTGCGACGGGATCTTTATAAAGATCGCTACAAGACGCAGCCAGTAACTAGCGAAGAAAAGAGCTTGTAAGTTGTTTGTCCATTACTAACCTTTTCCTGCAGTCTAGTACTGTTTATAAAATACTTTCGAGTCTCATTATTTGCAATCACTTAATTTAGCTTTCTTATGATCGGACATTTTTAAATTTAAATTGAACTTTAGTGCATTTATCCAGTCATAAAATATATTTCTATTTTCTTTGAGGTTTTTTTTTTTTAAATCTATTAATATATTGCTGTTGCCCTCAGTTGTTTTTTTTTTTTTTTTTTCTTTTTAAGCAGCTTACTGCTACCCTAATTACCTGACCGAGCATTGAGGCAACCAATGGCGCAGCAAATGTTAGTATACTGCCTGTAAAAAGCAGGCTGTCTGAAAAAAAGCCTATCGATACTATGAATTGAAAATGCTTCGATGTTCTCTGACATTTTAAAGTTTGAGATACCGTTTATTTCCGTTTACTTGAATAATATCATTGTTTCTTTTTGTAGAATAAGGCTCATCAGCTCAATTAACTTGACGTTGCTAAATCTATCATTTTGGCAATTAGCCTATTCACGCCCAAGAGTGCTTGAAACGCCCATTTTCTGGAAACAGCTCGATAGTTTCTTCGAATTTTGACATGTTGACGCCAATGCCACGGGTCGTAAACCCAGTTCTCACTTAAATATAGTATTCGTTACTATTTTATACTACTATTTGGACTCTAGAAAAGACTCGGCACCTTTCAGTGAGAGGCAAAAACATTCGTTAACGGGGTTTTTATGTCAGCATTTTATGTGCTTGAGCTTTTATTTCTTTTTTTGTTGCATTTGTTACGATGCCACACCCCTGGTTAAACTCATATTCTGACAAAAGGTAACAAAATCAAGAATTTTTCATTTCTTGACAAACTAACCGAAACAGACGGAATACATAAGTTGTACAGACTTGCGAAGGCAAAAGACATATTCATTAATGTAAATATTTCAGATTTTACAGGGTATTTAAGCTTCGACAAAATCTAAATAAAATCAAATTTTCTGCTCTTGCTGTTTTGCGCACTCTCCCACATTTGCATGCGCCGATTCAATGTATTGTCAATAGCTTTTCACTTTTACCGCCGACTGGCATTGTGGCGCAAAACTGATGCTATCCATATTTGCGGCTCTTCCCGAAGGGGTTTCGAGCCCTTTGGGTTTTGAATTGTGGACTTGTCGAAGCTAACGTTGCATTCAGTTGGCTGCCGCATTCGGACGCGTCCAGATTGTTATCTACGATAAAATTCGTTGAGTCAGTTTAGTTTTTCATTAGTTTTTGTTGGCTAACAAAAGTTGAGCCCTTTTATTTCGATGTTGTTCCAGCAGAGACATAGCGAGCAAATGTTCGAGGCGTATATCAAAAAACGGTAAATGCAAATGGAAATTGATGTGTCAAATGCAAGCCATAAAAAGTCGGCAATGCGATAAGTCCGTCATTGAACTGGTCATACAAAGGTGTGACGATAAGACTGGTTTTAATAGCCAATACTTTACAAAGATTGCCCAGATTACGATAATGAAGTCAAGGGCTGCTTATACCTGAATACATGTATATGTTCATATAACTATGTTGACTAATAATCCAGTAACAATAGAATTGGAATTCAAAGATAAGATTAGACCTAACAAATGTGTATGTATGTAAAGCTAAACATTCGTTGACCAAATTGCTATTTTTTTTAAAAACATTACAGTGTTTTTTAACCAAATGATTAATATTCTGAGTGGCATGGAGATATTGCTTACAATTGTAGCCTTTTTAAATGTTTTAACATTGTGCCAAATACATGAGCAAAAACTGCGCCATGCGTCGCGCTCTTTGATTGCTGTTCTCTTTCGCTGGCGCAAGAGAAAAGCCGAGAAGCCACATGAAAAGTTTACACCGACATTTTGAAATTGTGGAAAAATAGAGGGAAAAAATAGCATACGAAAATAAATATACGTTTGTATGTGTGTGTATACAAATATATGTATGTGTATTAGGACCATGGGCAATAAAAAGAAAACAAAGCTGAAAATAATTTAAATTTTGCTGTGGCCGCGGTAGCGCAGTCGACTGCGATGGCGGCGCCGTTGATCGTCGGCTCCGCTTTGCCCGGTTTGTTTGTACAAATTTTGCGCTCAGTTGCTCGCGATCGCTTTTTCAATTTTCACGTACATACGCAGCAACAGCAGACGCTAAAAATTGGTTTTCCATTTTGGGAAAATCTACTTGAAATCGTGTGTGTGTGTGTGTCAAGTGTTTGCTTTGTGTGACGTTGTTATAAACTCAGCCATAAAAGAGAATAAATAGTAAATCGAAACTTGCTGATAAAAAAAATCAAATCTATCGGTGTCTATCGGTTCTTATCAGCCTTTAGACGTACATATATACATAGGTAAAATATAAAAGTTAAAGATACATACCACGTTTCCAGCACCGGTCTCGCAAGCGTGTCCTCAGTTGCTTTTTGCACCTGTTATCGGGCAGTAGCCAAGGAGAAGAGCCACTCATATTTGCGCATAAGACTTAAAAGTGCGTGTTAATCGTGTAATAGGTACTAGTTATATATGAATATGTGTATGGCCTAGTCAATGGAAAAGCTTCCGATCGTTATGTGCCTCTAGCATTCCGTAATGCTTCTAAAAATACATCCATGGAAATGTGCAGTCAAATGGAAATAAACGCATTATTTTCAAGTGCCATTTGAATAAATAAAAACTGAAAAATATTATTTGAAACTTAAGCAAAATATATACATATGTATTAAAAATATGTTCAATATTTGTTTGTATATTACTACTCTTAAATATTCCCGTGGTGTGTCCTAGTATTTCCTGTTCACTTTTCAAAACTCTTTAGTTTTGTCTCATAAATACACATTTCCATATATGTATGTATGTTCTACTTTTATCGTATTTATATTTTGGCCCTACTGATTCCGTTTAATTGTAAATTTTATTTTGTAATAGATGTTCTCTATTTAGGCGCTCTTTGCAGCTCTCTTTTGAATTTAAGTTCTCCCCATGCCGACATTTAAAAGCCAATTAGCATAGATTTTTTTTTGTCTTAGTTTATATACTTTGTTTATTTTTAGTTGGTTTTTTCTGTACGCTGAATGAAAATTCGGTTAATGTTTCGCTGAAAAACAAATAACGAAGTTAACGAACTTTAACAAATTGCAATTTGTATGCCGAAGTGATTGATGTATAAAGTTAAATTTTATATAATGATTACGTTGAAAGTCGATGTTGCCTGCAATGAAAACTATGTGACATAATTACAATATCATTTGCTAGTGTATAAAAAACAAACACATTTTCCTCTCAATTGCCAAGAACACACTCGCAGATTATTTGCAGAGTCGTTTGACCATCTTAACTTTTACCTTGGGTGCTGTCAACCAAACTAAGACATCGTGCAAAAATTTCACTATTAAAGAAAAACGCTCATAACTAACTTAGAGAAAAAGTGTGTGCCTCTAATTATAGTATAGTCGATTGACCCAGAGACTGTGTGTGAGAGTGGGAGAGACAAAAAGATTCGTTAAATACCATTTTGAAGCTATCGTATAAATATAATCTTTCAAATCATTTAATTTGCCTGCAGCTTCAAAGCGAACTCCACGCCATTTGACATCTCAACAACATCGGCTTTCAAGCCCACTAAGCCGCTGGACATTCGCATCGGTGCACAGATTCAACAACATCCGCTAATTTCACCAATCACTGGACAACCGCTTAGCCACGTGCCTGCACCGTTCTTACTTTCCTCATCGACACTTTCGGGCGCCGGTAGTTCGTTCCGTTTGGCACGCAGCTCAACACAGCCGCTGCAATCGCCGCGCGTCGTGCACCTAGCGGGCCAGGGACATTCTGCAGCCTCTCCACTATCCTCCATTTTAACAAGCTCCTCCCAATCGCTCACACGCCAACACTCGACCAGTGATAGCGTCAGTCTTAGCGAACAGTTAACACTCTCTGTGGGCAACGACTCCGAACACATCTTTGAGATGTCCGGCTTGGATAACGATTCTGCCATACAATCTCTGGGTGAGGATGCCTCAACAGCCACCACACAGTCAAGCGGCGTGGGCTTGGCACGCAGCAGCAGCGTTCGCGCGCGTGCCAACATGTTCCAGCAGTTGCAAGAACAGGCGCGCAGTCAGCGTGAGACAGCTGGAAGAGAGCAGTTGCCGCAGTCGCGCTCTTTTGCCAGCAGTCAAGGTAAGTGTGAGCTATACCCAAAGTTCTGGGTTTACTTAAACAATTATGGCATTAACTTATTAAGCGAAAGACCGCTGTAAGGTTTGGGAGGGAAAATCGCAAAATTGATAAAGCGGGGGCGTTAGCGATGCGTAAAAGCAAAAACATCTACAACAACATATATTAACAAAAAACAGTAAGTATAACAAGACAGTTGCGCGAACTGATTCCTAATTGTTGCTTTGAAAGTTGGTTTAGCTCTCTTTGAACTAGTCAAATGAGTCAATTTACGTCCTAGAAGCATCCTTAGTTGCGTTTGCCAAGAGTCGTTGGTATATGGTCATTTATTCTATTTTGCAAGCTTTTTATTGTGGCAGTAGTAGTCGTGGTTTCATTGTGATGGGCATGGTTGTTGTCCAAGTTAATAACTTGCCCAACAATTCCCCTTCACCCCTCGATTGCACACTCTGGCAACCAGCAAATAATTGCCGTTTTTTGTTGTTGAGTAAAATACACTTCGGAGCGTTCAGTGTTGTTGTAGTGAGCTGGTGTTTAATAGCCAAAAAAATTTAGATTTAATGCTTGCCTTACATCAAAATTGTTGTCATATGTTTTTAAGTCAAGCACTACACCAAGTTACATTTTAACATTTTAATAAATTTAAAGTCATTTACAAAACAAAAAAAGAAAAGAAAATACATCTATATAAATAATGGAGTCGCAGTTAAAAAACGAAGAAAATTTTAAGTTTAATATTGTGATACACATGGAAATAGTTTTGGCAAAGCGTGAGTGCAGCATATAGTCTTTAGGTTTAGCCTTTAAACTATTCTGGATAATTATTATTATTATTTTTTTTTTTTGATCTGACGTAGCAACAACTTCTCGCCAATCGCCTCCGCCTGGTTCGTCAACATCCGAAGCTGCTGCTTCGCAAAGTTCACCGTTGAACGATGATTCAAATTCGCCTAACACGACGCAGGATACGACCGATGCCGACTTTGGTGAGTACAGCCGATGCTTATTTCTAGTTTGCATATTTTTACGTTTCGTTTGAGATCTCTTTTGTTCTGCGTGACTAAATTGCACGACGCACGCATTTTAATTAATAATACAAATAAATGCGTATTGAATGTTGTTCTTGTTGTTGTGACTGTTTTGGTTGCAAGCTTATTATTAAATTTCTTTTGTTGTGGCCGTTTCTTGATTTTTTTACGCTTAACTTACTGAAAAATAAGCTTTGAATTTGCGTTGCATCAAAAGTCATGTAATTAATTCTGAGTAAAAACAAGAAATTGGCAAGAAAGAAAAAATCATTTAAAAAAACAAACCACGAAAAAGTTAACAATGCAAACAAAGCAAAGAAAAATAATAAAAATAAAAAAAAATAAAACTAAAAAATCAAAAAAGAAACGAAGAAAAAAACAAAGAAAATTATACTAAGCCATATTTCTAATAATTTTCTTGGCATGCATATGAATTTTAAGTTTTCTAACAAAATAATTAACACTTTATTATGGCTGTTACTGTGGTTTTTGTTGTTAAAGTTGCCGCATGACCAACAAACATCAAGTTTATTTTTTCTACACATGTTTTATATAATTTACAAGCCATGTGAGAATTAAATTTATATATGTATGTTTCGTTAGTGGGATTATTTCCTTGCATTCATTATTCGATACATATTAGTAAACTTAATTAGCCGTTCATAATCTTTATGCAATACATAATTCGAAGCAAATTTATCCATTTCGGGAGGCCTTGAGTTTGCAATGTGTTAGATGATGTATTGTGAGTGGGCCAGTTCTTTTCGAACATGGTATTTGTTAAGTTATCATTATTGATCAAATGGAAATCGGGTGTTCTCGCTTGAACAAATTATGGCGATGGTTAAAGTGCCATTAAAAAAAAATCTAGCGATAAGTTTTGCGCAATAAAAACAATGTATTGGCACATTGAACTGCAAATATAATAAGCGCGAAGAAATAAGTAAAAATCAGTTGTTCGCAAGCACATATCAACAAACTCGGCTCACACTTCTGTGGAGAGAGTCTTCAGATTCGAATGTCAAGTCGCTTACAAAGCACATTAAAAAGGAAGAGGCAGAAATCGAAAGCTTCGATGAAAATGAATACGAATATTAGCATCGCATCAAAGAGAACAAAGAGCGAGCCAAAACGAAAACATGCATTGTCTAAAAAAGCATACAAATCAAGTATAAAAGTTTGGTATGTGAAATGTCGTTAACTTTCTATGGGGGCACCATCTGGGTGAAACAGAAAAGAGATGTGGTCAGTAGTGTTAACTGGGTGATAAATAAGTGTGAGTGGAATAGCATCACGACAAAAACTTATCGCGGGAAAAACATTATCAAAACAACAAAAACAACAATAACAACAATAGCAACAGCAGCCACAGCCACAACACAAAGTTGTTATTTCGATAAAAACTCGGCGGCAGTTGAGACACAACTTTTGTCGCTAGTTGCCTTTTGTCGACGCAGAGACAAGCAATAGACCAACAACAGTAACATCAACAGCAACATAGAGTGCACTGTGCACAGTGTAGTTTTAAAGAGATACAAAGGATGCGTAAGTGCTAACTTACTACTATCCATCAAAGTAGTCACAAACTATAACATTCTCTTGCATCCTTCCTTCCCACTCCACATACAACACAGAGCCATCTTCGTTGTCACTGGCCGAACGCCTCGCCTTCTTCAGCAGCCTCTGCGAGAGTGCATCGTGCGGTAGTGGGGGAGCAACAGCTGCAGCTGGCAGCGCGCGTTTAGTTAGTCGAGGCAGCAGCAGCTACGCCTCACGGAGTCCACCCAACGCCTCCATGGAACGCACGCCCCGCAGTAGCATTGCAGGCAGCAGCAGTAGCACAAGCGTAACGCCAACGCCAATGGAATGCACGCCTGTTATTCACGAGCTGCGCTTTCAAACAGAGTCATGTCAGCCCCAGAAGGACCAGCTGGAGCAGAAGCCGGAGCAGCAGCAACAGCAAGGACAAAAGCTGGATCAGACGCACAATGGATTTCATGAGCTTAGCCGTTCAGCGACAGCACCAACAACGACGACGACAGCGCTAACAGAAACGCTGCTTGATGCCACACCCACGACGACACAGAGACGCGTGAGGCTGCGCACCGTGGGCAAGTTGGTGCTTCCAGATACCTTCCTTAGTGATCGCAACAATAACAATCGAAATAACACTGGCCATCGAAATAGCTGCTTAGGACGAATGCAAACGGTTGAGGACATACACATTTCAATGGGAGTGCGTACGATTGGCAAGATCAAGTCACCTTTTATCGAGCATCAGCATATGCAGCTGCAGTCCACTCCCACGGACAACAATTGCCATAGCAAATCGGCAAAATTGGACATCAAATTGACGACGCATTCGCAAACAAATAGCAGTGACAGCGGCGATGATGCACACGGCTCCGATTCCGGCAAGGAGAATTGTGCTGCCAATCAGCAAAAGCAGCAACAGCAAGAGGCCCAGTCGCAACCATTGTCGGAGATGCGTCGCAAGCTGTCGCTCTTGACACATATCACGGTGCAGCAGAAGGCGGCGCCACAAACTGTCAATCGTCGCCACACCACACAGATTGGTTCAACAGTTTCAGCAACAGCACCAGCAGCCACTCGTGCTCTGTATCGGTCAAATGTGAACGAGCGTATCGCCAAATACTTTGGTCCCAATGAAAGCTTCATCTCGACGACAACAGTGCACAAGAGACTATCAATGCCAACGAACAGTACGCAACCACAGGGGGCTCTCAATGAGAATGTGCGTTTGCCCGCCGCCTCACATAGCAGCCATTTAGGCGCCAGCCTTGGCATCGTCGGCATCAGCATTGTTCAGAGGCGTCGTGATCTACTCAAGCGCACTCGTGCCATGTCCCTGGAGGCATTGGGCACCGACGGCAGCATCAGTCCAACGGCCATGCCTAGTCCGAAGAGGGCACATTCGCCGGCAACAAGGGCGATGCGGGCAACGGAGTTGAGCATTTTCAGTTTCGAGGATATTGTGATCACGCCGGATGAGCTGCATGCGGCTAGTCAAGAGTTTCAGCGTCTGTGTGGCGAGATATTGGGCACGTGAAAATTTGTAATCAAAGGGAAAATTGTAAATTTTTGGCAAACTTATTAAAATTTCACAAATTTTTCGATTCCTCTTAAAAACTTCACACTCAACACTTAATGTAAAACGAAATCGAAAAAAAAGTATGAGTCTTTAGTAAATTGTTGGTGGCTCTTTGGATTGGGCTCAATGTGATTTCTGTGATTCTCTCTCGCTCTCTCCTCAAATCAAATCGAATTTAGACTTGCCCCTTTATACGAAAAGAGCACCTTAAACACTATATTTCAGCTCATTATTATTATTATCAAATGCGAGAAACCATGCATACCTTTTAAACACAATATGTATATCGTTTAGGAATGGGTCAGCGAACTATTCCTGTTATAAATGAGTTATAAATGATTATGTTTATTATAATTTATACATATATTGTGTTCAAAAACATACTTGAGTGCTTATTTATGCCTTTTATTAATTATTTAAATCCAAACGAATTGTACCTTGAACGGCATTATTATTATCATTATTACATTATTATTACTTATTAAATTTATTATTGTAATTTATAAACTATGCAAATTGTTAAACAGTAAATAAATCGACAGTTGTGCTATCTAAAATGTACCAACTAAAAGATAAATACATACTATATTTCAAATACATCTCATACACTAATCGTCAACTTAGCCAAGGAAGTACAAAAAATTTCCATATCTCTATGCGCTTCTCATTTATTTACTTTGCACGCATATTTTAAGCTTGCCTTATTCTAACTTATTACTTATGCTGTCTGTTGATTAGCTCTATGAAACTCATTTACTATACTGTCTTTAGTTATGAAAACATTTTCATTCTTATCTACATTCACGTATACAGGTAAACCCGCCGAGACACCTAAAGGTATACTAAAATGTGGTAAGCCTGGCGTTGCTGGCATGGGTCGCGGCCTCATGCCAATCGATCTTAATGCTGAGCTTAAGAACCGACTGCAACGATCCACTCACGCGACCGTCTCCAATCTACGCAAGTCGTCAACCACTGCGAATGCAACGCGTATCGGTGGCGTTGACGAGACCGACAACATCTCAACGAATCCTCAACGCAACTTGGCACAGATTTTGCGCAAGGTGTCTAAGGAGAATGCGACGCCAGCAGCAACAACTCGGTCGCAGCATGACGATGCTGTGAGTCTGGTGCGCAATCTCTCCACAATAGGAACGCCTCGTGTCAGTGATCAACTAGTAGCACCTGCAGCTACAGGAAACAATTGTGCCTCAGCCTCTGAAGGCGAAAGCTCTGGGGGCCGAGAGATTGAGGCCATTATTAAGAACAGCGCCGTTGCAAGGCGTCGTCGCCAGCAGCATCACCAACAACAGCCACAGCAACAGCCAGATGGGTGAGTCTACGTCCAAGCCAAAGCTTAAGCTCAATTCCACCTGTTCCATGTGCTGTGCGCTGTTTATGTATTAACCGTAAGCTACTAACTTCTGATCCCCGATCGTGACGTGCGTACTTATCGATGAATCTGGTGTATGCACAATACTAAATAAGTGTAAAATCGCACATCCAAACATATGTACATACATACACATAGACATGGTGTCATCCATGCATCAATGTGTGTGCTTCTAAAGACTGGTTCCACAAATATATAATTTTTAAACAACATACAATACGTTTGACACTTAAGAAACTAACGAAAAAATAAAAAACCAAATATCAAAACAAACACGATAGAACCCATTTCAGCTGCTTGGTTTTAGAATGCCTTGCACTTTTTTAAGATCATTTTTCAAAATAGTTTTTCGCAAAAAATTAGATTATGTTTCATTCTATATCAGCGTACATTACTTCAATGTCTGTGTTAATGATTTATAGCAAATTAAAGTTATTTTACTTATTTATTTATTCAATCATTTCAATGCGAATTTCCATGCACCCCTGCCAAATATAAAGAAACCCTCAAAGTTTTTTAGTCAGAGTAAAACCAATCGCTAGATGCTCTTTCTGGCGTCCAGTCCAGCCGCCGCAGCCAACACAAAAAGCACAACTACAACAACAAGTACGACAAATGCAAGAGGAGTATCAGCAACAACAACAACAAACCTTACCAAATTTTGTTCACCTAAATAACTAATGCAATTAAAAAAATTATATACTACATACTTTGTATAAATGCAGAAACTGATATTCTAGCAATAAGCCAATAAGTTTAATTTGCATTGCTTACTAAATAATATACAGATGCATATTAAAAATATATCTACATATTTATTTTACTGACAACTTGTTTAAGAAATATGAATGTATATGTGTATGCCACATATTTTTGCGTGACATACTCAAAAAAAAAAAAAAAAACAATTATTAATAAAGTTGAAAAATCCCATTTTACTGTAGTTTTGTTTGCACTAACAAAATTCGATGCATGCATGCTTGTTAAATTTTAATTTCATTTTAAAAAGCACTCGTTATTGAAAAAAAAAAATAAAATAAAAAAAGTAGTAGAAAAATAAAGTGGAGAAATTGGAAAACGTAAAAAAGCGTAACAAAAATCTGATTAGGTGGCAACGCAACAACTACGTCGTGATGTCTTACATGAAACAGTGTAAAGTGGCTTATGGTTTGCGTCCACGCTTAACAGAAGTGCTCCCCATTGAACGAAAGCCGAGAGCTATTCACCATAAGGCGAAACATTACAGTTTAAGTATCACTTTGCAATGAAAAGCTTAGGCTTAAGATTTGATTGCACAATTAACATAGGTAAAATTGTGCGCAAAATATATAGAGAACATTTAACAATGTATTAGTGTTGTTAACTGACTATTAAAAAAAAAATACTAGATAAGCGAAGGATCTGTGCTTATAGTTATATGGATTCCATTTGGATTCGCCGCGGCAAATACAAAGCATAACAGAATTGTTGCTGAATGTTAGCATAACATTTTACTCACCAGTCATAGACGAATAAACATCTGAAGAGAACGGACGCGTTGCGGACGACGACGCTGGCGTTTTGTTTGTTTTTAATTCGCGCGCATTTTGTGCCGGTCACAAATCGCAATTGAAGTATGCAAATCAAATATGTTTTGCCAAAAATGTAACGCGTCAACGTGTGTCTGTGATATATGTGTTTCTCCTTTGTGATATATATATACAAAACATTGCACTCAATAACAACAGCTGCAACCAAGTTATTGTCAGCTGCTCTTTGTCTTTTGCTCTGCGATCGGTTTTCGATTCAATTGCATTCCATAATTGGCTTCAATTGAAAGCGCGAGTGAAAAATGGCAACAAGACGGCAGTTGGCAGCTTAGAAAAAAAAGCTGTGAGAGGAACTCACAAACTGCATCACAATTAAAAAAGGTTTGTAACACCCGACACCACAGAAATGATCGTTTTGGTACATTTTTCATTGAAAAAATGGAGAGAGAGAGAGAGAGGAAAAAAGAGACAGAGAGAGGTTCTACAAATTGAAGCTGACCAGTTTTTTTCACACACTGTTGGTCTCTTCGACCCCTTGTGCCCTTGTTAGTTACCTGCTGCAACAAGCAAGAGCAAAAATGACAAAAACAAGAAAAAAATCAAAACTGTAAATCGCCTTGCTGCTGGCTTCCATTGAAAAATTTGTTGATTCAGCAGCAACAGTGACGCAAAGAGTTTTGTTGCTTTAATATTCTTGTTGTTTTACTTTTTATTTTGTTGTAATTGCTCTTTTAGCAGTTGCTGTTGTTTTTGCACTTGAATATTTGGGGTGTATTGCTTCTCGCTTTTCAATATTGTTTTTGAAGTGTTTTTGTAGTTTCACGTTTGCTATTGCATTGCCTTTGTACTGACTCACCCTGTAACGGGACTAAATAAGATATTTGGGATATGTGGGAGGCAATCTCTGATAAGTAGCTTTGTTTAGTACACATTTGTTGTGTTTCAGTAACATGAAACTTTTAAGTTTCTTGTTGTTTTAAGTTGATTCATTTTCGTGAAATATTTAAGATATTTTATTAATTTTGTCAAAATGCTGCTTACGGTAATTTTGTTTGTCTACTCTTATAATTTTGAATGTCTCAAGCTGTGAATGATTTGTGTCTAAATGGGCTCAAGGTCTCCGTCTTGAAACAAGGCCAGTAATTGCATAGGAATTCATCTAACAATGAAATAAATGTTATTACCTATTTACTTTTTAAAATAACAATCACTTTCATTTTTATACACAAACTACTCTTCATCTCCGTCTTATCATTACTTATATATACATACATATGTATATTTCCTAATACATTTTTTGCTTGACTCACAAAAATAATATAAAAATTTGTATAAGCCAGCTTCATGAATAAACAAAAACAAAGAAAAAAACAAAGTAGACACCAGAAAGGCATTTCGTTTTTAATGAATTAACCAAATTTGTTGTTGCTTTAAAGCTTATGTGTTTTATACCGAGACGAGGAAAAAAAGTTGTTGTGGCTTCAAATGTTGGTCATATCGGCTTCTTTGATTAATGGCCCAGCTACTTACAATGTTAGATAAGCGGTCATCAAGCTATCTGAAATGCATTGATTTAAGAGCCGATTCGAGTGCCATCGCATATAATTCTACACACTTATTTGTAAATATTCAATGCAATATGTAATGTACTGCATTTTAATATATGTATGTATGTATATGCAGTCATATGTATTGTAATATGTTTGCGTGCCCTCTTTGAGGCGATACATTCACGTCTGCAGGGAGAACCTGAGCTCGAACGCTAATGAGCACAGCCAAAAAACACAAACATATGTACATACATTAACAAACACAATTAAAATAGTAAAATGTTCTTCGGCTTATCACCTAATACAAACACTAAACTGATTTGTGAATGCCTGAATTAGTTAAACGAAGTAAAGTTTTCCAATTGGTTATGCGCAGATTGACGAGTTTATCTTAGTATGTCATCTGTAGCAGCATTTTATATAATAAAGTTTGCAGCATCTGTTATTATGGAAATGCAGTACATTCTTTTAAATGCATGCGTTTAAGTGTACTAAAGCATCGCTGTGTCTTGCCTTCTTTGACCTCTCTCGTCTCGTAATTGAATTGATCCGACCGGCAGACGACCGACCGAGTGATCGATGAACAAAGGCGCAAGGCAGTTTTCCCTGCTATGCGATGAATTATTCACGCTTTTAGCGTGCTGCTTATTTGTGGAGACTTGTGATCTTGGATATGATCAATTCCATTAAAAGTAATCTCTGTGAGGCACAACCAAATGCATTAGCTTTGGATCGGTGCACGCTCAGATTACCCCGGCAAACTGAAAAACGTGAAATTTTTGATGGCAGCTAGCCATAAATTATGCATTCCCCCAAACAAAATCTTATGCGCTGAAGCATGTTGTTATCTGGTCAGCTATTAATACATTTGTTGGGAAATCTGTCTGATAGTCAATCGAAAAAAGACATTTGCCCTACCATTCAATTCGAACTCAAATACGAAGGCAGCTGTTGGTTTTCTTTCTTAATAATGATTCTTCAAGTGCATTCTACAAGTGCATTTAGGTACCAAGCTTTAAAGTCTGTTCGTAGGAAGTGGGCAAAGTGTTTTATAGTCAGCGGGAAGTTTTGTTTGCTTAAAATATTACACAATCCGAAACACAGTACGTTGACTCTTTTGCTATAGTGTAGTACACACTTATGTACATACTATGTTCCTATGTTTCTGGTATTTTTAACTGCTCACGGTTGGTGCAGCTGTCAGTTGCCAGTTTTGTTGACTATTTTCATATACAACTTTCTCGTATTTCTTCCGCTTCGCTTATAATACAAATTCTATTTTGCAATCATCAAATATGAGTTAGTAATGTTAAATATTTTATTGACTTTTGAGGGAAACTGTAAAATATATAGTTAGCTTATCAGTTGTGCACAGCTGTTTAGTTTTTAATGTGAAATTATTGCGACTGTTGGGTGATCCAAACAAATGCTGACGTGTTCAGCTCTTTCAAAGCTTAGTTTGAGTACTTTAAACCAAAGAAAGGCGAGACTTGAACTAAAAGTAGACACACCGGATAAAACCTACAGGACAAGCTAATTTTCTTGTTTATGTCCACGAAATTCGTGTGTTTTATTTCCTTGCAAAAGTAAGTCTCCAAAATGTTGACAACTCATTAGCCAAACAGCAGCGATTAAAAAAACTGCAGCCAGCATCTATTGCTTGGTACAATGAACTTTGCATGAAAGATTGTTGCCCTGTCTGAGCCTGGCCAAGAGTCGAGCCTCGGCTAGTTCGTTGCGCTGCACGTTGTCTGAGAACTGCTCATAAATCTGCAGCATGTCGAGTGGAGGCAAATCAACTACCCCAATCCCTCGAAGTAAATGCAGAGCGTAGCATGTTCCAACCTCCCCACCACTTTGCGCTGCACTCAAGCTGTCAGCTCAAAGCAAGCTCTTTGTGTTGGTTTTAGTTTGCTTTGTCTCGGCTATATTATCATCATCGAGCATTCATTATTTTAGCATTGTCGCTCTTAACATCCCTGCATTTTCTGCATCTTTCTGTGCTATAGAATTTCCTTTGGCTTGTCTGTCGCTCGAGCCACTTGATATATTCAGGCGCTGCTTCCTTTCTTCCTCTTGCACTAACTTCTGCAATTCCTTATCATCATCTTTAGAGATGCGCCAATTGAGCGTCCTGATAACCCGAGTGACAAACAATGAATATTTTTGTGATCAATTGAGTTGCATTGGATACATAAAGTATATACTACTACTGTTCCACAATATCACCATTTATGACCGTCTCCACTCAAAATTTTAAAATGCTGCCTTAACTGAAATCGCAACGCTTAAATTGTTTGGAAAAATTCGTGCTTCTAAACTAAAATGTTAAGGTTAAGTTTTGTTAAATTATTGCCATAATAATCAATGTTCTATTTGGCCTGTTCTGTGTGTAGCAGAATTTTAAAGCCTCGCAGCATCCTCTTCACACGAACATTAAAAACGTGTCTGCTCATATGTTTAATCGATTATAAATGACTTATTTCAGTACATCAGGTTGCATTATCATGTGCGGAAGGCACCGCAAGTAAAAGATGCATCTGTGCTAATTGAGCCAGATGCAAGCAGGCAAACGTATTAAAAAATACCAAAAAAATACGAAAAATCAGTTAGCAAAGAAACGCCTTAAAATGTGAAAACGCGAATGACCTGAATATACAGACGTCACACCACACACACCATAAACTCTCACAAACTGAAACCGAAACTGAGAGAACGGGGCGCATGCGCAAAAAGCAGCTAGCCTTAAAAGGCAGAAACGCCGACGATTTCCTTTTCGGTTTGGTTTCCGTTGACGGTGTTGCAGTTGTTGTTGTTTTTGCAGCAAAACTAGTTTTGTGTACAGTTTTGTGGGTTATTTTTTGTGCTTTTGGGGACATCGACGTCAACTTAACTGCATTTGCAGTTGGCCAGTTGCCCACATACAAACGCAAACTCACACTTATGAACATTTATTAAAATATATTTATGCGAAGCGGTCAAGTGATTAAAAATTCGATTTTTTTAGTTTTATTCTTAACACATTTTTCCATATTTTGCAATAAGATAAACACTTTATAACGCACCCAAACTTGCGCTAGTTAAATGAAGCGCGTAAACTGTTTTCATAGATGCAAGCAACTCTAAACCTGTTAAAAACTGAAAGTGGCTCGATAATTTCATTTCTTGCGTCCCTATCTGATGTATACCGTCGTCGCAGGTTTTAATGGATTTGGATTATATTTGGCACTAAGCTCTCACCTCTACAACATTCAACACATTAGTTTATGGCATTTTGAGAAATGTAAAAACATTGCAAACGCCATACAACAACTTTTGTCTTTTTTATTCTTCTTGTTTTTATCATTAACTGGTAGTAAGTAGCCAGGGCCAAAAACCTGCTTGCCCAAAACATACTCGAGTGCAATTGCCAGCGTCTTGAATAAGCTCAATAGCATACTAAGAACTACCTTTACATTCACATCCACATAAAACTGGATGCTACTCGCTATGTTAGATCTTGTCGGGCCATAAACGTTGCTGCCTTGAATGCCACGCCAATAGTGCTATTAAATAAGCCGCTTGCTTTGGGGCAACAGGTGTGCGGTTACCTTCTTTGGCTTTGTCTTTGCCTTTGTCTTTGCCCATTGCCCTTTACTCTACTCAACTTAACAGAAATCAACAACTTAGGGCAGAGGCCACTCTTGTAATCGAACACAAAGGGCATACACTCAAGTCCATAAATGGCAAATGGTGAGTCGTGTTTGGCAGCAAAGGGGAAAGGGCAAAAGACCGATTTTCAGCATAGAAAACTAAACTTTACTCTAAATTTAATTTTTAACGAGGCATACATCAGCTATCATTATGATATTCAGGTACTAACCTAAACAACTTCTTCAAGTTGCTTCAATCAACAAAATAGCTGAATACGATCTCTTTTGATAACTTCAAGCGTTCACAATTACGAGAGTCCTAGATCAAGGTTGTGTAAAATAAAGTTGTGTATAAGAGCTAATGAGTCTCAAATGGTGAGAAAGCCCGTAATCAAACGTTTAATGAACTTTAGAATTTAATCACATTACCATAGAAACTTTTAAGGTGTTGTGACATTAGTTTAACAAGTTTAAAAGCTGCTTGAACTGATCCTCTAGATTGGATGGACTTTCCGTTGTGGTTGGCTCCGGTGTAGTTGTTGTTGTGGTTGGTGCCTCTGTCGAAGTGGTTGTTGTGCTTGTAGTAGTTGTCGAGGTAGTGCTGCTGGTGGTGCTAGGCATTGGTTTCGGTTTGGTGCGTCCATCTAGGCAGGCCTGCAGGTAGTTGTAGTTGCTGGCCGTTGACTCCACATAACTGCGCTCCGCCTTGTGCATGCACTGGTCATGATGCAGATCAATCAGGCGATAGCGTTCCTGTAGTAATATGGCCGACTCCGAAGCATTTCCCGATATGCTGTACGTGGAAATAGTGTTGTTAGAGCCCTGCAAAAAAAGCATTATTATTAATGTAGATCTTAACTCTCTTTCTCTGTCTCTCTACTCACCGCTGCAGCATGGCAATTGAAGGAGTCCAAAGTGCTATTGACCTGACTACAGACTCTAAGTGATCCACAGACAGATTGAGCTGACAGCTCGATTCTCCTTCGCGTGGCTAGAAAGTCCCTGTCGATTCCTCGGCGGGATTGCTGGGCCTCGTGCAGGCATCCTGTATACGCACCACTGTAGTGCTGCGCAATCTGGTTGGATTCGCCTATATAGCCGGCAAAACAGGACACAGAAGTCTTGGGGTCGCGACGTGTTACCCGAGAGGTAAAGAACAGCCGGGTTAAACCATCCTGCGTAGGCATTCCCACATAAGGTGGCAGTGGCCTAACGATGCTCTCTGCCGAGGCAGTCAGGACCACAGCAACAAAGAGTAGCAAACTTACTGATACAGGCAACATATTTTCAAATTTGGTTGGTTTCGTTAGCTCAGCGGCTGAGCTGCTTTTGGCGCAGTGCGTCTGATTTGGTCAGCTTTTATAAGAAGACCCAGATGACTGCAGCCGTGCAGCTGATAAGCGCGTTATGTAACTTCACTGCTTATCATGTCGCGAATTTTAAAGTGAAGCTAAGTAAATATCTCTACATCCGTTAGCTTGTTTAATCACGCACAAGTTTGGATCGCGTCATTACATAGAGAGAAATAAAAATGGAATGGAAACGAAGACTTGGGTAGTCTGACAACATAATTTATATAAAGACTTTCAACAAATTGCAATTCGCACTTTTGTTTTCGTTTATTGCACTCATAATTAAAAAGGAAGCCCCTTCAGCTGTCGCTTCTATGTTCTAAAGATGCAACACTTAAGTAAATGTGTAAATATTACTTTGAGGTTTTTTTTTTTATGCATAGTTAAAGATAAACTTTAATTTATGAATGTGGCTACACATGTTTGCTACACAAATATCTAAGTGGGTCTCGCTCAATTTCTGCGTGTTTCTGCGTTGCCAGTGACGCTTAGTTTGATTATCTCTGCAAATATTGGTACTCTGACTCAAATGATGCATAGTACCAACAGGAATGTACTTATTTATATATATATAAATACATTCTTGTTGATAGTACTATAGAAAAAAATATAATGTGGCTTACGTATACGATGAATCTATTACACAATATGATCAGCATTGAATATTCAACACTTTATGGGTTGAATTCAAATTAAGAGTACACTCAGACATAAAATCCGTTTTTTCCAGTGCAGAATCAAGAACGTCCGTTGACAAAAGTCTGGCAATGATGTTACTGATTTTCTTAAGTTAAGATCATATTTTGTAAGATCGCCGTTCTTGGTTTAAAACGAAATTGTACATTACATGGTATCATTTCGGACCATTTGCTATTGTTTAAAAAAAGTCTGACACAAACTATGTAGCATAAAATCGGTTCATGGCATTGGTTGAATCAACTATATAAAATTTTTAATTTACTTGACGGTGGAGGACGGCAGGAAGCCGGAAAATCACTGTTTAGATTGCTGCCAACAAAAAAAAAAACATACTCATAATAAATCCTCTGCTCAAAATATGTGAAACCAATTTATTTAAATTAATTTGGTTAATCTTACCGCATATTAAAAACATTGCCTTTGCCGGATACCCCTCGTTGACTTTTCGGATGCCTCAGCCATTGTGCTGCTGCCAAACATATCCCATTCGCAGTTAAGTTTTATTTTAAACAAACAAACTGCCGATCATCTTCGGGTGGTAAATGTTTTTTTCTTTTATGAACATTGTTCCTAGTTTGTTACAAATGAAACAAATTAGTTTTTTTTTTGTGCCAAATATTCTAAACAAGTGCGTCTGTTCATAAAAAGTAAATGTCGCCGATATTAGTTTAATATATTACGAACGAAAAATAAAAAAATCTAAGACCATTTTTTTTGTATCAAATATCACAATAACTCCAATACACCCTTAACCATAAACGAATGTACTTTTGAGTAGGTAGTTCACAAAGTTTGACTGTCTACTCTTGACTTATTCTTGGCTTAAGAGCAACATTCATGCCCGTCGGTGAGCGCAGTATGAAGTTCATCCTTGCTCTAACCTCAGGTCCTTTAGGCAGCAGTTCATAATACCTGAGCACTTTGCTTATCAATATTTTCATTTCAAGCATGGCAAACTTTTGACCAATACAGTTCTTGGGTCCTGCACTAAATGGCACATAAGCGAAGGTCTGTCGCTTAACGTCCTCTTCCCCGGTATCGTCCTCAAAGCGCTCGGGCTTAAAGCTCAACGGATTGGGAAAGAATTTGGCATCGCGATGCGCAAAGTACAGCACCAAGTAGATGCTAGTGTTGGCCGGGATAGTGTGTTTGCCTATGTGCAGATCTTTACGGGTAAATCTGCCAATAGCTGGCACTGGTGGATATAAACGCATGGTCTCCTTTATAACGCACTCCATATACTTAAGCTGCTGCAGCTGGGCTTGGCTAACTGGTGCTTTTGGATTCTTGCCCAGCACCTGCACCAGCTCGTTGTATAGTTTCGCTTGCACTGCAGGATGTCTAGCGATGCAGTAGAGAGCATGCGAGACTCCGCTGCTGGTGGTATCGTCGCCCTCGAACATGAACGTGTCCACCTCCTCGCGTATGTCCGCATCGCTTAGCGGGACGCCCTGAATCGAAGACTGCAGCAGAATGTCCAGAAGTGCCATTT
Organism: Scaptomyza flava; assembly: GCA_030179655.1. Taxonomy (NCBI): domain Eukaryota; kingdom Metazoa; phylum Arthropoda; class Insecta; order Diptera; family Drosophilidae; genus Scaptomyza; species Scaptomyza flava. The sequence continues at coordinate 202,162 of JARNME010000404.1, read as the reverse complement.
GTGGCTTGCTGCCAATGCCAACATCACCAAGGCCTGCATTAGATAACATACAAAGAGAGTTAGTTTCATTATAAGATGCTCATTGCCCGACTGGGTTTCACTTACACAACGGCTGGTAGGTGCCATCAGCCTTAGAGCGCGCCACTGCCTCTCGACGCTCGCGAATGACCTTGTCGGTGAAGTCATGCATAATGCGAATATCACTCACCAGTTTCTTGTGCAACAGTGGAGCTGTGAGTCTAAAAAGCCAGTCGTAGCGCTGAGAGAACTTTAGCATGCGATCCGGTTGGATGTTGACGACACTGAAAAATATTAAATAAAATACGCAATAAATTTTATAACGCTTTAGAAATACTTATACTACGGCTATAACTTCTATGACTACAGCAATGTTGAGCACAAGCAAGTAATTAAGCTTAACATTTGTTTCGAGTTTTTGTATAACCTTCGCATACAATGAATCATTGATTGCTTACCTCTTTAATGCCTTAATATACGGAAAGTCAGGATCGCTCTGTGAGTTCACTTTCACGCCCATTGCCGTCTCTGACCACAGTAGAGGATATTATTTTTGTTCAATAAGTTCAAGTAGTTTAATTTCTTACCCGTTATAATGTCGAGCGCAGCTAGTGAGACAAACTTAAGCGTGTCCACTACATGCTCTCCATTGGCGAAAGGCCTTAGTTTCTCAACCAGTATGGCGCTCTGGCTATCCATGATATGAACATAGTGTTCTAGTACCTTAAAGTGAAAGGCATTGGAGAAGACCTTGCGCCTGGAGTGCCACTTTTTGCCCACGCTTAACAGCAGTCCATCGTTGAGGAAGGGGCGCAAAAACTGATAAAGCTGACCCTTCTCTAAGAGCGTGGTGCTTGTCAATATCTCCTCAAAGTGGCTAAGATCCTTGGTGTACACCAACGACTCATTGAGTATCCACAAGCGAAAAGTATCTCCATACTTATCAAAACACTTTTCCACATAGTAAACGACATCTATTCGAAATAAAGAAATTAAAGCCTGTGGCCAGCATAGAAAGGGACTAATGCCTATACTTACTATCAGCACCTAAATGCATGGCATCAAGTCCACAGCCCAGCAGTGGCAGCGATCGAGGTCCTGTAATGCCTGATCTTTTCAAGATGGCATAGGCATGGCGCTTGCGTAAATAGTCCCAGACAAGCAATAAGATCAAAGCAGCAGCTATCAAGGTCAGCAACATGTTGCTAATTCCGCTCAAAATCGTATATTGTGCTCGGAATTGCGATCTAATATTCACGATGTTGTCGCTGCTACGTCCGGTATTCAACTGTGCTATATGGGGGTTAACTGGAGCAGCCCTGTCTCAGGTCAGCGAAGCTCAGTTTTAGTTTTGATTTCAGAATAATATTCGCTTACATCAAACTTGTTTTTATTTCTAGTCCATGTTGTTCTCCACATTGCGCTATTTGTTATAATGAGTTAAAAAAATACTTAGTATTGCAGTTGTTTCCATGGGTTTTGGTTTAGAACAAGCATTCGAGTAGTTGGCAGGCGATAAGTCTGACGATTATCAACATTATAAAGCTTACTTTTCTATTGACTCGTGCTGAATTCAAGTTTCCATATTCAAGTATGTGCATATAATCGCAAATACAGTGTTCATTAAATGTATATGTACATTTGAGCATCAAACATATATATGTAGGCTATTCTTAAAATTTAAAACGCCTCAGCTTCAGTTATTTGCACTAAGCGCAGCGACTATAAGCTAAATGGTCAATGGAAATAATTACATTCGAATGTATGTACTAATTGCAAATTTATAAAAACAGATACTAGTTGTAAACTCGAATAGATCGTCATTATTGCGGTTGACGCATTTGACAATGATAAAGAGGGGTTTGGCTTTGAAGTTTTGTATGTAGTTTTGCATAGGCATTTGAATGGAGTATTAAAGATCTCGAAAACTGGCGGACAAAGGTTCGGCTAACTCGACAGCGGGACACAAACAGCAAAGTTGAATGGACTGTGACTGAGGCAGTTGCTTTAAGCTTTTATTTCGTAGTTGCTGTTGCTGTTGCTGTCGCTGTCGCTGTGGCCGTTGAAATTACCTTGTTGAACTTAGTGCAGAATTCATTCGAATAAGAGTTGACGAGTTGAGTAGGGGAAGATGAGTCGAGGCCATACACTGGAGTGTACACTTAGCGGTCAATTAAGTCGCTGCAAAGACAACAGCCACAACAGAGCACACCGGATATGTTTACTGCGTGGGCTGGGCCAGCGAATCAAACAAGTTATCAACATGTCTAGAAGTCGACAGTTCAAGCCAGAAAAATTATAAAACGGTAAACGGAAGCGTCATAAAAGAATAGTATTTGTTGACTCATTTAATTGCCATTCAACCAAAATGAAACATAAGCAAAACAAATGATATTTTGGGTCTATATATATAGTGGCCATGCTCTAGGGATATATGTGTTCTGAAAAATGGGTATTAATCATAGACGAAGAACGATTACCGATAATTTACACAAAGAACCGCAGGTCATCCCCTTATATGCATAGAATTTACGTGCTGTATTGGGAGGCATCCAATTGAGATGCTGAGTTTGGGCGTCGTCTGTTTAGAGTTTGCTAACTTTGCCAAAATTGCATATTCTGAACCACTCTACCTAATTGTCTTTCCTTCTCTCTTACTCGCCATCGACAACAAACAATGCTTAGTTTGTTTTGACGCTTCGTTTTGTTTTCAGTTTCCCCGGCAACCGGCAAACGTTAGAAAAAGCATGTCTGGGTTCGATTTTAGTAAAAGTGGATGGGCCTGATGTGGGGCACGCTCGTCCGAGGGTTGTTGCCATTGAATGCTGCACTTTTTCCGTAGTATTGCGCCTGTCCGCAAAAATACGAAACAGCTGTTCAAATGTTGCTAAACTATGGAAAATGTTGTTGGTAATCAATGCAACATGCTGATGAGTGTGTATATACAATAGTGTCAGCATCACCGAGTGTATATGTATATACATATATATAGAAATAGAGAAACCAAACAACGAAACTCCAACCTCTAGTGGGAACCTGCAAGCTTGGCTCCCACTCCCTCAGAGAACGCATTTCGTGATTTTCTCGTGTTTCGTGAGCTATTCGCCAGCCACTTCGCTTGCTGGCTTTGCTACGACATGTTTGTTCATAGCACAACCAGCCAGCAATATTGTGTGTATGCGCCGCTAGCCAGCGATTTTCTAGCGCGCAGTGGCTTGTTCGATTGCTGTGCGCCCGTATTTTTCCTTGTATTCTTTATGTGTGCTTATGTTTTGTACTTTGCTTGCTTATCCTTTTGCGTCGAGCTGGCACCAGCAAAGCAAATGAGCGAATTTATAACAACTTAAATATATATTTACATATATGTATGTACATATATGCACTTTTGGTGGGATCTAGGCATTGTAATGATTTTTGATTTTTGTTTCCGCTATCACCCTAAACACCCAGTATTTCGATTAAATTTGGTGCATATTGCCTAAAAAGCAACATGTACTTCCAAGGCAGTAAAATATCATTTTTGGTGCTGGTCGAGCATTTGCAGGAACAGGCGAACAGGAAAAATAAACAAGCGTCTAGTAAAATAGGCAGGCAAATATTAGTTTTGCGTTGCTGGTCATATATACTCTTTCATGTTTTTAGCTCTATGACACAACAACAATTTTACCGTCGCAACTACCAAAGAGTTATGCAGCGATGCGCACAAATGCCAAAAGTGTATTCAATAGTGCATATGTCAAAATCATTTAAATCAAGTAAAGGGTCGGCAAACGCTACACACATGTTAACATATTTATATGTATGCATGGTATACATACGCTCATGTCAGGCTAGGCTGGCGAATCACTCACGAAACACGAGAAAATAATAAGAAAACCTGTCAGAAGAGGGTACCGGGTAGGGATAAATCGCTATTTAAATTGCTTTGACGTTGTAATTTTTCAAAATAACGAATAAAGAGTTGTATAGCTAATGGAAATACACTTCCACAAATAAATTGTAGTGTGAAAAATTGTTTATAGGAAATCTTCAACTTGAATATATCTGTCTCAGAGAATATAACTGGGTGATTGCCTGCCATTGTTTAAAGACATCATTTCTTATTACCAAGTTTCTCCTGATGTGCGCTTCGTGCATAATTGTTACTTTACCTTGGATTACTGTGTCGGGGAATTTTGTGATGGCACTTGAGCTCGCAATGCTTGCAAATCTTTGCAATCTTTTTTGGGATCAGGTTGCATAAGTTTCATTAACTCAATTGCTTGCTGATGTGTGTTTTTTAATTACATATAACAATTTTTATTTTGATTCCCGTCAGTTAAACTAAGCTGCAGTGAAATCTGATCGGTCCGGTTTGGTTTCTAGTTGTGCGGTTATGTATGCAATCTATCATATAATCATTTTCATTAGGTGTGAGCTATAGTTTTTAATAACGTACTCGTGGCTGAGGTTGTAAGCAAAAGTCGCTGCACTTTGGTTTCACCTTGCTGCAAACCGCTTGCACAGGTTCATTTGCGCATCTAGGCACCTAACAGTTAATCTTTTGGTTTTTTGGCCCTATAAGTAAATATCTGTATTTGACTTTTCTCCATTAGCTTACCCGATCACATACCCAGTGCTCATACAGCTTGAAAATCACTAGGCGATGACTTTATTGCACTCAATTACCTATGCTGCGCTAAACAGATCGTAAAGTGGATTCACTTTGTTATATCATTTCAAGCCATTTCTGCAAGTCTATCGCGTGTTAAGCAACAGCTTTAATTACAATTGAATAGCAAAATGTGCATAATTCAATTACAAAATACCAGTGTCGGAAATTTTCTAGCGTTACGTTACGGACGGATCGCTGGGTGATTCGGAACTTTTTTGCTACTGATGCAATATATAACGTTTATTTTTCGCTGTAAGTTTAAATAGTTTTTCCGCAGCTTCGTCGCCAAGCCGAACTAATGTTATGAAAAAACATGTATGTGGTCTGCCTGGTTGGAGAATATTGAAGCTTTAAAAGGCCAGCCACACCTTTGCCCACCACTCTAGCTAATTGGACGCTAAACTGTTTCAATAGCAATTTGTGCATTAAGTGTATCAACAAAGAAGCGTCTCACGATGAGGAAGGGAGCTTGTCAAACCTTTGCGTGTTGTGAACTTTGGCCTATGACTCCAGCGGCTTACTAACTATCCATGTTGTATATCTTCAAGGTTTTTGTGCCTGTGCCTTAAACATTATCTGTGCTTTTACTTTGATTTACACCGCGAAAAAAATTGTACGGGTATTTAATTTATATAACAAGTGAACTAAACATAAACCGAAACTCATACCAAGGACATAATTTCAGTTGCTGTGTCAATCATTGACACAATTCATTGAATCATCAAACCTAAACCATCTTAGTTTTCTTAGTTTATATTTAAAAATGAATTTTTCAAGTTATTCAATTTACGGCAACAAATCTGAACTCAATTTTACTCTTATGCACTTGAATATACTTTAAGGTTCGCTTTTTTGTCCAGTGTATGTCTAGCAGGGTTTGTAAAATGAAAGACCAGCGAACGCGTGATAAACCAGCTAGGCATTGGATTTTAGGTAATGTAATGTAATGTAATGTCGAACGAGGGTGGGCTTGCGCCCTTCGGCACTGCGACCCACAAGGATCTATTGTGCCCCCTTACCACTAGTTCATTTTTAATGTTCTCAGGAACTGAGTCAGACCAGTCTGTGGGATATGCATCAGGTCTTCCTCTCTGAGAGTGTAGTTGCCTAACAGCTTTGCTCTATTACGTGCCAGGGCGGGGCAGTTTGTGATTAGGTGTTCCATTGATTCAACATCCTCTTCGCAGAATCTACAAGTTCTGTTTCTAGCAAGGCCCATCTTATGTAGATGGTCGTTGCAGGGAAAGTGGCCTGTTAACGCCCCACAAAGTGACCTAAGTTGTGATCTGTTTAAGGATAGAGCTACCTTTGCTCTTGCTGCATCAGGGCAAACATATCTTTTTGAGTGCCTAAGACCCTCTAGATTGTTCCAGTGCATTATTTTCTTTTTTTCTAACCAATTGTGTATGTCAGATTTGAGTTTGTTGTTTGAATAACCAAACATTGGACTTGGGCCTATAAACGGGGCTTCCGCTCCTAATTTAGCCCTTACATCCGCGGCCTCATTACCTGAGTGACCTTCATGTCCTGGGACCCAAACCAGAGAAACTCTATTATTGGTTGCCAGTGCATTTAGCTCACGGTGACATTCATGTATGAAGTTTGAGCTATAGCTATAGCTGTTTAGTGCTTTAAGAGCTGCTTGACTATCGGAGAGTATACGAATGTTAACTCCTACCAATCGTCTGCTATTCAGTCTATATACCGCCTGTAAAATAGCGAAGAGCTCCGCCTGGAAAACGGTGCATTCGGCCTCAAGTGAGAGAGAGATGTGTGTGCGAGGACCCACTATGCCTGCTCCTACCCCTGATGCTGTCTTGGATCCATCTGTGAACCAATTTTGTGCATCGTCATTTAGCCAAGATGGATTTGAAGTCCATTGCTCTCTTGTTGGAAAAATGACCTTGTAATTTTTCGTGAAACTATGGATGGTTTGTATTTGGTCTAGGGTTTTTGTTTTATCAAGGATGTCCTCTACCCTATTCAATATACCTAGGTGTCCTCTAAGGTTGCCCTTCTGGTATTTGTTACCTACATAGAGCCCCAGAGCCTGCTTTACAGCCTCTTCCTCTATAGCTAGGTGTAAGGGAGTTAGGTTTAGAATTGCTTCCAGACCTGCTGTCGGGGTCGTTCTCAGTGCCCCTGTGATACTTAGGCAAGCTAGCCTTTGTACCTTGTTGAGTTTATTGATAGCGGTGCTTTGTGTGGCTTTTTCCCACCATACTGCCGCCCCGTACAGAATCATTGGTCTTACCATTTGGGTGTACGCCCAGTGGGCCATTCGTGGAGAAAGCCCCCATGATTTGCCAAGCATCTGCTTGACAGCCCAGAGAGATCGAGTTGACTTTGTGGTTACTGCTCTCAGGTGTGCGTTCCAAGTGAGTTTGCTATCCAGAGTTACCCCTAGATATTTTACCTCTGTACTCAGAGTCACAACTGTGCCACTAACCTTTATGTCTGGGAATTTTAGAATCCTTTTATTGGTGAACGGGATTATGATGGTCTTACTAGGGTTGATAGAGAGCCCTTCTGAGGTGCACCATGTTACCGTTTGATCGAGAGCACGTTGCATGAGGTCTGCTAGGATCCTTTCATCTTTGCCCCTGATGATTACGGATATGTCATCTGCATATCCTATCGTTTTGCATCCGTTTGCATTGAGAGACAGAACTAAGTTGTCTACTAGGAGTGACCACAGTAAAGGAGATAGAACACCACCCTGTGGGCAGCCTTTTGAGGCATGTATGCTAGCCGAGGCAAGTCCAAGATCGGCCTTTATCAGTCTGCGGCATAGCATTGCCTTCACCCAGGCTACTACCTTAGGGTTTACCCCCCTGTTTGTCAGAGCCCGGCTCATTGAGTCAAAGTTTGCATTATCGAAGGCACCCTCTATGTCCATGAAGGCGCATAGGGCGACCCCCTTTGCGTCAATTGCTTTTTCTATGTCAGTTGTCAAATGATGCAGTGCCGTCACCGTGGATTTACCCTTCTGGTAGGCGAATTGCAGTTTGTGAAGCGGGTTGGCTTCTAAAATGTCAGTTCTGACGTAGCAGTCTATCAGTTTCTCCATGGTCTTTAGCATGAAAGAGGAGAGACTGATTGGTCTGTATGATTTGGGAGAGCATGGTGGCTTGTCCCCGCCCTTAGGAATGAATATTACCTTTACTGCTCTCCAGGTCTTTGGAATATATCCCAGCAAAAGGCTGGCTCGATATATAGGAATCATTTTCCTAATGATGATCCCTTTGCCCTTTGATAACATGGCTGGAAATATGCCATCTGGACCAGGGGATTTGTAGGATTTGAAGGAGTTAATTGCCCATTCTACCCTTTCGTAGCTAACTATGTTTTTTATTATTGGGTCTATGATTCTTGTGTGCCTCAGTTCTTCTGTGTCAGGGTCTCCCTCTGTGCTACAGAATGAACAGTCAGGAAAGTGAGATTTTAGAAGAACCTCTAAAGTTTCCTGTGAGTCACTGGTGTATACACCGTTCGGGCCCATCAGTGTCCCAATCGGTCCTCCACTGGCTTTTGATAGGGCTCTATGGACCCTTGCAGTTGAGGGTATGTCCCTAAGATCTTCACAGAAATTCCTCCATGAGGATCTCTTGGATTTCCTTAACTCCCTATTGTAATTAGTTAAGGATGTCCTGTAGAGATCCCAATTGTTGGACCTTTTGGCCCTGTTGAACTCTGTCCTAGCTTCTCTTCGTAATTCTTCAAGTCGTGAATTCCACCAGGGGACCCTCTTGCTAGAGGTCTTAGCCCTTTGTGGGCAGCAGTCATTGAAGGTTGAGACTAGATCGTGCGTCAGGGTATTAACTGCCCTTTCTAGCTCCTCAGTATTCGTTATTTGTGGTCTATTACCCGATAATTTTCCTGTAAGGATTTCGGAGTATTTCGTCCAGTTAGTGGTTTTTGGGCTGCGGTAGAGCACAACGCTCCTCACCGGTCCCTCAAGGTCAAAGAGAATGTGTCTATGATCAGACATTGAGGCCTCCTCGGACACTCTCCATTCTTTCACCAAGTCTATGGCCCTGTCAGAAACCAGTGTTAGATCTAAAACCTCCTTCCTTATAGAATTAACAAAAGTTGGTTCATTCCCCCTATTTGCTACTGATAAGTTAGTTGATATAAGATAGTTTAAGAGAGACTCACCTCTGTTGTTCGTGTCTGTGCTTCCCCATGCTAGGTGGTGAGCATTTGCATCGCATCCAACTATCAGGTCTTTCCGGTGTGTTCTGCAGTACTCCACTAAAGATCTGATAGTATCCGTTGGAACAGCTTCGGAGTCACCAGGGAAGTAAGCCGAGGCCAGAACAGCCTCTTTCTTACCCCCTTCGATTTCCAGTTCCAGTAGTATGGCCACTGTGTCGGTGTCTATGAATTCTGTGAGAGGCAGAAATCTTATGTCAGTGTTAATGATAATTGCTGCCCTAGGTTTGGCCGCTTTCCTATCATATATTACCTGTGTGTTTTTGGTATTTAGGCCTCTAATGCGACCTTTGAAGAACCAGGGCTCCTGTAGAAGCCCGATGTCCTTGGTGTTGCTAGCAAACCTACTGCTGATTTCAGCCGTCGCCGCCTTAGCGTGGTGAAGGTTTGCCTGCAAACATCTTATTTTGGCGGCGGATCAGCACCGGAGACATTTGGAGAGCTTAAACTACTCTCTTCAATCTCCATAACGCTGACTTGTTTGATGAGCTCATCCTCTGTAGTATCATCACTTTTTATTCTGAGAGTAACTTGGCCAAGGCGGAAGTTCATCCTTCCCTTCGTTACCTCAATTGTGGCTGCCGACTTTTGGTCAACGGCTAGCACAAGCATGGCGTTTGAGCCCTTTTCCACTCTCTTTAGGGCCCTCCAGGCCGAGGTGTTTAGGCCTTTGTTTTGTGCCTGTAAAAAGTTGAGGACCTTGCCTGTCTCCATGGCTGCAGACTTGGGGAAGTAGCCGACCACAATTCTGGGGTGAGGAATCTTTGATTCCTCTGTCGACCAGAGTGTGGCGCCGTCCCACGGCGTCATTTTGACCACCGTCGCCTTCACCCACTCCGCTGTAACGCAGTCCTTGCAGTGAAGTGCTAGATACCCAGCTTTGTAGGTAGAGCCAAGGAAGGCCGGTTGTATCTGCCCATCCATCAGCTCCAGCACTTTGTCTTCAATAGCGGCTGATATGGAGTCCATTTGCGCGGTCGTTAGGGCCGTTGTTGGGTAGTCCCTTGCTAATACCGCCAACTTCACTCCTATACCAGCCTCATTTATTTTAGCATTTTGCTGTTTCTTGTCGGCCTGGGTACCTGTTGTCCCCCTAACCGGAATAGAGCCACGCTCCTTATGCACCTGTGCCTTGGCTGGGTGATGTGAGGCAGAGGGCTGCCTTTCATTACCCTTGCCTGCAGCCTTAGAGGTGGAGGGCATGTCATCCCTCATCTTCTTAGTGGCGACTACCTCTGAGCTGTGGTTTGTGGACCGCTGGCGTTTTGGGCATGCTGTTTCCCCTTTCTTCTCCATTGGGGTCCTAGCTCTGGAGTAAGCCTCTTCTTTGCTAAGCCCCTGCCGCAGAAAGAAAGCCAGTCGCTTCTTGCCAGCGCCGCTCAGTTTAGGCAGTGTAGGGCCTACAACACTGTCGGTGGTTGGTGTGCTTGTGCCTTGTGGTGTCAGGTCCACCACTGAGGCACTACCGCGTTGGTGTTGCTCGTTTTGAGGTGTTGCCACCTCTGTTTTGTGTCCCTGGGGGCCACTCTCCTCTTCAACATCGGTTTTTTTTGTTTTGTAAATCGTTCATTTTGATCCCACGAGTAAGATGGCAACCGGTAAACACTACGCCGTGCCGTACCGTAGTGTGGCAGATTAAAATGAGGCCGCGCCACCATACCCCAAGTCCGCATACTAGCAACTAGGCACCCCCCTAGCCACGCATCTCCTGGCATATGCTGTTCCACCATTAGATTGGGGATTTTATTAAAAAGAGTTTACTCTCTTTCGCCCAACTTAATTTAGCCAGGTATCCTGCCAGAGACATGACCTACACAGGACCCTGTTACCAGCAGCCACCACGAGGAGGTATAAGTTGCACTACCGGCAGTCTGGCAGTTACGGAGTAGAAGCGGGGCCACACTCGCGATCGACGCGACGGCATGGTTCACCACCCCTACTTAGTCCCCCTACACAGACTGTCGGCCGACTGCCTGGATTTTAGGTAGTTTTTTCACTTTTTTTTTACCTGGCAAACTCGCTTCCCGTCTCCCTCTTAATGTTGGCCTGCTTCACTCAGTTTAAACGCCTGTCAGCAAACCGTCAAATTTTCCAAATTAAAATGTAATTTAGCCGTGAGCATTTTGTTTTTCTTTTTACCTGCAACTATTTCAGCGCCCAGACGGGTGTTGTGGGTTTTGTTTGGATTTCCCAAATTTTTTGCGTTGCATGCAGCGCTCATTCGTGTATCGACATTTGCCACGTCCAGTTCACACTCTGTCTGACATCGCGAATTTTATTATTATTTTTTTCTTTCAATGCAACAAAATATTCAATGTTGACGACGCTAATTAGTTTTATCTATGTAAGTGTCAAAAGCTACCTTCTGCTAGATAGCCCTTTGCGCTTCATATTTAACTAACTTATTTAACTTCAATAACCGATTCTGAACTATATAGGAGAACACTAATTGTCAGAAGCATTGTACAAAGAAGTTAAAATAATGAGCTGTGGTCTTTTTACTGATCATTTGATCATCCAAACTAGAACAAACGAAACTCCTGTCTTCTGAGCGGCTAACCTTTGAAACTTTCTGAGGCGATTGACATTAATGATCATACAAGATAACTATTATAGAACTTGAGTAAATGATAAATAAATATTTCATGTTAGAGAAAACAACAAGGTAGTTTTTAGCCATCAAAGATTTATAAAATATATTCTCCATCATCCGTGTAAGCTGTTTTATTCTACAGCTTTGAGATTCATTAAACGTCAGCCGAAAAACAGTATCAATAAAAATGGAACCTTAACCACGATACTTTATCCGCAGTAGAAACCGATTTACCCGAATAAAATTGGATTCCTGGTAGTGTGCAGCAATGTGCCCCTTAATGACGCAAAATCGCTCTGTCACGATAAAAGTATAGATGGAATGGAAGGTAAATGGCAGTCGCCATTGATAAAAAAAAAATAAATACCTAGACAAAACTGGTTTATGGATGCACTTCTGCATGAAGTATCTGTAGTTGCACGAGCTCAATTTGCCACACTTAATGCACATTTTAACTTTTTGTCTGTTTTATTGTCTTTACAGCAATCTTATTGCGAAAAGCAAAAGTTACTCAGGCATAGCGGCACCCATCGACAGCGGATTCGGCCCCCAACTGCCTCCAGTTGATGTATGCGGCTTTGTCAAGTTGCGTCATGTAGATTACGATAAGCCAAGCACATCGAGCAAGGAATCAACCCCATCGCGGCCAGATAAGCAAGAGGCAACAGGCCTCGACGAAGACGCCAAAGAAGATCAGCCCAGTGAGGTGAGCTAACAAAACTTACTTGACACACTATACATTATCTAACTCCGTTTTTGGCTCATTGCCAGGTTATGGGTCCCGATAAACGCAACATTTCCAAAACTGGCTCCATTGCCGATCGATTGGCGGCGCTGCAAAAGAGCGGCGAGGATGACTGGAAGAAGCGCGTCAGCAAGCGCGATGAGGTCGACGATATTCGCCGCGAAAACTTTGTCAACGTAAGTAAATTTGTCTGTATAACTGTTTACGCTGTCTGGACTCAGTAACGTGCTCGCACGCACCCAAGTCGGAACGCAAATGGCAGTTCCGTTTACCATTCCAAGGCCGCTGCATTTTGCTTCAAGTTTGTTTATCTTTAATGCCTCCAGCTGTCTGTGAAGCTATAAATATAAATTAAGAAGAATGATGTTGATACGATCGAAAATAAAAGTTTAGCTGTGAGTCTTAACATTCAATTCAATTGGTTTGAAAACAGAATGTTAACAACATAATGCTAGATGGCGTGAGCACTAGACAGCCTAAAAGAATGCTATTTTTTTATAACGTTTGGTTTTCATTTCATAAGCAGTTTGTGAAATTTGAATGAATGTCGTTTTTATACCCTTCACATGTGAATCAGGGTATATTGAGTTTGTCATGAATCTGTAACGCCTTAAAGGAATGATGGGAGACCCCATAAACTATATATCAAAATGATCAGGACGAGCTCAGGAATTGATTTCCGTCCGTCCGTCCGTCTGTCCGTCTGTCCGTCTGTCTGTTTCAACACGATTTCCGGCCAAACTGCTGAACCGATCTTGATGAAACTTTCACAGATTGCTTAGATCATGTCGGGTTTGTTCACTATGAAATTTCATCCCGATCGGAGCATTCTACGATATAGCCACCATATAAATTTACCATATCAACACGATTTCCGGCCAAACTGCTGAACCGATCTTGATGAAACTTTCACAGATTGCTTAGATCATGTCGGGTTTGTTCACTATGAAATTTCATCCCGATCGGAGCATTCTACGACATAGCCACCATACAAATTGACCATATCGTACTGTTTCAACACGATTTCCGGCAAAACTGCTGAACCGATCTGGATGAAACTTTCACAGATTGCTTAGATCATGTCGGGTTTGTTCACTATGAAATTTCATCCCACTCGGACCATTCTTCAACATAGCCACCATACAAATTGACCATATCGTACTATCAATTGTTGTTGCTGTCGTGCACTTTCAAGTACCTACATGTAGATCATTTGCTTCAAAAGTGGTATAGGATCAAATCCCAGAATGAGCAAATGAATGATTTTAATGTTTAAGCCAATATTTTAGTTTTTGTTTTTTTACCCGGGAGGTCCGGGTTCATTTCCCAGTATGGGCATATGGATGTTTTAATCTTTTAGCCAAATTTAGTTTTGTTTACATTGATTTTTATTTTTAATAGCTTTTTATTCGCTTCACTCTTAACGGAGTTTTAATTTATTTACATTTACTTATAATAAGATTGAGCTGTCTAACAATTATAGTTCCCAATCGGTTCTAGCTTTGGTAGGATAGTATACCTGGCTTAAATTCAAGCTGTCGTAACAATTATAATTCCCAAATAAAATGAATCCTCGTGTGAAGGGTATCATAGTCTTGGCATAGCCAAAATTAACTATGCGCCACTATGTTTTCTCTATAAAAAAGTCAGCCGAAGCAAGCTAACACATATTTGATGACATACGGCGTTTTACTTTCGTTTTACCATCAGAACGCGTCCAAATTTCCAATTAGCTTGTTTAACTTTTATGGTCAAGTGACATTTTGATCAAACACTTGCAAAAGTTATATTGAGCTTCAAACCAAAACATGACAAGCTGCTTTATTAAGATCACTTACTCTTGGACCTTTAATTATACGGGTACGATGGGTATTCACTATTGTACAGTTTGCGTAATGTTTAAGTAATCATATTTAATTACAATTTCCACGCCTTTTTGGGCACCATAATCATCATCATCATTATAAGATGCCTTCGTTGCTGTTGTTGGCTCATATGGTGGCGGTATTTGGAAGAAATTTTTGAAGAACTCATGTCAACCAGATCTTACAATCTGCATGACTAGTAGGCAAATGGGCTTTGAATCTTTGTTTTTTGCGTTGTTCACGCTTTTAAAAGTTGTGTCGTGCCTCCATTTTTGGAGACAATATATGAACATATGGAGGCACATACAGATGCTTAAAATACAAAGTACTTGACGCGTGCGCCTCAGCTCACACCGTGGCGCATGGCCAAGTGAAAGGAAAATAAAATATGTCATCATTTTATTCGTAAGACATATTAATGAATTAAATTTTAAAAAACAATAATAGTTTGAATATGTTAACAAGTGACAATCAATCAATAATCACCACTCTGACTCTTCCAAACAAAACTTAATAATCTAGCGCAATCTATCAGGTAACACTCGCCGGGAAAATGTCTTAAAAAAGCAACATGAATAGCACTCGTTACCATCGATTTTCAAGCGAAACTTTTAACCTGTTAGTGTAGTTATGTATAGGGACGCTCGGTGTCAGGAGCCCACATTGGTGCGGCTGGCTACCAACTAGTAAGCGCCAATAATTTTCGATCTCGTAACTTGCCTTGAGAGTTGCCACGGCAGCAGCAGCAGCCAAAACAACAATTACCAAATGAAAAAGAATGGAACTGAAGGAGGTTTGGGCTGTGTTTGGGTTATACTATAGCTGTAGCTTCCACGCAACTTCATTTTCTATGCGTCAACGCTTAAGTCTGCTCGTGAGTCTGCCGCTGTTTAAGATGATTCCATGTTTAGCTTATTGTTGTTTTTGTCCCTTTTGCCACTGAGTCCATTTGTGGTTCTGTGGCTGCATTTGATCTGTGGCTTGATCTTGAACGTGCTCATCTGCCGGGCAGATACACGGCCCCCGCCACCACTACTAGCTAAACCCCATCCAAATCCCAAGTTAGTTTGGCCTCGCCTTTGCCTTTCACGGGCTATTGTAAATTGTTTTGTGAATTTGATATACTTGCAGCTTTGCTTGCCCTGCCTGAATCCCTTGGTTACCCGCTCCCTTCGCCCCCTCCCCCTTCCCCCTACGCTCATAGCCTGCTGCTAGACTTCTGTATAGTTGATTATGCCTCAGCGCATTGTTCTCTTGCTGTTGCAGTATGTTGTTGTATACTATTTGCCGCTCTTCTGTACTTGTTCATTAGTCCATGCCTCGTCGAGATAGAGAATCACAAAATGACAGTAGTCAGTTGTTGCTCTTCTTTATATAAAAAAAAAAAAACAACTTCTAACTGCCGATCTGGCGAACGTTAAATATTTTTATACCCACTTGTCCCCTCTTGTCTGACTTCAGGTCCCCTTTTCTCCAATTGTCGCGTTTATCTGTATCTTTACAAGCTGCAAATATTCCAACGGCTGCTGTAACTGCTGCTTATTGCTGATTATTTGTATTTGTATTGCTTTTGTGTGAATCATTATTTTCTTTTGTAAACATGTGCTATGTGCCTGTCTGTCAGCTGAGGGCTGCAGATAAGCTGGTCATTTACTTTTCTCTTCCTTTAGTTTTTATACTCGTTACCGAAGGAAAAGAGTATACTGGGTTTGTGCAATGTCCGTCTTGGAGTCTGTCCGTCCATATGTGCGCAAGTTTTTTCCACACCCTTCAAGCTAGATACTTGAAACTTTCCAATTCTCTTTACTTATGGCATAGTAAATTAAAGTGTCAAGATTGAGGTTCTACGATAACGGGGGGCTGGCAAGTCGATAAATTCGATAGCTCAAAACCTGGAACCACCAGATTTGGTAAGAAGATAGCTACTAGCAACCTTCAAAAAACTTCATCAAAAATTTTGGGGCCCCGCCAACCCACCTTTTACAAACTTTGAGCTAGAGTCACCAATTTTGGAAGGAAGATTGCTGGTGGAATCCGCATCTGCATCGGAGAATCTTTTACGCAGCGTGCACCTCTAGCGCATCAGTACCCCTTTGCAATCAGGCCTCTTTTTACCGGTTTTAATACTGGTAACTAGTATACCGCAATCGGTTGCGTCCGACTGCAACGTTTCCACTTGTTCTTGTCTGTCGTTGTTGAATTTTTCGGCAGTTGCATCATCGCCAATGAGTTGTATTATTTTTCATACCATTCCCTTTGCAGACAATGACAAATAGCTTTAAAATTTTTCATCAATGATAATCATTTAAACATTTACCCAAATTGTTAATGCACCGAGCCCCTGCAACTAAATTTGCAAGTTTTTCTTCTTGATTGCCTTTGACGACTCTCTGCCCTTCAATCTTTTTGTGTGGCATCTCATGTCTGCCTAATACTCTCTATAGCGATCTTTCATCTTGCGCTCAGTATAATTTAAATCGCCAGTTTTTGTTGTTTTCAGCCTGCAACTGCTGGTCGTCAGCAACAGTGCTGCCAGGTTAGCTTATTTCAGGCTAGATCTAGCATATTTGAAAATGGAATAGCTTATAAAATTTGCAAATAGCTTATAGCTATAAATCTAGCATTTTTCAAAGTTGATATAGCATATTCTAGCATTAAATTATATTCTTTACTTAAAAGAAAAATTTCATAAATGTAAAGTGTTCCACAGCTTAAATATCGGAGCTTATTCATATAAAGCCGATTGTAACGTAAACTTAATCAATATGAATTTGAATTGGTATTCTAATCGATAGTGTCATCGATATGTGGGCTGATGCATGCGCGATTTTTTTAATTTGGAATTGAGAAGTGAAAAGTGAAAAGAAGTCAATGTTGCAAAAATGCCTTAAGTAATTTATAAACAATTATTCCGCGATACATGTTTCTTTTATTTAAAAATTAATGCATCAACTTTGAGAAAGGTAGGAATAAGCTGAAATTGATTTGATTATGACAATATATATTATATTCTTCTTATCAATTTCAGACTTCCCAAAATCTTTGAAACACTAAAAACTATAAAAATTTCTGCAGTCAGCAATATGCTGCAAGCCCAAAAAAATTTATATGAATTTATAAAAATATTTCAATATATCTAACATTAATGAATTAAAATCACAGATTGATAAGATTCAGAATTGTTAATTTTTATAATTACACTAATTATTTTTCACAGCTACAACTTGCCACATTATAGTAAAATTACAACAAACGATAAATACTTATATGAAGGGGAAAGGGGGTAAGGGAAAGGTGGTAAAGGGATTGGGTGAAGGGGAAGGGGGGAGTTGGGAAGGGGTGAAGGTGAAAGAGGGGAAGGGGAAGAGATGGAGGGGGAGTGTGAAGAGGGGGTGGGTGAAGAGGGGGAGGGTGTAGAGGGGGGAGGAGGAGGAGGGCAGGTAGTTAAAAATACGATCGATAACTGCTTTTGATAACTTATGTTGGGCAGAGCCAATGGTCCGAGGCCTGGGTTAGGTATGAGTTACAGCCTAAACCAGTTGGGAATTACAAGCCCAAACATAAGTAAATGTTTTGAAGCAAGCACATTACAGTCTTATTGAAGGAAAATTAAGTAGTTTACAAGCGCCTCACCAGACCTGTAGGTAGGGGGAGGGTGGGAGGCGGAGGGCAGGTGGTAAGAAATACTATCGGTAACTATCAATAGATTGCTGCTCATGATAACTTATATTGGGCAGAGCAACTACTGATGAATTCAGCCAATGGTCCGAGGCATTTGTCTGGGTTAGCTTTCGGTTACAACATAAGCCAGTTGGGAATTACAAGCATTTTTTTTTTTTCTTGCATTTTGATATAGCTTACTTTTTAGCTTGTTCTAGCTTATTTTTTCCCAGAATCTAGCTTATGCGGGCGATCAAAACCTGGCAACACTGGTCAGCAACAACAAAGCAACAACTACACTTGCTCATCGTCGTTGCTGATCTCTCATTTTTCTCCTCAGCTCTCTTTCAGAGCCGGCTTTCATAGTCTTCATTGTCTCTCTATACATGCTTATTGGTTTTGTGATGTGCTCCCTGTAGCAGTACAAGTCGCGACGTCAAGACGGCCACTTCGCAAGTCGCATTATTGGTTGCAGATTTTATTTTTTAGTGTTTTGCTCATTCAATAGTATTATTATTATTATTATTATGCATATGCTTATGCTGGCAATTTAGTATGATAGCGGCAACTCGAAATTGACGTATGTGTCAAACGCGTGCTCTTTCTACATCTCCTCTTACTCGCGCTCTTTCGCACACTCAATTCGCTCTGATTGCATAAAAAGAAATGTGAAGTAGTTTCCTGATTGCAAAAATAAGATGCATAAACTGTCAAATGCGCAGCAGGAAGCGTATAGTTTACATACAGAAAGTCATATAAACAATGTTAAATATATTTTCTGGTATACTGTTTTATTGAATGTATTTATTACTTATGCAATACTGAATAGTTGGACAGTTTATTTCAAGGCTGGCCCGCTATACTTTTTGCGCACGTTCTCGTATATTCACATACACACTCACTGCTTAAAATGTTCTTGTGTGGCGGATTTACGCCTGACCGCAATTTGGGACTGTTACGAATCGTCACCCAAAATCAAAACAAAATATAAATTTCTAAAAATAAATGAAAAATTTCTCCGAGCAAAATATTCAGTCGAATTTAAACAGGTAGAAAAGCATTCATTAGTAGCTATTGTGCGTGCTCTAATGTGATGTGATGAATGTGAAATCTTAAACAATCGACAAATGTAATAATTAATTGAAGTTTAAAATACTAGCTTATTATTTCAATTACACTCAATGATCGAGGCATAACCTGCTCTGCTTAGACTTATTAAATGGCAATAATAAAAGCAAGTCTTTTTGAGCCCAACTAGCTGTACGAAGACGAAAAGAAAAGGCTACTCAGGCTTTAAGTGCGCAAATGCAGCTGACGAAAAAGTCAATAACACTGAACGAACGCGCACATTATAGAGCTCAAACAAGAAAGAGCGAGAGCGCGAGAAGAACAAAGAGTCACATAGCCCATTGAGACCGCCGCAGCTTGATAAAAATCGTGCTCGTCTGTTGTTAGTTGTGTTTAATGCGAGAAGCCGACAAGTACGACCGCTGGGTGCGTCGGAATGCGAAACGCGCCTAAAACCCAATATAAATACAAAATAAAAGCACACAATTCAAAATTGTAAAATAAATAAAGGCAGCCTTGTGGGGATATCAGATGACAGTCCAAGATAAAAATACTCTTCCAAGCGTTGGAATATGTGTATTTATGTATAAATAACAAAACAAATTGTGCGGCTAATTACAGAACACCAACTAAAATTGTGTGTGAGTGTGCGAAAGAGAATGGAAAATATTGCAAAATATAAGCTTACAAGATCTTGCAATATTTTTATATTTCGTTATTCAATTTTTGTCTCTTGTACAGTGTGTCGCGATGTCATATAAAATGAGCCAGTAATCAAAGACTATAATACTGTATCAACTTATTGATAAAAAAAGACAGTTTTAGCGAGCGATAATTTAATAAAGACTTGCAACATTGAAATCAAATTTCAAATTGTGATAGCAACAAAATGACAAACTACCAGCTATATCTGGATACAGCTTGGCAATGTCTGAGCTACTCGCCCTACCTGCTGGTGGCGTACGTGCTGCTCACGCTACTGCCCAAGTCACTAATGCGCATGAAGCGTTTCGCGGATGCTGACTTTGAGGCAAATCGCCGCAGATTCCATCGCTGCTATGGACCAGAACTGTGCTGCCACGCCCACGACCAGGACGTACACGTCAAACAGAAGCAACGCAAGCCGGTTACGAGAGTCTACCCCAAGCGACACCTGCCACTGACGAAGGCAGAGTCTGTGGTGGTGCCATCCAACAAGCACAACAATGTGACTAAGATTGCGCGCATGTTTGAGTCGGGCAATACTACGCGGCAGGTGAGCCGCGTTATGCCTGTGACACTGCACGAAATTCGCATGTTCGGCGCGGCGGAGGAATCAAACGATTCGACACCATGCGCCTCACGCAAGAGCAGCATTGCAACTCAACTCACGGCACAGCTGCAGCACATTGAACAGGCAATGCAACTCTGGCAAGAGCTGGAGGAGGAGCAGCAGCAGACGAAGCCACCTAAGGTTAGCGACTGGGAGCCGATATCAATGCCTGTGCCCATGCCGGCTATGCGACGCACGTGTGGCACATCGGCCACGCCTTCAACAGCATCGCCGCTGTCCAGCTCACCGGAGCCCACTTCACCTGTTCTGTTGCGCCAGCCGCTAGCCCTGTGTCTCAAATCAAGTATGGAGGACATTTTTCAGGCCATTGCACGCAGCGCTGAGGAGCCCGTAGACTGCAACAGCCTAGCGCCAGTTACCTGCATCGATGATATACTCTCAGAGCGTAGGCTCTCAAGGCCCTTGTCTGCCTATTCCATAACGGATCTGCTGAAGGAGGACCACGAGGCGCTCTTGGATGATGCGACTCTAAAACCACTGGCAACCAGTTGAGAGGCAGTTAAGAGATTTTCAATCTCCGATATTTCCGATTGGATCATTAGTCACCTAATCAGTTTAGTTTCACTTGGTCAGTTAGTCGTGCCATTTACAGACTTTATCAGCTTTCCGAAAGGCGTCCAGCTCAAAGCTCTACACCACTTGCCTTTGTTATTGATTTTTATACTCGTTTTTTTCTTTCTGTGACTCACACAAAGCACTTCCAGCGCGAATGCAACTCAACTCAACAGCAATCATTGTAATTCATTACTTGCAATATGCCACGCCCCTGCCGCGGTATATGAAGCACTAAAACCCCTTATCACCACTAATCACTCTCTCTCGCTTATAATTTTTCACTGACGTTTTGTTTGTTTAATTAATGAAAACTTAAGCAAATTGAAAGCACATTGCAAAATATGTATGTATGGATAGATCATACAATGGCTGAAAAAACATACCAAAATAGTTGTAATTTTCCTATCCTTGCCTAGAACTTAATCCGGATCCTTTACTTCTTAGCTTCCCTAAGAAAAATTGAGAGTTAAATTCTAATTTTATTAATGTACTTGTACTTTAATAGAAATATAGAAAATTATATATAAATAACCATTAACTGAGGTTAACTCAACCAAAACTACATTTTACAAAATTATTTGAGTATGTTAACTAAATAGTCTTGATTATATTAAAGAATTTGATAATGAATTTTTAGTATTATTCATACCCTACCTTTATAAGCTGTAAACAGCAAGCAATAAGTATTTTATTCATATAAATAAATTGTATACTACAACGAAAACTATAAAAAAAGATGAGATAACTTAATGCTTCTGTCAGAAAGTGCAAAAGCATGAATAAAATTTTAATTTCAGGTGCCCAATTGCAATGTTTCGGTTGCAGCTGTTTTGTCAATCTTTGTTGCTCATAAATAGTGCGCAATACTTAAACAACGTATACACTCTTTTGAACTCTTACAGCTTAGCCATATAATTCATAAAATTATCTTGCTTATTGTGTCCCTGACATTGCATCATTATTTATAATGTTTTTTAAAAGGTAAAAAATGTTTGGGCAATCTTTAATCGAGCTATTCTAACTTGGTTATTCTTATTATTTATGTACATGCAAATTTTCGTGATTTGGCCAGGTGAAAACCCACGCAAAGTGGAACTTGATCTTGAAGCAATTGTTGAATGTTGAAAAAAAAAATAAATAAAAATTGAGCAAATTTAAAATATGTCCAAAAATAAGTTCGATATGCAAAATCGGCAACGAATATATTTTACTCTTTTTATTAGTTTGTTATGTCACATGTGAACGTAATGATTCAATCCTTCATACCCAAAACCCAATCATTCTCTACCGCTGATTCATCGTTGACTGTGTTATGAGCACAGCCTACAACCACGGTATTCGGTAGGGGCCAGCACTTTCGTGATGACACATGCTACCGATTCCAAGAAAATGCAAATGTTTTGAGTCGAATAATTTGTTGATCGTATGAGTATGAACGCGATCTCTCTGCTACCTGACGATTCTGACAATAGGTTTGTTTATTTAAACAATTGAGCGGCACGAGTAACTGGCGTATTTTTGTACACCCGTAATACATTAAAAAAACGTAAAAAGTTGAGTTAGTTTTATTAAGCATAAGTTGAGATAACATTGATCATTTGCGTTTTTCCTGTTCATACACAGGTGCAAAAAAGGCCAAAACTCGGGCGCCAAATGATATGCACATGCGTACACATACCTTGCGGCTCAAACTAAACGAATGTAAACAATGCGCTGTTTCTCTCTCATTTACTTTTACTCATCAATAATTTACTCTCTTGCTTTGACACCCTCTCAAAGTGCCTTTTATCTTATCTCTTTCGGTTTTATTTGGTTCTCTTTCGCTCTTTCGCGTGTTGTTGTCTCTAGGTAAGCTTCGCAGTTAATCAACTTTGTTGTAGCCGACGCAATGATAAGTTGAGTACCTCATTCAACGTTTTTGCGACCAGCTGGAAAGAACATTAGTGACTCGTTTGCGCATTGATTTCTAAACGCTATTGGCTGCTTACTTAGCCAGGTCTCTAATCCAGAGTGCGCTTTGTTTTGGCTTTGACCAACACCAGCAGTTAGCAAAGTGCGCAGTTGGCTCTAGGGTGTGCCAAGCATTTAATTGTGCATGTGTGTACCTGTTGTATAAAATGCGCAAAAAATGCAAAAAGTGAAAATGGTAAAAAGCTTTTTACTTTTATACACTGTTGACAAACCCTACAAAACCACTTACTTACTTAACTAATTTATAAGGGCGATCGTGAGTCAAGCCATCAGCTGGGAATAACCAGCTTAATGGTCTTCGTCCATTATATCATCCAATGATCGACTAACTTTCAATTCCTCTCTTCATCTTATCGCACACAGGAATCGCTTTCTTTGGCTCACTCGATATCCGACAAGCCATTGCCACCGTCGCCTCTTATCGTCACCAGCCTAGAGGGCGGCAAAGTTTCGGAGCGCCTAGGAAAACTCAAGTCAAACTCGGAGAACTGGAAGCAGCGCATTGGTAAGAGCAGTGACATCTTACCTTTCAATGACAATCCATTAACACACTAAACCAAAAAATCATTGCAGAGCAAAATGACGCCAAGAAGTTTACAGTCGCTGGTCGACTGCAAAAGAAAGCTCAATCACCTGTCGAGCTTCAGTTTGAGCGATTGACCAACGATGCACCTAGAAAGTGCCCTATGGTGGAGGTGCGCAGTGCTAACCAGCCGCAGCTGGGTCTGGCCAAGAGCCTCTCCATGATGGTCACGTTCAGTTCCAAAAATGCACCACTGCGCAACTTGGGCGTCAATGCTGAGGAGAATCTTCCGTTAAGTCGCAGCAACAGCAGCAGCTCCGATTCCGATGTCGAACGCAGCTCGCCTCACAATGCCAAGCAGAGCAAGGAACTGGCCAATACCAAGAGCGCCGCTGCTGCCTCAAATATTGGCGCTCGTATACAAGTGCCACGTTTGGATGATGAGGAGACCTTTGAGAAATTCTTTAGTGCACGACCAAGCAGTCAAGCTATAATTGAAGTTAAGGAGTCAGAGCTAAAGATAAGCGCTTTCGATGATATTAAGCCGACAGAACGGTAAGTCACACAATGGGCACTAAAGTAACGGTCTTCATAATTTTAAATTCCTTTAATATCCCCATTTAGCCTGGTCAACAAGCGCAACATTCAAGGCCCTAAGGGCCGTCGAGCCGCACGCAATCCCCTCAAGACATTGGCTGCACGCAGTGACATCTGCTCCGAGTATACGGAACTTAAAACGGATATTGCAGAGCGCGAGCTGCGCCGCCTTAAGCTGGAATCATGTAAGTCCCAGATACTTTTCAATCCGCTTAACAGTTCTAATACCCTTTAATGCATCTTGACAGTTGGACAAAGGAGCAACTTGGCTGCGGAAGCCATTGCGGGCTTGGCCTCGATTGAAGATTTCAAGTCTGTGACACTGAAGTCGTCCTCACTGCCTTTGCAGCAAATGTGGCTGCCGCACAAGCCGTTGATGCTGCTACATGTCAAAGGACGCACGCATGTCCAAACGCGTCTGGTGGCCCCTGTGCAGGCTTCCTTAAATCGTGGCGACTGCTTCATCTTGGTCGCTGGAACCCAGCTATTTCGATATGTGGGCTCCTTTGCTAATGTCATTGAAATCTCGCGCAGCAAAAAGATCTGTGCCGCCATATTAGAAAACAAGGACCTGGGTTGCACAGCTGCACAAGAGATTATACTCACCGATGGCAAGTACGTCAACGAGCGACAGTGGCTCCAGTTCTGGTCACTGCTCGATGAATTAGATAAACAGCAAAACCAGCTGAAGATTGTCGACTGCGGCCATGAAGATGAAGACGACGTGTTCGAGTGCAGCCTTATTGAGACTAATAAGATATACGAGTTTCAGGACGATGCGCTGCTTCCCCTAGACAAGTACTGGGGTTGCATACCCAAGGTTGAAATGCTGGACACACGCAAGGTACTCGTCTTCGACTTTGGCAGCGAGATGTACGTATGGAACGGAAAAAATGCCCCCTCTGACGACAAGCGCGCGGCCATGCGCCTTGCTCAAGAGCACTTCGACTCTATACACGGTGCAGACTACGCTCAATGCTATTTAAATCCAATAAACTATGCGGCTATTGTGGGTAGGCGTGAGAACACCAAGTACGCGAAGCGTTGCGACCAACGGCCAGATTGGTGTGTGTTGGGAAAGATAACGCAAAACATGGAGACGGTGCTGTTTAAAGAAAAGTTCAGCGACTGGCCGGAGCTGGAGCGAGAAGACCTCGAGAAGGACTATTTAGCGAATGGTGTTAATGTGGTGCACGCACTCAACGGCGCCAACCTGCACAAAGGCGTGCCCTACCAGGAACCCAATCTGGTGCTAGAGCAGGCAAATTTGGGT
Organism: Scaptomyza flava; assembly: GCA_030179655.1. Taxonomy (NCBI): domain Eukaryota; kingdom Metazoa; phylum Arthropoda; class Insecta; order Diptera; family Drosophilidae; genus Scaptomyza; species Scaptomyza flava. The sequence continues at coordinate 177,092 of JARNME010000404.1, read as the reverse complement.
CGGGGCAATTTCTACTATGACACCGATACGATGCGCCACTTCGACATCATTAGCAAGTCGACAGACAAATGGCAAATACACGAGTTCAACTTTGATGCGGCCGAAGCAAGCGAAAGTTTCGGTCACTTCTACTCAGCAGAGAGCTACATTGTGCGCTGGATCTACCAGATTTCAGTAACTGTTCGCGAACTGAGTGGTAAGGTGTCAAATCGCAGCACGGTTGGACGTGATCGGTGCGTGTACTTTACCTGGCAGGGTGAGGATTCAAGTGCTAATGAAAAAGGCGCCGCAGCTTTGCTAACCGTGGAGCTGGATAAAGAGAAGGGTGCCCAAATTCGTGTGGCACAAGGTGATGAGAGCACCGCCTTGGTCCGACTCTTCCGTCAAATGTGGCAGCATCGTGGTCGCAAGGAGCAGTGTCTCGCCAGGCGAACCGAGTGGCGTCTCTACCAGCTGCAAGGCAATATGCTAGAAGAGTCGCTACTTAAAGAAGTTTTGTGCGAGGCAAGTCAGTTGCGTTCACGCAACTCTATGATTCTTGTCCATGGCGTCGAAGGGCGTGTTCTCGTTTGGCACGGTTGCAAAAGTGCTGCACACACACGCGCTATCGCTTTAGCGTCTGCACAGCATTTGACGGAGAAGATGCCTGTGGACTTGTTTAGCTGCACGAGTGCTATACTCGAAGAGCAGGAGGAAGGCGCCGAAAGCGATGCCTGCAAAGCGGCTCTCAGGCTTGGTGAGGAGCGCATCTATGGCAGCCTCCTTAAGGCCACTAAATGCTTTGAATACACACTCAGAATGTTTAACTTTTCGAGTACACAAGGCGTATTTCAGGCTCACGAACTAATTGATCCACTGCGCTGCCAAGATCTGCCAAGCCCTTATCCATTTTCGCAGGCACACCTTTACAATGCTCGTCAACCAACTATCTTCCTGCTTGACGATGGCGACGAGCTGTGGCTGTGGATGGGCTGGTGGCCTCTAGAGGGTGTTAAAAGTAACTTTGCCATACTGCATAATTTTGAATAATCTTTAAATTGAATTCAATTTTAGTCAACACCGAGGATCGGAACAGCCCCACCAATGAAAATCGTGCTGGTGTTAATCGTTGGATCTCAGAGCGACGTGCCGCTCTTGAAACGGCCGTCGACTATTGGCGAGCAAAGCATGGTGACAATGAGTCGGTTGTTTTTCATGGAATTAAGGGTAATGTTGTCTGGGCAGGACTGGAACCCGTGGCCTTTAAAGCATTCTTCCCTTCGTGGTCCGAACGCTGCGATATTCGTGAAATCAACCTCGAGGCAAGTAGATTCGCTTGTTCATATTTGAGTATGCCTTAACAATTTGTTTAAACAAGCAGGATGGTCGCACAGATGTCAGCATGTCCATTAGCGAAAATCTCGCTCAAATGACCCAAACCGAGTATCCTCTGGAGGTGCTTAAGACGCGTCCGCTGCCCGAAGGTGTAGAGCCCACGCGTCTAGAAGTGTACTTAAGCGGCGATGACTTCCAGAACGCACTAGGGGTCAGCCGTGCCGAGTTCGAACAGTTGCCTCTGTGGAAGCAGACAAAGCTAAAGAAGGAGCGCTGTCTTTTTTAGACAACCACTAAAACGTGACCATATAGACTTGAACACAATCACAAATTACTTAATTTTGTAACCAAATATTAAATTACATTTCTAGAAAACGTACATGCTTTTGTAGTTTACGACAAACACTTGCACATATCTATATCTACTCTTGTACTTTACACACTTATCGTAAATACACAAACATATATTTATATATATACTTACAAATATTTTGTAAACCTATAAACGTAATAATTTAATATGTATACCACTCATATATAATGATAATAACTTAAACTGCACTAAGCTGTGCAATACACATTAAACTTAATTAGCTGTACATATTTGTTTGATCCACCTTTATATTTTATTGTTAATTTCTTTAAAGCAACAACAAAAGAAGAAATAAGTATAAAGCAATCAGTTATCCTTATTTCAATGATCACATGTACTTAATATTCGAACTAACTATAATTGTATAAAAGTATGCAGTCCTTACTACCATTGCAAAAGAATGCTGCGATTTTATTATCTCTCACAATCGGATCAGAATAAAAGTAGGCAATGAAGTTTTTACAAAGTAAACTGCTTGCTGCTGATTCTGTTCGCCTGGTACTGTGATCGGAAAAACAAGCGAAATTCGACATTTCGCATTACGATTTTTTCAGGTTATTTTTTCATATATTTTTTTTTATAAATAAATAGCTAAAATTAAATTGTAACATAATAAAAAACTAATTCTTAAATGGACAAATAATAAAAATAATCTTTGAAATCGTTATCTTTTTTTGGTTAAAACTTAAAGAAGAAACCTAAAGTGGCCAACGGCTTGATGTTTTTCGATTTATTTATTTCGTTTTCTCCAAATGAATTTTGCTTGTTTTTTCCACTCAGAGTACTTTTTTACTTTGCATACTTTTACTCTCAGCCGGTTGCGAGGGATAATAATTTATGCTGAAAATTTTAAGATTGATTTTTCCTGCTCATTTGTGCGAATGTCAAATTTCGCTTGTTTTTCCAATCACAGTATCAGGCAAGCAGAGTCATCAGAAAGTAGTCCAGTTAACTTTGGAAAAATTACATTGCCTACTTTTACTCTGAACCGATTGCGAGGGATAATAAATTCTGCAGCACACTTTTGCCTGTGGTAGTAACAACAGCATACTTTTACTTACCTTATGCACAAAAATGTTTTAAATTTGCTGAACATGAAATGTGACTGCCTTCTAGTCCCACGGTAACAGACGATATAATTTTTTTGATTGTTTGCTGTTTATTTCGAGTTGTGCATTTTTGGTAAAACTAGTTTTTAAATATTTCAATAAATTTGCATTTTTGATGAAGCTAACACGATAGTTCTAATGACAATATTTTAACTCTCCAAGCAACCTCTTAATTTAATTTCCCACAAGATCGGAAAGATCCTGCACAAAAGCGACTATTTTGTGGACAAAAATCTGAAGTCACCAGTACTTTGGAAACTAGAAAGCTTGACGGTAGTCCTGTATTTAAGTGTATAATACAAAAACCTATAATTTGTAATTTAGCTTATACCTTATTTTAAAAACCGAAATCTATTTAAAACCGTCAAAACAGGACTATCCGTCTATAAGTCTCCTCTGTGGACTTACGAGCTTTTTTGTATTTCGGCAATTAGGCGGGAAACAAGCTCGCAACAGGCTTTTTGCCTGCTTTTGGCCACGGCCATGACTTCATCGTGGTTGGCCTCTTCATCTTTTTTATCGCTGTACTCGGTGGAACACTTGTTGGTGATCAAACTGAATGCGAAAACTTTCATATCGCAGTGGCGAGCTGTAATGACCTCGTGCACTGTAGACATTCCCACTGCATCAACACCCATCATGCGTAGTGCTTTTAATTCGGCAATAGTTTCATAGGTTGGGCCACCTAGACAAGAGTAAACGCCAACATGCATGTTGGACTCGATTCCCATAGTTTTACCAATCTCGATCGCTTTGTTTATCAGTTCCCTGTTATATGAATTGACTAATGCCGGAAAACGTGGTCCAAAGCGTGGATCATTAGGTCCCTGCAGCGGACTGTTGCCAGCAAAGCCTAGCATATTGACGTGATCGTGCATTAGCATTATATCGCCTGCGGCAAACTTAGGATTGATTCCTCCAGCCGCGTTTGTAGCAAACAGATACTCTACGCCACAAAGTTTCATTACGCGGACCGGCATCGAGCACTTGGCAAGTGGGTACCCTTCGTAAAAATGGAATCGTCCTTGCATGGCCATAACATTGGCACCCTCCAGCGTACCTACAACCAGTTTTCCAGCATGCCCCTCCACTGTAGACACTGGGAAGTTGGGTATTTTCTCGTACTCAAAGACCTTTGCATCCTGAATGAGCTCGGCAAGGGAACCGAGGCCAGAGCCACAAATTATTCCAATCTTTGGACGCATGCCAGAACCTTTTACAATGAAGTCGGCAATTTCCTGTATGATCTCGTAAGGATAACTGAAAGAGTTAACAAATAAATTAAGGATTAATTAGAATACGACAGTAATATATTGTCAAATTAATTCGACTGTCATGTCACACTAAAAATAATAGGCAGAAACATATTAAAATGACAGGTTTTCATAAATGTTGTCTATAAAATGCATATGTATGTATTGCAATCAGTTTGATGACTCAAAAATTTGTGAGCTAAACATGTTATGAAAGTACAAGCACGAAAGATGAGATTAGATGAACGAATTAATGCCTGAGGTGGTACATAGAAGTCTACAGAAAGAACAACTTGGGACAACCAGATCAAAAATAATATATTTCTACAAACGTGTCTTCGTTCATCACGCGTACAGCCCGAAGCTCATCGGGCGTTAGGGAGCATTGGATGCGGTTATCTCTGTTGCTGTAATTGTAAGAAATTTTTTTAAATAAATTGTTGTTCTGTAAAGTATGTAAATAACTTTTTGTAGTTTAAACCTAGATAACGCAGTCGCACACTCTGGCTTAGTTTCCTTTTTTCCTAAATTTGGATTATTTATTATATTTCATGCCTAATTATAGCAGAAAGTTTGATAAGCATTAGCGAAAGATAATCCCATTACTAATGTCAACAAGTCAAATAAATCAAAGGGCACATAAACTGATAATAAAAACAAGTAAATCAAAAATAATTTTGAAAACATGCTTTTATACGCTGTCTTGCATACATATGTAATGGATAGTTTAAAAAAGTTAATATAATAAAGAAATAAAAAAGAGGTATGACTCACTCGGTCAGAGATCGAACCAATTATCTTCGGCCTGTGAAGCGTCAGTCTTCTCTCTATGACACCAGAGCTCGTCAATCTTACTAGGCAAATTAGTAAGTTAATCAAAAGGGAAAATAGGTTTTCGTGGTTTTTACATGATATTAAATATTTTATCGTGCCAAAAACTTTAAAAACATGTATTGTCATCTGAAACACATCTTTGGTGAAAATTTTAGAGCTCTGCTCTAGCTAGTTAGGAACTTGGTGAAAATTTGATTATAAGAATCCAATACAAACAAACAAACAAACAGACAGACAAGTCAAGTTAAATAAAAGCATGTAATTATAATACCTAATTAAGCATTTTATAAAACGGCTATGCTAAAATCATCGAGTTTTGATAAAACATCAAGACTGATTGCTAAAATCGTTGACGCAAAACAACTAGTATACAAACTAATACAGCAATTAGTAACCAAGATATGACAAATGGCTTCATCAGCCGTTGCCGATTCGTAATTACAAGAACGTGATTGTTATTTACTGAATGCGTACTCAGAAACATAAGTTCAAGTATTGAAGATAAAGAGCTGTTGCAAGATCACGGTTAACATCCATTTTAGTTATCCACTCAAAGGCGACTAGTCAATAAACTCGGTTAACTGGGTTAACACAATGCTTACTGGCAAAGGCACAGCTGTTATGATAATGATAATTTTGTTTATCAGCTGTAACTTGAGGATGAAGCTAATGCTGAACCCAATCGGATCACTTGGGGGCATTAGCATTTCAGCCCTCAAGAATTATCAACATCAAGTGGCTCTCGTAATCTCGTATGCAGATTAAAAATGTTCCGATGGTTTTTTAATGGGACTAAGTTTCTATTAAATGAGCAAACAAGAGCTACGCGTTTTAATAGCCCAACTAAGGAAGCTGCTTTAGCATTAAGAAATGTCATAATTTATGTTCAGCTTTAATGACTGTCAAAAGTTTTCGAGTCTAAATATCAACGGCAAGATCAAGAAGTTTTCAGACGTACTGCGGGCTTTGATTTGGCCACAATGAGATTCTGTTAAATGATTTTTAATCAAGAGTATCTTCAACGAGATGGACCTAATAAGATTTTGGGACTTACAGCAAACTTTGAGGCGTGGGTACAACAATCGAATTATCACTTTTGCCATTCTTCTTGTCGGTGCAGGCATTGCCCGACTTATTGGAGCTGCCCTTGCCCGCACAGCAATCGCGAGAACACATGCTGTTTTTTTGTATAATTGTTACTGCACTGGAGCTAGATTGCGCGAGCCACAGTGTGTCATAAAATTTTGTAATTTTAAAAACAAGACCAAAATTTGTATTCCATGAAAAATAATTTTGTAAAACAAACATAGCCAAAATGGAGCCAGGCCATGTCAAATGCAAAGCCTACTTACTTTTGTAATGATTTTAACTATGTAGTAAATTCTATTAATGTGCTATACTTGGTTGTTGATTGGAGGAAAACTATATACACAAGACTAAGTAGCTGACATCACGTGTTTCAATATTATAGTTCGCTTATATATTCTTCTGGCCTGCCTTCGTTGGTAACTTACGTGTCGCTTTCCCGGTCCGTGTATTCAGCGGTCGAATGTCCGTTGCCTTGGCCTGTGGCATTGTTGTTGTGATTGCCATTGCCGGTTGCCACATCACCCTTGGAATTGTAGCCAGTCATTTTGTAATGCACTTTTTAAAGTTTTTTGTATTTTGCTGATAAGAAAATTTTATAAAACTTTTACAAGTTTGTTTAGCTTTTACAATGTGCTGATTATTATTCAGTTCGCAGCTTTTATAAATTTAAAAAAAATCAAAACTGATTTAAAGTCAACACACTGGAATGTCTTTTGTTATCTTGTTTTTGTCGCGCATCACTATTGAGTTCTTTATTTTTATTGATTGTTTCGCGTTTCAATTTCTTAATTTCAACTTGCCTGCTCGAGCGCACTTTGGTAATTGAGCCGTGTTGTCAGTGGCGCGTTCGCTTTTAAGCCGCAGCTGGCGACGTCGTTGACGTTGACGTCGCTGCGCCTCCGTCCAATTTTGTTGTTCAACATTCAATTTAGGATCTGAGCTACTGTTTTTGTACAGTTTTATCAACGTCAGAGGCATAAACCGGAATTGTTGCTCCAAACTGATTCAATTGAGCAAAATTAACCAAATTTATACAAAAAAAAAAGAATGTTATCAAACAGAAATATTAAAATAGTTACAGGCCTCCGGTTTGAAACGTTAATAAACCTAGTTTGTTCCAAAGTATTGCCTTAAATAACTCAAATTTAAAGTTACCCCATGCATGCCCACTATTAGTATGAGTACATACAAGTCCAGAAAGATTGTTCCATTCAATGATAATATTAATTGCATCACCTGTAGGAAATAGAATGTTTCATTTTCTCACAAAAATGAGCCTAAATCATAAAATAGTAAAAACGGCACGAGCATAACCCAATATTTCGTCAAGCTAAATTCAAATTGCGTGTTTTATGCTTTTTTAGGTACTTTTTAAACACGCCGCACTTTGAATATTTTCTTGAAGTTGTTATTATTTTTGCGCTTATCACAGAAGCTGAGCTTCAAAACAAGGTAGTCATTTGATTCGTTGATAAGGCTAAGCGTTTAAAGCGCATGTTGTAATTGCAAAACATCGGACGAGCTACGGAGCTGTCATATTAATTGATAAACAACAATTTAATAAAATACAATACGATGCATTGCTCTTACCCCGACAAATTCCTTGCTGGTATTAACAAGCTTATCAGACGTAGTTTGTGGGGGGTGTACGTCAACGAGATTTTATATTTTTATGTCTGATGCAATTTGCATTTGAGTAAATAATTTTATTGGGCACTGTGAATTCCTTTTAAAATCCGATGTAGATTCAGTTCAGTTTTTCATCAACTAACTTAACCAAGAGCTAAGGACAAGCAGGTAGTGGTAAGTAAACGAAAAGAGTGGAAAAATTTTCCGTTGATAAGAAAACCTTAAAATCACGTTTGGAATATTTGAGAACATTTTGTATCTGCCGGCTGAATGTGTGATAAAACAAATAGAAACTGCTGCGCAGTTTCTGGTAACTCATTAAAGACTTATTTTGTTCATTTTGTTTAAGAGATGCAGTTCTTAAATCTTTTTACATCAGTCAGAGTCATTTAGATAGAGGCAGATAGTTACGAAGATAGCGGCACGGGAAATTCATTTAGAGCAAACATCAGCTGATAAGAGGGAACTATTTACAGTTTTAAATGTATTTTGTTTTTATATTTGAGTATAACCGTTTGCTCAGTTCAGTATCAAGACATACATATTACTTTGCGATTGTTTTTTTTTAAATGATTTTTAATTAAATTCTATATTGTTATAAATAGTTATAGCCAAGTTCATTTAATTGGCATTGGGTTGCTTTCGTATTGTTGTTGCAAATATTTAATTATTAAAGTTTAAGATGCATTCATTTTTGAAGTGATACTAAATAGAGACATCTCTATTATTATTTAATTATTAATGTTTAAGATGCATTAATTTTTGAAGTGATACTAAATAGAGACATCTCTGTTATAATATTGCTAAATGTGATCTCAAAATTAAAAACTTTGTAGTCTGACCTGATCTACACTTAAATATGGGAGCACAATTAGGGGGCTTGGGTAGTTTATTTAAACTTCGCATTGATTTTAACAAAAAGAAACAAGAAATCTCTAGTCGAGTATAGTCGAAAGTTTTTATACCGCTCGATACGCGAAAACTAGTATTCCGAATCTCGTACACACAGACGGACTAGGCTTATTCGAATCGTCGGATCAATTTACTTTATCGGGTCGCAGATGCTTCCTTCTGCCTGTCACATAAATTTGAATTATAATTTTAATTTGGTTCAAAGCCTAAGTTGTTTTAACTATTTTGATTCACTAGAGTAAATTTAAATAATAATGTTTCTATGAAAAAATTATTTTGTGGATAAGAAAATTTACGTCTATTATTTTTCTTTCCAGTTCATTATTTACATGCAAACACAAGCCACAAATAAATTTTTTTTTGCAAAAGGTTTCGACTTTAACTGGAAAACAAGTGAAAAAGGGGTCTGGTAGAGACAGCTCGACTAGGAGATACCGGTAACCCTAGAACTACGGGTACAGCTAAGTATGGGTGCACAACTGAGCTACTGCATAAAGACTTTACTTTAATCATCGACATCTATGGTGTTTCTCGACCGGTGTCGAAATAAAAATTTCAGTTTTAAATATAATTTTCTCAAATTTTAAATTCAAAATTTTATTGATATCGGTATCATATGCATATCGGAAGTCTGGCCTTTATATCATTTACAGTCTCTGAGATCGCAACGTACATACAAACAGACGGACAGACAGGGGGACATCGTTTAATCGACTCGTCTGGTTATGCTGAGCAAGAACATACTTTATGGGGTCGGAGGAGCTTTCGTCTGCCTTTTACATTAATTTTTACAAAACCATAATACATATAGTTTTTCCCTTGCATGGTTTCATGGTATAATTTTAGTTGTAAATCTTATGTTTCTGTTAAAGGCGATTGAAAAGTGTAACATCGTCGATCATCATAGTCAATCAGAAAAGTTGGCACTATTTCGATAAATATCTTGGTCACATGTCTCGATCCAAACCAATTTTGTGAAATTTGTTCTATGGGACGGATTTTTGTAATCAAAAAGGCACGCATGTGTGTTGTGGGTATGAAAACAATTAACGGTTTGTTTTTTGGGGAACATTATTTTTGTTTTTAAGTAAAATGTCTAGTCTTATCAAACAACATCAGAAAACTGTGTTTGACCAAGTATATCAATATTTTTTTTAACATTTTACACCCCAAAATTTCGATATAATACTGAATATTATTTTAATTGGTTCTCAGCCCTTTTTTGAGTTAGGCATTTTAGAGGTTTATTAATTGAATACTTGCATATAGTATAACAGTTTTGTAATACAATTTGTATTGCACTACGTAGAGGCGAGCTTTAAAAAACTATTTTAGAGACAAGCACTAATTTTGAGGCGCCTATTGCCTACAGATCTGGTTGTGACCGTGGTTGAAAGACAGATAAAAGTGATAAATTATGTATTGCAATCAGTTATTCAAACAAAGTATGTTATTCACACAAAGTAAAGACTAAATGCATTATGTGGCTTGGTATTCGGACTCCGGATAGTTAAAATAATAGTATTTAACAATTCGTACAAAACATTTAAAATTAAGAATAAACAAAAACTATAAACACTACGAATTATTACATTTACATTACAAACATTTAATCAATATTATATCATATACTTCTTGTATTTTAACGTAAATTTACTCATACATAACTTACAAAAGAAAAAGGTACAAATAATTCAAAAAGACAGTTGGAAACACACTCACAACAATCAAATGTACGGACATAGACAATAACTTAGTTTTATCTTCAATGATTATCTCGACATATATGTTTCGTTGATTTTTGCATTTCCTATTGATCTTATCGATTTCAGCTTGTAACTTAGGTAATTAGATGTCTTGCATAACATATAATTAACAATACTTTAGCTAACTTTAATGCTGGTTACACACAATGTCTTGACAAATAATATGCAGTTTAGTAGCATAGGCTAAATGTAATATTGTGTATGCTAATCTAAGAATTGCACAGAATTATAGCTAGAGAAAATAAATAAACATGAGACATACTTCGCTTATGGTTACATGTTGCAATTATATTAAATGGTATTACAATATATTATTATTAATTGTATGTTTTGTGTATAAGTTTAAGCAGCTTTGAAGGGCTGTTTCAAGCCAAGGCTCAGCTAATTCATTAAGTATGCTACTCTTACAATTTTTCAGGTTTCGTTATCCTCAACTCAAAGTTTTGTTGGGTTTTGGTTTCAACATTTACATATAACTTCTCAATGCTTTTCGTAAAGAATTCCTTACATTGTAATACAAATTATTCATAAAAATCAGTCAGTCCAAAGCTTTCCTTTGATTGGCTTTATATTTATTTGTTTTTGATTTATTACCATGGTTTTTGTTTATTTTGTGATCTTGGTAGATAGAGTTGTGTGTTTATTTTAAATATAGTTTGGTCTTGGTCAGATAAATCAACTTTCCAAGCGTTTAATAAACCCGACTTTGCTATTTGTTCAGTTGTTTTTTTGACAATTCTTTTTTATTAATTTGAATATTGCATAAATAGTATGTCTAAGTTCCATTAATTTCGATAAGTTAAAATGAAGTTGGTATTGTAGATGTATGTATGTATGTGTTATGCAAATAAATTATGTTTTTCTTAAAAGTTACTACGCAAGTATAGCTGTTATACTCTCATGTGCATGGTATATTTCTTAAAATTAAACGCGATTTTTGCGCCTTACATACGTTATAAGTGCAATGTATGCAAATATGGTTTTGGTTTTTGGCTACAATGTTTCTTAGAAACTAGAATTTAACTACTTCTTTTTGGCCGCCTTTTTTTCGGCCTTGCGTATGGCCTTTTCACGTTCGCGACGTTCGCGCTCCAGGTCTTTGCGCTCCTTTTCAATGCTTGCTTTTAAGTCCTTTAAGCGTTTCTTTAACCGGTTTTTGTCATCGCCGCTGACGCCGAGTGTTTTAAAGTCCTTCGAGTCGAGGGTAAGCAATGCGCCCCCTTCCACGTTGTGCTCCTTAAAGACAGATATATAGCGCTCCAGCTCAATGCCCATCAACCAGTGACCAACCTTAACAGTTCCAAGAAGTTCTTATATTGTGTATTAAACTTGTGGATTGAAGTTTACCTGCTCCTTTGTCCATTCGTGAACAGGACCACCCTTATAATTATAGCAAGCAGCGGCTACTTTTCGATCCGAGAAACTAGAGCTGGAACCGGACAGATCCAATGTCCGACTGGGGGAGTAGCCAGGCGAGGAGCAACCCGAGGACATGCTAGTGGGTGATGGCGGACCAGTAGCATGAGCCGATTGCGTTAGCTGCTGTTGATGTGGCTGATGTTGCTGTTGCCAGGGCACTGTGCCGGGCGGGGAGAGCGATTGCGGAACAACTTGTTTAACTTTAGATGATGAACAATGTACAAGTTGTAAGTCAAAGAAGCAGAAAAGAAAGCGATAGAGAAAAAAAGATAAGGAGTAGAGTTTCGTAATATTATCATACAATTTATGTTATGCTATATGACCATATGAACGAAGTGACAGAAAGAGAGTATGAATTAGAGAGCAGCACGTATTACAATTTTTGTTTAGTTACTGAAAAATTATATGGTGAGATGGAACACGTATTTACGTTTAATATAACAGTAAAACAGTTGAGTTTAACAATGCTTGACTAGAAGAACAGTACTTATTGTATGTAGATAAAAAATTAGCCGAATAATGCATTTTAGTTAACATGAAACGATATCGCTTGTGATAATAGTATTTCTTGTTGTGTGGGGATTTAGGGTTAGTGTTTTCTAAGACCCGCAACTGCAACCGGTAGTGGGAATTTTTATTGAGTAGTTCACCTTTTGGCTGCGCTTCATTGACTGCCTGACGAATCTCATTGATCAGCGTCTTGCAATTAATCGCAGCGGCGCTTTGACTTTTGTTGATCTCCGTGTAATCGTCGCTGGAGTGGCGCGAGGAGCCGTCCCCAAGACGCCTGCAAGATTGCGAACGTATAACAGTTTGTATAACAATGTGCAGTGTGCGTGTTTCACCCACCTCTCACGATCGGACAAAGCCTGATTAAGCTGCTCAGTAAAACTAGAGCCGGGTAACTTGATGCCATTGGGTGCCACTCGTCTTCGACTCGGATACATCCAGTTTTCGCCCTGTTCGTTCTCTGATAACTTATCGTTGGAGCCCACTATTGAGTCGTATGAGCTGTTGAGATCACGGTTGCTGGAGCTGCCGCCACCAGTGGTGCCAAAAGTTGTCATGCTTCCGCGATGAAAGTCATTCAAACCACCTCCGTTATCGGCAGGCGAGCCCAGCGAAGTCTTAAATAAACCAGACGCCTGATGTTGTTGCTGTTGTTGTTGTTGTTGCTGCTGCTTGCTGGGATCCTTATGCACCTGCGCATAAAGCTGATTGATTTGAGCCTCGCGTGCCGTCGACTGATTTGATGAGCTGGACGAAGCCGATGACGTCGAATTAAGCAATATGGCCGTTGTGGTGCCAAGATGTCCGTTGGAGGCCGGTACGATGCCGGTTCCAATGACCGCATTAGACGCGGGTGGATGATGCTGCAGCAGATTGTTAACGTTGGCTAGCAAGTGCGAATTGCCATTAGAGAGGCTAATGCTATCATAGCAAGATTGAGCACTTGTTGTCAAAATGAGTGCAGATTGCTCTAGTTCGACATCCTCATCGCTATCATCCAGTGTACAGTCGGAGCTACGACTATTGCTTCTGCTACGCTTGCTGCCATTTGGCAACAATTCACTGGATCCGTTGACGTTACTGTTGCTGGCACCATTAGGTACGTTTGATGATGGCAGCTGCCGATTAGCTAGACCACCACGGGAGGCTTTTATTTAAATGTTTTTTAGCAGTGCGTAGTTTTTGATTATGTTTTTTATTTTGGTTTTTTTTTAAGGTGTAGTTGTGAGGTGTAAACGAACGAACAAATATGCAACACGAGCACGCAGAAGATCAAAACACAAATCAAATTGAACAGCAGCAACAATGCGTGTAAAACACAGATAGAGAAAAGAGAGAAAATAAGAATGACGTAACATTTAGCACAAGGACATAGCGTATATAAAAACCATCAATTGACGAAGCCAAACTCAATCAAAAATATCCACACACAACGCAAATAAAAACATGATGAAGTGCGAAAAGCTTAATTTTACTTATTGGGCCAACACTACTCACCCAGCTCGATCTTGGTCTTATTCACTGAATTGTCCAGGAGTTCGTGCTGCGGCACGGCTGCATCGAGTTCATCCTTAATTGGCACTTTGCGTTCCACAGTAGCTGTTTTCACGCCGTCACCGTCGGGTGATAGATCTGAGATTTCCGTGTCGGATAGCTCTGTCTCCAGCTTGTGGAAAAGGGGTTTTGGTGGTGTCTTGCGCATCATTTGAGGCGTTAGCTTCAGAGTGGCGCTATCGTAGGGTAAACCTACTGGGAATCCGGCCTTGCGCTGTGTTTCCTGAAGCTCATGCTCCAGATTAATGACACGATCCTTGAGCTTTTTGACAAGCGCATTGTACTCGGTATCCTTCTCCTGCAGCAACTGTTGGTAAAACTCCTCTCGATGGCACATGTCGAGCTCCCGCTGTTGATACTCGCGCACCAAACGCTTGGCTTTATTGTACTTTTTATCCAGAGCCATATACTGACCCTGCGACTGTTGCAGCATGTTCTGCAGATTAGCTGCCTCCTTTCTAATGTTGCCCAGCTCCCGTTCGCTCTGACGCAGTCGCTCGCTCAGCAGTTCATTTTCATTGCCCGTCGTCTCAAGCTTTACCAACTACATCGAGAGGAGTGAATTTATAAACTGATTAATTTTGGATAAGTACTATGGCTTTGTGCAATACATGATGACATGAGATGATTTAAAGTTGACAAAAAAATAATCGAAAAAAAAAAATAATAATGAAACCAACCTTTCGTTTAAGATTTTGTATAATTTCCTCCTTTACCATGCAACTCATTTCGCTCTGGATGGAGTAAGAACAAAAAATTATTCAACAAAACATATAAAAAAAAAAAACTATTATGTTTGAGGTAACGAAGATTAAAGACTCTGGGTTGTTTTCCGGCAAAGGTCTCAAGTCAATAATACATAATAAAACTATCAGCAGCGAAGTAAATCTTTAATAACAAATTATATGAAAACTTTAAAACTAGTGGATTGCATGAAGTTTAAACAGTTAAACAGACGGACGTGGCCTTAAGTTTGGCTTAAACACCCTCTATATGCACATACAGGTATATACATTTTTTAACAAACTTTCTAAACTATTATTCAGAGTTTTGATTTGGCAAATTCGCCTTTAAGAAAATTAATTTAGTTTATTTTTACTTTAGTGCCTTTTAAGACAAGTTAAAATTAAGAACTTAACAAATGGCGATGGGTGCTCTACAAATGACATTTGTTTCTTTAAAAAACATCTTTTAATTTGTATGACCAATTACCGCTTTGTGCTGCATTTCAATTTCCACGTAGTACAAATAAATTTTCAAATTCAGCAAAATGAGAAAAAGAGAAACGATTTTAGCAAGGCTACAAATATTTTTAACTTCAGACTTGCTACGGGAACATACCTCCTGTAGGAGCCGTTTAAGGGACTCTACTTCCTGTGAATGAGTTGCCTCGACCTCCATTGGATGTTCAATCTGCACAGGACTGGAAGGTCCCTCGCAAACACTTGAGTTGGCAGATACTGGTTGTGTAGAGTCCTCGGAGTAGTCAAGAGTGCGACGTAGGTATTCTTCTTGTTGACTATGCAAGCAGATTAAATAACCGTTTAAAATTGTTTTCCGTTATCCGAATTAATTGATTGGGGATTAACTTACCGCTTTATTCGCTCCTCTTTTTCGCGATCTGCCTGAAGACTCAGCCGAATTAGCTGGGCCACCTCAGAGTTTTCGGGATCACGTTCGCGGCCGATTTGGAATTTGACTAGACCGGAAGTATTGCGTAGCACAGAAGCTGCATATGCTTGAGTTACTCCCACTAAACTTTTGCCATCCACCTCTATTATCTGATCGTTGACCTGCATTGTAATTTTTATTGAAAAAGTGATAAACATCATAAAGAGTTGACATAACACACTTGAATGCGTCCGTCGCGCGCTGCTGCTCCGTTGTCTGTGATCGTTTTGACGAATATGCCCAATTTTTCTAATCCAGCATCAGCGCCAACTCCCATACCAATAATGCTGAGACCTAAGCCCTCAGGACCTTTCATAAGTTCAACGGGAAACACGTGCATCTTTTCGACACGCTTCTCCAGTTCGTATTCAGCGGAAGCAGCAACAGGATCAACGTCTTCATTGCGGCGGTCGTAATCGGTCACTGAGAATGTTGAATATACGTGTATAGGGCCAGAGCTGAATCGAACCTTTGGATTTTTTCGAACTGTGATCGGTGGATAGGAGCAGTCGTCGTCGTCAAAGTCAAGCAGGCCTTTTAGAAATTTGTAATTGACGAGCTTAGTGCAACGACTGAATAATATTAGACCAAGCCACCTCGACCTACCTGGCACTTCCATCCAAAAATTGCCATCCTCAAAATAATGCACCCCAGCCTCCACAAGTACCTCCTTGCTTCTCACTGGCGGGTACTCCGGTATATAATACTGGCTATCGTCTAACTCAGTGAATCCAGTGCTTAATACAGTCGAACTCGTTGCCTGCTCAACATCCGCTAATGAACATGTCGAGTTGTGCTTGCTAGAGATGATACTGTCATCGATGGTGGTCGTCTGATTGAACGTCGCATCAGATTGTGTGGACTCCACGGATACAATTGACTCATGAAGAGACTCGCCTGTCACATATGTCTGATTCAAGTCGGAATGTTTGCCCTCTGATGGTGCAGCCTCGTAGCCGTTTGCAAGTTCAGTTCTGTGTGTCGTTGAGCTTATTAGCAGATTCTCTAGGCTACGCTTTGGTGCCTCCAGTACATCGCGTAGCCACTCCGGTTCATCGTCGTCGTGCCGTGTACTTGTAGCTGTTGCAGTCGATGGTGTCGGTATTGTTGTTGTGGTTGTCTCGGTGTCCGTGCTATCAGCCTTAACGAAGGTCGAATTCAACGTCGATGTTGCTGGTGGTACATGTCCGATCCCAACAATGTCTACAGCTTCAACGTCGTCCGAATCTAAGTCCTCGTCCAGCAGCTGTTCTTGCTTTTCTTTTGGCACCACTTCCTTCTCCTCGACAACTACAGCAACAGCCGCAGTTTGTGTGTCCTGCTGAACCGGACTGATTTTATCTTTTGGCCCCTCAAAGTGGTTCTTATCACAGGTTGGCGATGTTGCTGTGGCAACGACGGTAGCAACAGCCACGCTCACGTTCGGCGATGCGTTCAATATTTGCTCAACTTCTTTGGCCTGCTCGTCGGATAGAAGCGATTGTTGCCTGTCAATTGAAAATAATGTCAGACATAAGCGCGAAATACGTATATAGTTGCTGGGCACAAAGAAGGGAAATAGTCTGTTACGCATTGCGCGCACTACGAACCTGATTTTGTTTTCCAAAATGCTACGGCATGAGACATTAACATACAGACAATCACAAGGCAAATGATTACAATGTAGGACAATGGACAGAGTTCAATTACGAATAAGAATGCGAGAGCAAATCATAAATAAATAAAAAATAGAAAGAATAATACAAAATTATGTTTTTCATTAATTATATAATATTATATTTAATGTAAGCCAACAAAAATTTAACATGAAAACGTAAATTAAATTAAACTAATTTAGAAAATGATGAATATGTAATAAACATAATATATGTATACATATGTATGTATGTATATGATTGTCGTGTTCAGTAGGTTTACACTAGCTACATTGTGATAAATTTATCACATTTATCATAACTTCTGAACACCCTATTTGTTAACCAAAATATAAACAGAAAAACACTCTTCGTGTAAGAAACTTAAATACAAAGAAGTATGAAATGCCAAATTAAACATGTACGCTTACAGGAGCACGTCGAGCACGGAAAGGGACTCATTTGAATGAGAAAGTAAGTTTAAGTGAAATTATAGCACCTACGCTACGTTGGGTGCAGCAGTTTTTAGCAAGACGAGACCAGCAGGGACCGGGGTCATAGCAGATGAAAGTTGTTGGGTGCATTTAACGGATAAGTGCGTGACGTCACTGTCATTCTGAATGTGTGTTTGACCCTGTGTGTCTCTGCGTGTAGGTGTCTATCCTCGGTAGCTACAGCGGAACAATTGTCAAACTTGCTGGCGGCGTCGGCTTTTGTTGCTAATCAGCTAAAATACACACACATATACTTGTTACATAGGTAGATATGTACATATGCACGTCGCCGTTGTTCCCTGTTTTAAGTGCTGAATTATGTTGGGTACAATGTTGGATACAGTGCTAGAAAACACTGGTAACTTTTGTGTTAAATTTTTAAAAACTAATATCTCGTAGTCAGGATGCGTTTGCCAATTATTTATATGAGTTAAACAACTCAATTTGAATTATTGCGATGACAGTCCCTGTCGTCGACTGCTGGGTATATATTGGGGTATATTTATTTTTAAACAGATTTTCCAGTCTTGTCGATATTAACATTGGTATTTTTGATCTACTTATTCTTAATTTTAAGTGATAGGTTTTAAATAAAAATTTACGCATTAAAGTTAAAATTATAATAATAGTAATAAATTATAATAATTTGGTAATAGAGTGTTGCGCAAACAAATGCGCTGCAAAGCTGTTGTTATTCACCTCCCTTGTTTTTGATGTTGGAAAACTCATTTATGTTGACCACTTATTTGAGCAATGCTCATTAGGAAAAGTCACAAGAGAGAACACTCAACGTAAGGACATAACATAAAATTAAACAAACATAGCGATGGGCACATGTGTTTCAGATGTATGTGTGTGCGTTTATAAAACAAGGTCAATTCATATTGTCACATTTGTCACACGGCTTTAATAAATTAAAAAAACAACAAAACTAAAGCAAGAACAAGAAACGTAATAGAAACAATGAAATTAAGAGAATTTCCCATAAAAGAGCAGCCCAAACAGTTAGTTATAAAATCCGCATACTCTCACTCAGTTTGTGACTCTTGAGCGAATTTTATTTATTTCTGTTGTTGAGTGCATTTGCAAGGTTAAATCTTATCACACGTACACACAATGACGTCATACACTTTACTCCTAGGCATTACAGTATGTATGCTTAAATAAACATTAAGACATTCGTGAAGTTTACAGTATCAGATACTCGGACGGCTATTTTGACTATCGTAAAGCAGTTAAATGAACAAAACTGTTCCTGTCCTGTGTCCTGGGTTAAGGGCTAAGAATAACAGATTTTGAAAATTGTATCCACTTACTAAAGTTGCGAGCATACACTAGGAGCTAACGCAGTAAAAAAACAAGTAAGAAGGCTCTAGTCAGGAGAGCCCGACTAGAAGATACCCTGAACCCAGTTGCAATAAATATATTAAATTTATATAGTAAGACTTTGGTGTGCTGACTTAACTTCAATCGATTAAATTCGATATCTCCGGTGTTTCTTAAACGATTTTCAGAAAAGTTCTATCGTTACCCATTATTTCAACCCCCATTTTTAAATTTTCCAAATTCGATCGGACAGACGGACATGGCTATATCGTCTCGGCTGTTGATGCTATTTAATATTAAATATTATATTATTCATCACTAATTCCTTAACTGGCACCAAATCTTTCCCTTCAAAAGCTATAGTTTGAATAAAACAAGCCCAAAGTTATAAGGAGCCCCAACTGGGAAAACATATAATGACAGTATAACTTATAAATGAAATACAACCCTAACAATTTCCACACATAACAGTCACCAGAGTCAACTAAGTTGCATCTGTATCACTGTGGGGTGAAACAAACTGGGATCATAAGCCACATTAGAAATCATTTATGAATCACAATAATATCCTTCGTATTTGTACCTACCTGATAAAATATTGTCAACTTGATATTTTTTTGGTGTTTCCGATATTCGTGCGCGTTTTGTTTGGGTATGAAACGGTATTAAATTAACAATATATGCTCACAAAGCGGCATACACGCAATGTTTTTTTAAGTCAACTTTAATCCCGCATTGATTATAGTATGCTTTATTTTCTAATTCGGACTTTCCCATTTTTTTCACTCGTGCACAAATGGAAATTGATACGACACAAGCACACAAAAATGTCAATTGCGTGTGCAATTTTGAACAACTGCAGGAACGCAAGAGCAATGCGATAGGCGAACGAATGGTGGCCATGTGATTTGGTTCCATGAATGTATCAACTCCAGCCTTTTATGCTGCAAACTGCACAAGCAGCACTGAAAAACTGCAAACGAAAAGCGAAACGAGCCAACGAGTTGCGAGAGAGTCAACAAAAAGACGAATAAACTATAGAGAGACACACTCAAAGCTATAGCAGTTAGCTCAATGTGTCAATCAGTCTCTTTTCCTCTTCCTTAGTCTCAATGTGTGGGCGCTCTTGAGTGGCTTTGTTGAGTCAGTTTTACAGTGAATTTTCCTAATGACCACACGAAATATGCACACATATTTGTAAACACAAAAGTGCTAAGGCAAATGCTATATACTAATATGGCTTATAAATTGTATGTCTAAGAACGTGAAATATATAGCCTTTTACCCATAAAGTTGTAAATTAGCTAATTTTTAAAATCAGATTGTTCATAAACTTTGTATTGAATATTTATATCTAACGCTTCAATATCGCGGAATATATGCACATACATATACATACATACATTCATTTACATATTTACTTCTGCATGATTAACAGAGGAACAAAAACCTTGACACGCAGATAAAAAACCTTTGCTTTTAGAAAGTTAAAAAAAAAAAAAAGAAATCAATAGCAAGCCACTTTCTGAGCTATTGACAATGATACCACAGGAATCGATTGGGGGAGGAGGTAAACAAAGAAAAGTATACAGCAAACGAGTTTTAGATATGTAGATTGAATTACAGTCAAAGGATTAAAGGTTAATGTTTGGCTACTTATTGTAAAAAGAGACCGGAAGTTACCTTATGTGAGTGTGACTTATGTGCTTTTATTTATAATGTTGATAATAGTAAAAGTGCTGTTAGCATTATGAATAGCAGACTGCTGTTTAAATTGGACAATTACGCACAAAGAAGAGAAAATAAGCACTTAAAGCCAAAGGAGAAGGTTGTAAATATTTGTACAAGTTGTGAGCAAATCAAACAGCAAGCCCAGGATATCGTTAGTAAAGAAATGCAGAAAAGCTTTACCCTTACTGCTTGAACTTTAGTTGCGAGCGAATCACTATTGATCAAAAATATGTATGTTAAACAAACATGTCAAGAAAACTAAGGGAAGCCAAAACTTAGGGAATTAACTGCAGAGTAACAATGTTTTATAAAATATTTATGCGCAAGCATTAAAAGTCAACAATATTGATTTTAAGTACGTACTAGGCAAGTAAAATGTAAATGGTATGCTATGATTACGATGTAGAATTGGCAACATGCAGAAGATAGAATTGAATCATAGCCGTAATAGTGCTTACCTTGAACTCAACAATCGCTCGGCCTCAGCAGCTGTCATGGCATCCGGCAAGCTGTCATCACGTGGCATGGCGGCACTAGAAGCGACAGCAGGTGCTGGCGGTGACGAGATAGGAGTTGGTACTGGATCATCATCGACACTTTCATTTGAGTGCTGAAAAATATCCTCCTCACTCTCACCAGCACTGGTATCCGCATATTCTAGATCCTGAACCTCGAGTGTTAGCGCTCGCCGTACAGGCAAAATGGGCGCCTCCTCGTTTAAAACTTCAACATATTCTACAGCCAAATGTTCATTAACGTCCTCCTCCAATTCCAGCTCCTCCTCATGCGCATCTATGGAGGCGATGGGCGCATTACGCTTGACCAGCGCAGCACGTGCTGGTGACATTGGGAGAGTTGATTTAGTGCTGCATGTTTCGCTTGATCCGCCGTTTTGATCACTTTGTTGACCGCTGTTGCGGCGCCTAATGGGAGAAACTACGCCCACAGGTGGCGAATTATAGGCTCCACGAAGCAGCGGCGACCCATCTACAGTCGATGTGGGAGACTGCAGCAGACAACGTGTCGGTGTTCCCATCTGCGGCTCTGACTGCTCCGGCACGATAGTTGCATACACTGTGCCTGATTCCTGCGTAAATCCATTGGCGCCATGAAACTTGCGCTGCATGTCATTCATCTTAGCCGTCACATAAAGATCAACTTCGGAGCTGTACATATCGCGCGACTCACTACCGTCAGGATTGAGCCGATAGCCAACGTCGACATAGTTGAGACAGTGCGCCTGCTCCTGAATACCATCGCACGCTGGCTGCAGCTGCATCTTCAGCTCGGACATGCTTTCACTGATGCCCTCCTCGTCTTGAGTGGTAGTCGAAATAATACTGGGAGGACGCTGACCTAGACCAGCCGCAGGCATATTAACAGTGATGCTACTCCGCTTGTTGGCCACACGCTGTGGAGAACCGTTGATGGAAGTGGGTCTAAAATATTGTTCCTGCTGCGTTGCTGGTTCGTCCAGAGATTTTTGACCTGCAATGCAAAATAGTTCCTTTAAATTCAGCTCAAATTAAAACTTCAAGGCGAACCTAGTTTAATTCAGTTTCTAACATGATATTATTAGCATCTAAGAAATATACATACTGTATTTTCAAAGAAACTTTTAGTCGGTCACATAAAACACTGAACACAAAGAAATGATTGGGGTTGTATCTATTTTATTATGTCAATAACTTGACCAAATCGGTTTGCAGACTTAGGAGCGCATGTATGCGCTCTTTATCTGGTCCCACAGCCATTTTGATGTGCAACTCGGGATCATTATGACTACACCGTTTATGAAATGCCCGATAGCGATTTAACTCTAGTTCAAGGTATTCATCTGTCTCCTGCAGCTTCTCGCCGCAAAGCTCAGCCTTGATAGTTTCAAGCAAATAGTTCATATCCTTGCGGCTACGCTCATCGATTGGCTGGCGGTAAGTACCGTACCCATTTTTAAGCCGTGACAGTTGTAAAAAGTGGGTTTTTGCTAAAGGCGGCACAAATGCATCTGTGTTCCTGACATTTGTGCTGCTGCTACACAATAGGACTTTTGACTTTATTTTTGATGGGATCAAAGACTCGTGAAGCTGAACTAAATGTTTGGGCACAAGATTAGGCGTTGATCTATATTTGATTTTGTTTGTGGTTCTAGTTATTAGCCTTCGCTTGTTGCTGCCGCCAGCATAGCGAAAGCACTCAGCTGACATATCTAAGATATGGGCTCTTGTAGGACGATGGTGGGTTCCAGCTAATCTTGACGGCTGTTGGAACATAAGACAGTTTATAGTCTGCCAGGCGCTGATGTTTGGTATTGCAGAACTGTTTCCGAAATTCATATCGACCATTTCCGCGAAGTCCACCCAACTTAGATTATCCGGAGCGACTTGTTTGAAAATGCCGCGCAGGGACTTCTGATTGAAACAGACGCTAAGGTAACTCATGTACTCATGCCGCATGCGAAGCTCACAAAGTGTCTTACACTGCCAGGTGCTTATTTTATTGTACCAATGTAAGGCCAGTTTGTAATCGGATGAGGTTGGGGAGAAAGCTTCCTCCGGCTTTGGCGACACGACCAGAAGTAACTCGAAATCACTATTTAACACGTTTTCGCTAATTTTATAGTTGTCGGCATCGCTTGCCCGAATTCGAGCAGACTGTGATGGATATTCCTGCTTACTATTTTTTCCTACGCTCGATTGATTGCTTTTGATCTTCTCATCGCCTTGAGTTTGCTGTCCAGTTGTACTATAGTCAGGGGTCATTTTAGAATGTGCAGCTACCGCCTGGATAGGAATCTGTTGTGTTATTGATAAGGAAAACAATTGCACCTTTGTAAGCTACACATAGAGTAAATTTTGTTGTAGAATTTTGGGGAAAATTTTGAACTTTTGTTTGATTAGTTCTCAAAGTGATGTAAGAATCACATTTTCGACGATTTGTTTGATTTTCCTTTTCCTTTCATTGAGTCGATCCAAATACTTTTCGACAAACCCGTCCCAAATTATTAACTATAGGCGTTTAGTCTTTTTTCGATTCCAAGGAAGCTTGATCATAGAAGCTCATTAATTTTGCTTTGAACCGTTTTTGTTTTTTAAATATATTTAACAGCTTCGCATTTGATGAGAATTACATTTTATTTTTATATTACGTGCGTGTTGCTTACGTTGCCAAAAATATCCCAGCTCTAGTAAAAAAGTTAGAATACTAAATATGATACCAATGACCCACAAATAGAATGCGCCTTGTAAAATGTCAAGTGTAAGAACCACTCGCTTCTTGCGCCCCTCTTTGACATCTGCACCCTCGGACTGAGTGTCTGTCTGCTCACCAAGATCCTCAAAGAACTCATCGGATTGGGTGGAGGTTCGAGTACGTTGCAACACGTCCATGCGCCACCAGTACTCGAAAAACCCGTGCTCATACAAAGCGCTAAGCGTCGCCTGAAACTTGTAAAGAAACGGTGATCCTAACGGCAGGATATAGGTGCTGGGCAGCGATCTCAAATACTGTTTCACAATATGATAAACAGGGCGTTCGGCTTCTGCATTGAAAGTGAGTGCCAAAAATTCTTTGGCTTTATCGTCGCGCATAATGAATGCGGATCTTCTGATTCGACGGATGACTGACAGCTCATAGAAATGCTCGCTATCTTTAAGCGGATGCTCCTTTTGATTAGCTATAAGCAGATTATAGTGCCGCTCCGAAAGTGACAATTTTACAGCTTCAAACAAGGTATTTACTCCGTGCACATTGAGTCCAAGCGTTGTCAGCTCATCCAACGTATCCACCTGGGCTTGGTAACTTGGCTGTACGAAGCTGCTTTCCAATTTGCCAAAGTAAATGGTTGTTAGCACATAGCTGAACAAGATCCAACCCATGAAGAAGGCACGTAGAGAACTATTTTCCGATAATCGATCCACGGGTTGACCCAAAAATATTTTAAAGAGCATCTCAAAAATATCATACCAATGGCCACCAGTTCGCCCAATTATTCTCCATAGCACCCATTGTATCGCAGCGAACCATACAAGCACAATCAAAATGTTAGCCAGTAAAAGATTCCAAACGGAACGATGAAAGGCAGAAACAAATATACGATATTCAGGTTGCATTTCCGCAGCGGGCACTACCAAGCAGATAGGGTTTCGACTGTAAGGATATAGACTTTCTACCAGCGGCAACATGCAATCTAAAACAAATCGCATGTTTAGTGCAATATGTGTATTGCCATTTATTAGGTCATGTACGACGCCAGTAAAGCTGCCATTCGGAAGGCAGCGTCCATAGGCCTCACCATCAAGTGGTGCCACGTAGCGGGCTGTAGCATTTAAATGCTGAGCCAACAGTCGCGCTACCGATCCGTCAATTCCATCATATCCTGCTCTCTCCACAGGATTAAGTGGCAGGGCTCGCAGTGGGTGACTGAACATTGAATAGCGGAGTTCAAAGCCCCGCAAATTCTTTATTTTGTCAATATAGTAGATGCCATTAGAAACCTTTGTTAACTGTAGGCCGTCATAGCCAAACGGCTGGAAGTCGTATATATTTTCTGGTCGGGTTATCACAAGCGCAAAGAGCATCTGCTTTCGCCAGCAGCCTTCAAACAAATGCCTTATCTGCGTTTTTCTAGCTTCGGGCCATACGAACAGATATTTATGGAAGTGGCGACGCGGCTGCTTAGGATTTACCATATCCAGAATTCGACGCACTAGAGGCTGCCCTGCGTCTCCAGCAGGTATGTAAAAAATGTTCATGCTATCCGTCTGGCGATGTGGCTCAAGCTCGTGAGCCTCAAGGCTGCGTATGCAACTCGGAAGACGTGAGGTCACACAGCGATACAGCGATTGCTCCAAAGCGTCAAAAGGAACAGAGCTTGACGCTGGACAGCTTACACAGCGATAGATGTAGGTAATTTGAGCAGCCTGTGCTGCTGCAATATGGCAGCTAATTTCTGACATTTTAAGAGCAGTTTTTACACTGACTGTTGTTGTGCTGTTTGACAATCCTATTAGAATACCAAGTATTGTCCACATGTTGCAAATACTGACTGCCTGTCTGTTTCATGACCAAGTCTGAAATGATTCTGCGTTTTACGCTTTGGCGTTAGCTGAACGTTAATAAAGCATGTGTGATATCAATAAATATAAAGGAATATACACATAAGAGCCAAAGGGAATACACAAAGCAAAAGCGGTCTAGGTTGAAGGTGGTTGATCAAAAAAAACATGTGGTACAGAAGTACTAAGCGACGCCAAAAACCCCTAATTGTTTGCTTTGATAATTGTTTAGCAAATGTAAATAGATAAAGACAAGTAATCAACTCAGGACTTTGTCACATGTTTAAATAATTTTAATATTAATACATGATTTGTTCAGTTACCCAAATAATTAAAATGGTTTTTTACTAACCTCGACAAGCTTGGCACAGTTTGCGCAAGCTTAGACACATTTTAGCTTTTTAGCTTACACTCACTCAAAAGTATGAACACAAAGAGATTAAAAGTCCGTCAATAATGCCTTGTACATTTTATAGTCACTATAAGATATGAATATTAACAAATAAAGTAAAGACGTGCACGCTGTAAAAACCGCCAGTGGAAATTTCCATGTTCTAATTCAAAAAGTCAAGAGTCAAGTCGAAGGCCAATCACTAGAATGTCTAAAGCGAGAACCACACTGCGTTGCAGCGCTTCATCGGTCTGCAAATAAACGTGGAGCCAGCGGTATAATGAATATGCTAGGCATTGATCTCACATACTTTTTGACAATATGATTTGCAGGACGTCCCATTTCTAAATCGTAGGTGAGTGTCAGAAACTCCTTGGCCATTTCATGGCGCATGATAAAGGCAGCTTTCTTATTTCGACGGCTGATTGTGAGCTAGAAGAAGTGATCGCTGTCCTTTAAAGAGTGCTCTAAATGACTAGCCGTCAGCATTTGGTATTGCCGTCTTGCAGGTAAGAATTCACGGCTTCAAACAGAATGTTCACCCCATGCACATGAAAGTCCAAGGAGAGTCAACTCACCTAACGTATCCACCTGGGTTTGGTAACTTGGCTGTACGAAACTGCTTTCCAATTTGCCAAAATATTTGGTTGTTAGCACATAGCTGAACAAGGTCCATCCCATGAAGAAGGAACGTAGAGAACTATTTTCCGATAATCGATCCACGGGTTGACCCAAAAATATTTTAAAGAGCGTCTCAAAAATATCATACCTCCATAGCACCCAT
This sequence comes from Scaptomyza flava, assembly GCA_030179655.1. Lineage (NCBI taxonomy): Eukaryota > Metazoa > Arthropoda > Insecta > Diptera > Drosophilidae > Scaptomyza > Scaptomyza flava. The sequence goes on along the minus strand of JARNME010000404.1, from coordinate 150,245 downwards.
TGTATCGCAGCGAACAATACAAGCACAATCAAAATGTTAGCCAGTAAAAGATTCCAAACGGAACGATGAAAGGCAGAAACAAACATACGAACAGATATTTATGGAAGTGGCGAAAACTCGTGAGCCTGCAGCTGCGTATGCAACTCGGAAGACGTGAATTCACACAGCGACACAGCGATTGCTCCAAAGCATCAAAAGACAGCGATAGATGGAAGTGGTTTGAGCGGATTGTCCATTGGCAATCTGGCAGCTTTTCTTCGCCACTATCAAAACAGTTTGAAATTTTATGTTGGAGGTGTTGGACAGGTCAAGAAAAGAATGAAATTGTTCCCAAAACCAAAAGCAATTTAGCTCAGCTGGTGTTTGAAAAAGGATACCCTTGCGTGTACTTAACGCCAATTATAGTGAGTCGTTTCTCGTTTTAACTAAAAATAAATACCAAATGCCGCAGGGGGATAAATTGGTGGCTGGGGTGAGTGTGGGCAAGCTGAGCAAAGTTATATAAGAATGTATGAACGCAACAAAAAATGGGTGGGCGTGGCTCCAAAACTTTTATGCATCTTTGCAGGTCATTATCAGCTATATTTCTATCAAATTAGTTGACTCTAGCTTAACAACTCTGAAAGATACACGCATTCCCGTTTTTAACGAAGCTTTGGGGTAGCTAGGGCAATATTGGTGGGCGTGGCATCTAACTTTTGATGTAAATTTTGGGAGGTCGTCATCACCTGGCACCAAATTTGGTGGCTCTAGCTCAAAACAGAGGAAGATATAGGAGTTTCTCATTTCAAAATTTTTGATACAGTTTTTTTGGGGTTGCTAGTAGCTATCTTCTAACCAAACTTGGTAGTTCTGGCTGTGAGGTGCGAAATAGACGGATTTATCGATTTGGAGTGATCGATTTATCGATTTGCTTTATTGTTATCGTAGAACCCCAATCTTGACACATTATTTTCCCGGTCATAGGTTAAGATATTTGGAAAGTTTCTGGTCTCGAGCTTAAAGGGTGTTGAAAAAAGACGCGCTCATATGGACGGACAGAAGGACAGACTCACAGACACCCTGTTGGACATTGCACAAACCCAATATACTCTTTACCTTCGGTGTCGAGTAAAACGAACGCAAAAAATGATATCGTAGTTTTGTTGTAATCTATGTAAAAATCAGTTTGTTTCAAATCATCGATAAGTTTTTTGGTTACCGTTGTACACAAGTAACCGAAAGTAACAAAATATCAAATTTGAACATTTTGGAACTTGGTTTAAAAACAATATACGCTTGCACACACACACACATACATACAAACAATGTCTAAGGTGCAGGGTATATCCTAGTCAAGCTTTCTCAACAAGAGCTGTCATACAAGTTGAGAGTATATTTTTACACTCTTAAGATCCCTTTCAAAGTTCAGAGATCACACATCAAAACGCACCAACAATCATCCTACAACAACAATGTTAACTGATAAATAATGAGGTTGTTATAAAATCACATCACGACCTCATGTCCATATGTGGATGGATGCTAGTGACGGCGATCATTCACATTTTTGTTTTTTACTGGCAAAGCTTTCGCCAACGTGCAACGTATTACTTCCAATTCACGAATTTCCTGAATGACTTTCTGAAATATTCCCACGATTCAGAATGTTTTATGTATAAAATATTTTTAGTTTGACCAGCCTTAGTTAAATGATTATGTGTTTTGGCAACTAAAATTCACTCGCAGCGTCAAAAAGTTGTCCGCAAATAAAACAAAATATTTTAAAATGCTCAATGAAAACGCCACCGAAACGTGACATTAACTAACAGATCAAGCGCAAAAATGTTGGGATTGGACGAACATTTTTGGTCAGCAGCCGTCGCTAATAAGAGAGCGAGATCCGCTCATACTCTTTCTTTTTCTGTTTTTGCTTTCTTTTTCTATTCGCACTTTTTGGCAAGTTGCCCGCTACCAAGCGCCAAGTTCCGATTCACAGGGTGTTTTACGTACAGATCACTATGTCTTCTTCTCCTTCTCGAGCGAACTACGACTCCGAGAACTAAGGGCCGACACTTGTCAAGCTGCCAGATTGTACAAGCAGCGTGTGTTGGGAATAGCCAGAAATTTGCTAGGGTGAATGGGTTAGGTATCTTCTATTTGTAGTCTGATTCTTTAAATAAACACTCGTACTTGTATAACATATTCGCAGCGTTTTTGAGGATTTAAAAAATAATAATATGTATACGATGAATAAAATTTAAAAAATCAACTGCCCTACTATATCAAGTTTTCGGGAGTACTTTTTATTTGTATCAATTGACCTTCAAACCATAAATGGAAAAGTGTATTATAAAAGCAAGCATCTCCTACCGAAATTGATGAGTTTATACAGGCGGAAAGACAGATGGACTTAACTATATCGACTCGGCTGATGATGATGATCAAGAATATATAAACTTTATAGACACGGTCATGTTTTTTACATGCTTTTATTTAACTTGAATTGTCTGTCTGTTTGTTTGTTTGTTTGTTTGTACTGGATTCTTTTAATCAAATTTTCACCAAGTTCCCGACTAGCTAGAGCTCTGAAATTTTCACCAAAGATGTGTTTCAGATGACAATACATGTTTTTAAAGTTTTTGGCACGATAACTTTCTAATTTGACTAGTAAATTTGAAGAGCGCCGGAGGCATAGGGAGAAGACTGCCGCTTCACAGGCCAAAAATCGTAGGTTCGGTCTCTGACCGAGTTATATTTTTTTATTTTTATTTTTTTATTAAAAATTCAATTTTTTTTTTTATTTAATTGTTTCTGCTTTTAACATACATTTTCATAAACTCATTATACCCCTCTTACTTATTTTATAAGTTCAGGGTATAAAAAGAACGATGAAAGCTCTCTATCAGTTGCAACTCTTGGTTTGCGACTTGACTAAAAGAAAAGCTCCCGTTGTGCACCACCAAGGGTCAGTGTTAGCTAAGTTCCACCACACACAAATGCTTAATGGTTTCACCTATTTTTAGCGTTTCATTTCAGATTGTTTCCCCTAACAGACAGACAACAAAAAGGCGCCTTAAAAAAATTTCAATACAAATACATATATATGGATTAATTGCATTGCAACTACGACTGGTGCTTAAGAATTGACTCTTTTGTTATTTATAAACTCTTGTGACTACCATCGCTCCATTGTTTTTCAGGCCAACATACGACTGTGCAAAGTCTTATTCTTTTCTCCTTATGCGCATTCCATGTACTAGATACCCTATTACTATTTAAGTTTGATAGATATTTGCTATGATATTTCAACATCATTTTAATTAATCAATGTGACGCCAAGCTACCAGGGTAGAGCAATCCGTAAATAAAAAACAATTATAAGATTGATTCCAGCCCGCTTTTGTTGTTCTTTGCAGTTCACCCTATCCCGCAGTTCACCCTTTCCCATAGCTCTAGGGATAACAATACTGCTGATAACTCATGCTCCTCGAATTCCAGTGTTATACAGTACGACCTCGCAACCTAATAAAATTTGGCCAGTTGCGAAAACTGCGGTGGTTGCGAAAACTGAGGTGAAATTTTCTGGTGGCCACGAGACCTTTTTAAATAAAAGATGCCTTCGCTAACCTTTAAAATTAAATTTTATCGAATAAGACTTTGTTTAAAGCAAGAATTTCATATTGTTTTATTTACTTTTTGAAAAATTGAGAAATTGGGGTCTGTACTTTTTTTTCAATTTCTTAAGAATTACGCTCTCATTGTTTTAGAAACCACGCGTACAATGATTTCTCCATATTATCATTTACGCAAGCATGTAAAAAAAAAAAACAAAAAGAGAACGAAGGAAAAGTGGTAAAAACGAACTAGAACACACTTTTCCTTAGGAAGTTGTTAAATAAGGTAATTTTTTTTTTAAGTTGCGTTAACAGAGTCAACAATGTTAAGAATTCGGGTGTTGCAATAATCGAGGAGTTGCGTGTAACGAGGGTTGCGTTAACCCAGGTCGTACTTTATTAGAAGGAAACGCAGCGTGCAAATTTCAATGTTGCAATCAGAAGTAGAAAAGAAAAGAATGCACAAAGAAAAGGAACGAAGTGCAACGCATGTTTTTAATGTTAATCTGAGCTGCCATGAGGCGATGTAGCGGTTTGCTGAAGATAATCAAGAGAATCCCAACTAAATCCGCAACGTTGCGACGCGTTGTCGTCTTAGTGCAATGAGATTTAAAACAGCGGATAGCGACAGTTGCAATCAGCTTGTACTGCTGTTATTGCTTTTGCTTGAATCGTAGGGGCAGCCCCCATTTTACATGTCTGCTGTGTTTGACCCATATTGGAATTTTCATCGGATAGTTAAGCCAAGTAAAGCAAACAGAAAATGTGAATAAAGCGCGGTCACAAATTGTGTTCAGTTAAAAAAGGAATGTTATTTTATAGTAAAGGATAGAATGGCAAAAACAAATAAGAAGGGCCTAAACAGTAGCCTTTACTCATCAAAACGTGTAAGATGTTCAAAGTGACTGGTTTGAAAGGCGCATACACTCATTGTTTTTGCGTATGAGTCTAAATAAAAAACACACTCATACCTTTACACACCCGATATTTTACGAGGTTGTTGACCAATGTCAGTAAGACATGTTTATAAGTAATCAGTTTTAGTCAAAGGTTCTAAGACAAGTTCTGTATCTTTAATTTTAAATAAACTTGACTTGTGCTTAATATAAAAGAAAATTTTATTTTTTTAAATATAAACTCTCTAGTCTCTGATATTCGAGTGATCATACACAAAGACGGACGGATGAACGTGGATCAACATAACATAGACTAGCTACAAACTCTGTCTAAGTACACCTTATGTCTACGCCTACAGATTTAAAATAACACACTCACACCATATTAAAAAAGGTGCATGAACCCAGAATTACGAAGCTGACAAAGCTTTTCACAGCTTAAAGCTTGAAATTAAAGTGCACGAGATGATTCCGTTCAACAAACCGATTAGGATCGTTTAAAAGAATATCTTACCTTCAATTTCGCTACTACGCCTTCGTGGCATATTTTGGTAGTTGGTGTGATCATTTTGAATTTTTGACTTCTCTGTGGCTTCATTTTCCTGCTTTTCGTCCTCAGTGTAAACGGGCGATGATGGTCCCGAAGATACACTAGCCACTGGCGAGCCTGATGTAGCTGAATTAGTGCCGCCACTGAGACAACTGATGTTGCCTGTGTAGGACTGTCCAAGCACTTGGACAGCTGCATCAATAGATCCTTGCTTGGGTGCCGGCATACCAACGGTATGTGGGCTCATTGAGCTGGTAGGCGAAACGCACGATGAGGGAGTAGAACAGGTGGTATGCGCTGCATCATCAATAAGGTCAATGGACTTTTTGCGCGGCTTCTCAGGCGGAATGGGTGCATTTAGGTGTTGCTGCTCCTGTTGCAACTGTGCAGTGCGATGCATGGCCGCCGTAACTGCTGCAGATTTGGCTGGTGGTGGCGGTGGGGTCGCCTCAGAGCAATTAGTGGGTGAACGCACCGGATTATACTTGACGGGACTGACATTCTTTGGCTTGGCGGCTGGAATGGGCGGCAAAGGAGGCGATTTTACGGGACTGCCAATTTTACCGCTTCGCGGCTTAATCTCTGGAGGAATGGATGTAGGCAGGGCAGTTGCCGCAGAAACCGCAACAGCTGTATTAGGATGTTGACGCAATGGCGCACTTGGCTGCTCCAGGTTGGATGGTATGGGCAAAACCTTTGCCGCTTTCTCACCATCCATAATGAGACCAGTGCCAGGAACGGTGCGTATTATATCGCAACGATTGAGATCGCTGTGTGTCCGTGTAGTTTTTGTTTTGGTGAAGTGAGAAGTCCATTTCTTTTGCTTTTCAATGAGCTCCCTTGAATTAAATTTACGTTCAGGCTTCTCCGGCTTTTCACCGCTGGTGAACAGTGAACTAACCGAGCCGACAGAAGGCGGCGTCGTCACAGCTGAAGCCATCTCCTCCGGCTTCAGGCGCGATAAATTGTGCTGCGGATATTTCGCAGTTGGCGTTAGATCCACAATAAATTTGGTGTTGTTGAGACGATCGCAACCGTTTTGTGGCAGTGCTGAAACGTTGTTACCCTGATTAAGGGAGACGCCTGAGGGAAAAGGCATGCGCCTTTTCGGCGGTGACTGCGAGCGATCCGAGGAGCGCGATGAGGATCGATCTGAGCCGTCGCATAAATTATCCTCACGGGAACCGCTGCGCAAAAGACGACCGCCTACATTAGAGTTGGATTCCACACCAAGTTTCTCAAAGAGTGCTCGTGCGTTGTTAAATCTGGCCGAATGTGATTCTGCGCGCGCAGATGGATGAGCTGCAGCGGCAGCAGCAGCATGGGCTGCGGCCACAGCGCTCAGCTGCTCTACTGGCTGAATTTCAATAGGTTTGCGCTGGAAGATGTTGGCAATTTGAGAAACTTTCCCAACCGGTGCGGGTGCGAGCTGCATTGGCTTTTCCATATTTTCGCTATAAAATTTGAGAAACAGATCAGCAGAAAATGCGGTTATGTTAGCTTTTGTTTTTCATATAGGAATATACTTATATTTTAAATGATCAAATCGTTTTTATTACCAGTGCCATTTTATTTGTCGTACCTTATATATATATATATATATATATTTAAAACTTTTCACTCTTTACTTGGCACTAAACTCAAATGCATTCGACGACGATCGTTAAACACACAAATTCAAGAACCGTTAACAAAGAACGAGTTGCTCGTTTTGGGTCTTATTTTCAATGGTCAGTGTATAGCAAGTATACAATAAATAGAATGGTAATGTTAAAAGCTTCTTTTTTTAACGAAACACATTTTTGAGTCGTAGCTTGTACTGATAAGGCAATGGAAATTTTTGTCGGAAATTTTTGTATGATATTAATATGATTATGAATAACAGTTATTGTTAACTGAACAATTTTGCACGTTCACATCGAAAGGCAAATTATTTTGTTAAAGATTTATTAAAATAAAAAATCATGAATTTAATCCAAATGTGTTTGCAGTAACTAACTTAACTAGCTATAAGATTTTCTACAATGTAAATTGTGTTATGCATTACAAGTTTTATATTGCTTATACTAATCAAAACTCTAGTCCTCGAGACACTAGTTACTCGAGATTTCAAAACCGTTTCGAACTGGGGTCTGTCATACCTGAAATCAGCTTAAAAGTTTTGGTTTTCGGTTGGTTTTGATTTTTGTCACCCCTGTATATGCGTGTTTTTGCGTGTTGCTTGCTCTTTGATGATTGTGCGGCACCACAAATTCGAATGCAGATTTTTTATTTCATTTTATAGTGTACTTATCTCAAAATATTTATAATCTAGAGGTCAAACAATAATTTATTTGTACGCTTTGGGATGTACACACCAACATGAATAAAAATAACTTTCTAAGCTGGTGAAAAATTGGATGTGTGTGAGTTGGTTACTTTGGTTTGTATAGTGTTATCACTGAGTGCTTTAACAACTAAACAATAATAAATAGCGGCGAAGTAAACAAATGGCAATGATAACAAGTGAAATCTGAAGTCTCTAGCTTTAAAAGTTCCTAACATCGACGCGTTCATAAAGACAGACGGACTTGACCAAATCGAGTCAGCTTTTGATACTGATACACTTTATGGGGTCGGACATCCGTCCTTCTGTCTGTTACAAACATTTGCTCAAAACCATTATAAACTTTTCCAATTTCATGGTAACGGATAGTAACAGACACAACGAGAAATATAACTTAGTTTAAACCAAGTTCTTATTAACAGGTCAGACGACAGTTTTAGTGGCCAAGACAATAGAAGTTTTTCTAATCTTCACAAAAATTATATCACCTTGTACGACCATGAATTAGATAAGCCGAATATCTTCTATAATATAAATAGTCCATGATCTGCTGTGTTGACTGTTTCAGAAGCACACAAGATAAGCCATCGCTAAAGTGATATACGTAATGCGTCGGCATCACGTTGTTAAAGAGCCAATACATATTCTACAATCATATACGCTCGAACCTGATTACAAATTTAACATAAATCTTCTCAATGTTTTCCGGTGGTGATATTAATCAATAAATAAATAAGTTACATAAAACGCGGGAGCTGCGGCCCATTGGAGTGAGCGTGGCATCTAAATATTTGATGCAGATCTTTGGGGAAATTTACCATCTATTTTTCTACCAAATTTGGTGGGTATATCTGTTAAAATATGTAAAATAATAACTGTTATTTCATAAATCTAGTTCGATCGATAGGTATATTTCGATCTAACTGAATCATACAAACATCTAGGCAAGCCCACTTTGCATGCTTCAACTCACGAAAAATCATCGCGTGGGCCAGACAATGGCAACAACTAAACAACCGCCCAAAGAACCAGTGTTGCCAGGTTAGCTTATTTCGGGCTAGATCTAGCATATTTAAAAATAGAATAGCTTACCTAATTTGCAAATAGCTTATAACTATAAATCTAGAATTTTTCAAAGTTGATATAGCATATTCTAGCATTAAATTATATTCGTGACTTGAAAGAAATAAATCATAAATTTAAAGTGTTCCACAGCTTAAAGTTCGGAGCTTGTTCATTTAAAGCCGATTGTATCGTAAACATTATCAATATGCATTTGAATTGGTATTCTAATCGATAGTGTCATCGATATGTGGGTTGATGCATGCGCGATTTTTTCAATTTGGAATTGAGAAGTGAAAAGATGCCAATGTTGCAAAAATGCCTAAAATAATTTATAAATAATACGTCACGTAATTGGTTTGAATATTTTCGGGGAAAAAAAATATTTAGTATTGAATTTAACAGAGCAACTACTGCTGAACTCTGGAAGTGTAGCGGGAACTTTGCCTGGTTAATCATTTGAAAACAGCATAACAGCATTGCGACTTTTAAAGTCCATTGAGTAAAATATTTACACAGCTTTATCTTTATTTTTAACTTTTATGTCGATTCTCCACTTTTGTTTTCGAAAAAAAATTATAATATTATGTAACAAGTTCTAGTCCGAGGCATTTGTCCGGGTTAGGTATCGGTTACAACATAGTTGGGAATAACAAGCCCAAACATAAGTAAATGTTTCGAAGCACACACATTTCAGTCTTATTGAAGGATAATAAATTAGTTTACAAGCGCCTCCGCAGACCAGAAGGTATGGTGAGGGGGAAGAAGGGAGAGGTAGGGTGAGGGGGAAGTAGGGAGATGAAGCGTGAAGGGAAGGGGGAGGTTGGGTGATGGGGAAGGGGAAGGGGAGGTAAGGTGAGGGGGAAGAGGGAAGTTAGGGAAGGGGAGGTAGGGTGAGGGGAAAGGGGGAGGTTAGGTGAGGGGAAAGAGGGAAGTTATGGTGAGGGGGAAGGGGGAAAGTGGTAAAAAATACGATCGATAACTGCACTTGATAACTTATATTGGGCAGAGCAACTACTGATAACCACAGTCAATGGTCCGAGGCATTTGTCTGGGGGTTAGGTATGGGTTATGACAAAAACCAGTTGGGAATTACAAGCCCAAACATAAGCAAATGTTTCGAGGCAAACACATTACAGTATTATTGAAGGATAATTAAGTAGTTTACAAGCGCTTAACCAGACCAGAAGGTAGGATGAGGCGGAGGGGGGGGGAGGTCAAGTGGTAAGAAACACGATCGGTAACTATCATTAGATTGCTGCTCTTGATAACTTATATTGGGCAGAGCAACTACTGATGAATTCAGCCAATGGTCCGAGGCATTTGTCTGGGTTAGCTATCGGTAACAACATAGTTGGGAAATACAAGCATTTTTTTCTTGCATTTGGATATAGCTTACTTCTTAGCATATTTTTAGCTTGTTCTAACTTATTTTTTCCCAGAATCTAGCTTATGCGGGCGCTCAAAACCTGGAAGCACTGCAAAGAACTGTCCAAAAGAACTTAGTACTCTAAATGTTTTGATTTAAGACGACCAACAACAGTAAATAAACAGCAAAACAAGTTTTTGTCGTTGGTTTATCTAGTTAGACAAATTATGCCAATTAAGCGGTGGGAATACGAGTTGGCAAGTCCGCACGCTTGTCGCCTTCTCAAGTGGGTTCCACTTTGTGGATACGCAGTGAGTGGGGAAACTGGAATACAAAAATGCCAACATGCAAATTGTTGTCATTAAACTCACGCTGTTATGTAAGTCAACTGGCATGCTGGAGGCCATGGCAATCTTATAATGAGACGGCTTTGCAAATCGATCGATGATTGCGATTCATTAAAGGACGCGAGTTCTAATTAATAATAAAATAAAATAGCAATAAAAGGTATATCAGATATAGGTATTTTTTTTTTTTTTTTTTTTTTTGCATGTGTCAAAGAGATGAGCGGTTAATTATCTTTCATCTTGACTTTCAAAACTAAGCGAAAGGCTTAATTAAGTTTTTGCTTAAATTATATAATTGTACGGCACTTGCTCGCACTTACATTGCAGTACTTATATCGTTCCACCCATTTCATAAAGCGTATATCATTTGGCGACACAGCCAAGAACACCGTCAAGCTATCATGATCGGCAGGACTTTCGTGAAACGCTCTGCTTTTCAAATCAACAACGATTCGACTCCAAGAAATTCGCACATGCTAAGATCAAACTTGGCATGGGCATAATTTATTGTACAATTTTTATTCTTCTCTGATTTTAGGTACATCATTATTATTCACAGATTGCTCAATTGATTTGAACAGGTTATACTTTTTTCAACAAATTTTCTTAGTGAGCTATCGTTAAAAGTAAAGAGGAATTAGGAGGGACTCACGTTGCATGTCTCTCCTCAAATAACTAAAACACCTCACTTTGCCAGCCGATGAAAACTGACAGTTTATAAAAGTAGAGGACACAGCATTGTACCGTTAGTTCTATCCCTTTCTAAAAATGTAATGCACTCCAAAGAATTAGTAGCTTTTGTCAATCAGCACTCACACAAATAAATCAAAATGTTAGCTCATTTTCTTGAATAGCATAAATTACCCTAACACCTAGTCGTACATACACAGACTGGTAATATTCATAAGTCAGTTTATGTATGTATATACAATGTAGTAGTTGCTCACCTTTATTCAGTCGAATTGTGCGTTATTGTTTTCGTTGCAGTTTTTATTTTCACTTTAGTTTTGGTTATGCCCAACAACTAAAAGCTGGAAAAATTAGAAACTTTTGACATTGCTGAGATTTTTAGCTGTTTCTAGTTGTTCCAAATGGTTATGGCCACATCTGCTGTGGGTGTCCACCCTTCTTCTTTCAACTGACGGCACTCAGGCGAGTTCAGCGTTGTCTTTAACGCTGTAGCTGGTTTTGAAATTGTTGAGCTTGGACTTTTGCTGTTAGTCAATCAAGCCACCACCAGCCGCATCATTTCGTGTGTTGTTAATCTTTGAGCAAGATAGAAATGCTAATTTCTGCAAAACATAATAAAATTAATTTTTTTTTAGTCGAATAACGCATTGCTTGGGGTTTAACCTAACTGTCTTAGAATAATTCTGATTATGTTGTGCGCTAATTCAAGCAACGCCAGAAACGGCATACACAGTAAGCTTTTTTTTCGCTTGACTTTTCACTTCACTCGACTTTCGTTGGCTTAAAAATGAAGGTAAAATGTTTAAAACGGAAGCAATAAGTTTAATTTTTCATTACAGCACCATTGACATAGAGAAAGTGCTGAACATCTTTATACAAGACGCGCTGACGCCTCTTAAGCAGCCTACCAAAAAGCACTAAAACCAACAACAATTAGTTTCGGTGACCGTCAAAACAAGAGGGCTGAATTCACCGAACTCGAGTTGAAAATACCCAGTGCTCGGGAATCAAACTCGATTATACCTATCTTTAGGGCTCTTAACATGCCAATGTACATAAATATATGCATTATTGAGTTCCTACTAACGATCAATAATTCGCAGGTAGTTAAATTTAGGTGTATGAATTTAAACTGGGCTTAACCAATTTGGCTTTCCAATGCAAAGTTAAGATACTAAAACTTTTCAGTTCCTGAGGAGCATGTACTTGTTGACTTTGTGGAGTCAAATCAAAATATGTTGCTTGAGTATTAAAACAAATAGAATGAAGGGTATAACAAATACAATGTTGAGCGGCACGCAGGCTTCGGTGAGATTTATTATTCCTTATTCCAGTTCGACGATTGGGGTTCTACGATAACTGAGGGGCTGGCAAATCCAACTATTTCCCACATACTTACAGCTAGAACTACCAAATTTGTTGAGATTAAAGCTACTAGCAGCCCCCAAAAAAACTGCATCAACATTTTGGAGCCATCCCCACCCATTCCACCCACAGCCCCCGCAGTTTGAAATCCGAAACGCCTAAAACTTCCACAGTTTTTAAGGTATTCACCAAATTTTGTGCCAAGATAAATGATGACGACCCCCAAAAAAAACTTCAGATACCTGGTAACAATCCCCAAATTTTTGATGCTAGCCTCATATTTTACAAACTTTGAACTAGAGTCACCAAATTAGGTAGGAAGAGAGCAGATCTGCATCAAAAATTGGGATCCCACGACCAACCATACCGCCCCCATCCCCCCTTGCACCTCAATTTACAAACTTTGTGATAGAGTCACCAAATTTTGGAAGGAAGATAGCTGGTGGCATCCCCATCTGTATCAGACAGCGTAAGCCCCTGCCGCATCTGTACCCCTTTGCAATAAGGCCTCCTTTTACCGGGTTTAATACAGGAATTTAGTGTACCGCAGTCGGTTTAATATATAATTTATAGTTTTTCCCGTTTGACCTGGAGTAAGTAAGTCGGGAGAGTATTTTGTGTAATTGTCTTATAAATATTCCTTTTAAAGATCAGAACCAATAGTTCTAACTTACTACTTTAAATTCACTTGGCTGGTTGCATCGACAGAAGTTGACAGATTGTGCCAACAAACTTGGCACTCATACGACTTCTTTATTCGGTCTGTGCTTTCTGCAACAACTGCCTAGAAGCCACTAGAAATCAAGAAGGGGATTTCGCTTCCAAGTCATGATTTTGACAAATATAGATGTACAATAGACATCTGCATGAATGGAATCGAAACGGCAAATGAAACATCCGAGTGCACATACAAAAGTATATTTACATTTACAAGTGTATATTAGTGAGCAAAGCGTGTATAGCGTTACCCTAAGAATGTACATGAAAATATGTTCTATATGTATAATGGTATTCAGTGTACATTATTCTGATGCGCCAGTTGATGATACGCTTGCAGAACTCTAATGTGCAATACGGATATGCTATAATTTAGAGCTGTTCGATGAAGCTAAAGACGTTTTCGATTTAAAAATGCGGTTGGTCTTGGGGGTTATGAAGTGGGCGCATTTTCTTACCATAATTAGTAGCTCTAGCTGCACAGATGAGGGAAATGTGTAAATTTATAGATTTTCAATAATCGATTTTATTGATTTCCAAGGTGGAGCAACCCAATATTGATTTACAGGAAAACGTCTTCTGGCATTTTCAGTATACTGCATGTGCTTGCACACCATGGCGTGGCACATGCACTGAGCGTGACAAATACAAAACGAGAAGATAGCAAACAGCAGATGAAGTGAAAAAAATCGAGCCGAGAAACAGAAACAAAGAGTGCAAAGTTGAGTCAACCTTAAGTACGCTTAACACTTTTCGGCTTCTGCATTCTACTGTACTTTTTAGAAGCTGCACTGAACTTTTACAGACGCATACTTATGTACATATGTTTGTATATTCAAGGAGCGAAAAGCAATGCGCAAGGCAATGCAAAAAGAAGCTAAGGAACAACCCTTAAAAATGCATAACACCAGTCAAGACACCGGACCCCAGGATACACAACACATTAAGAAAAGCGCATTAAAAACGTCGGAAAATACACGGAAATAAAAAAATAGGCATAAATAAGAACGACAACAAGAAAATGCAAAGACAAATAGCTTAGTCGAAAACATACCACCCACCATTCCTTTGCGCCTTGGAATGTCATTGGTAAGGTTTTTGCCATTATGTTATGCAAGCACAGTCAAAGACCCTTAAATAACAAGATATTGCAATTGTTAAGAAGTCTTTAAAGTTATTTCGTCTCAGGGTTCCGCTCTCAAAAATAGACTCTGCAATGAGTGTGAAGGAGCGCGATAGCAGATAGCATGTGCAGCCGTTTTTGTGACAGTTGCCCTAGCACTCAGCGGACCGTCAAGTGTACGACAAGCGGCAACCAAGAACGGTAAAAATTTGTTACTGTATACTATGTGCGTATGTTTCACTTCTTGCTTATCCTGCTAGAGTTTTGTTATTTTTCGAACCCCTGGGACAAAACTTTTCTTACCAATTTCCCACTCTTGAGATTGTACTCTCTTTGGCACAGTCTACTCCAAAACCAAAAAAAGCTTTGCCAATCCGACACCCACAATTGGACCTTGGCTATTGGCTATTAATAATCTGCACATGAATATGTTAATATGTATATGCCAAGTGGATCTAATGCGCTCAACTTAACATCTCCTTTTTCTGATATAATACAGGCAATTTACAAAATTTAAACATCTTTTATTCCCAACATAAGCTTTAAAAAGTTCTTTAAGTTCTTTCTTACGTATGTCACTGCAAAACAATTTTCATTCTATGAAATTAAAATTTTGTTGTACGCAAACTCTTCAAAACTCTTTTCGCATTTAAAGAGAATCTTGGGTCTGAGTAAGATATCTTTCCGAGCCGGTCTAATCGTTAAGTCTTGTCTATGTGGAGTTTTTTTAATTGTGACAAATTGCAAGAACGTAAAATTTTGGCTAAGCCCACAAATCGAAAAATAAAATAATTCATGCATAGATATTGCGTAACTGTAACTGTAGTTTTTTTAATACCTAGAACCCATCTTATGGGAAAAGGGTATAATGGCTTTACGCAAATGTATATGACAGGCAAAAGGAAGCATCTCCCTATTACGTATATACATATTATTAATCAGCGTCAACAGCCGAGTCTATATAGCCATGTCCGTCTGTCTGTATGGGTATCTCCTAGTCGTGCTCTCTCGAATAAAGCATTCTTAATTGATTCATTTTATTAATTTAATTTTTTTCAGTTCCATTCACAGATTTGCCGACGTTGTTTGTTAAGCTTGTTTCAAATAGAGGAGTGATATGAGGAAGAGGGTTTGCACACATACTTATGCAAACTTTAAATTTTAGCTTGCAGCTCTGCGTGGTCAACAATTTCCTGCGCCCACACCGCGCCCTCAATACCTAAACCATCTTGAACACATATTTTTTATTAATTAAAAAAAAATGAAGGTATATGTATATACCGCAACAATTCAGACTAAGCTTACTGAAATTAGATATGTTTCGTAAACAGAATTCCTTAATGAAAAATATCAAATAGGGTTACAAGTGCATACGGGAAAAAGATGATGATCGTTCGTTAAGTAGTATTACCGCACATAAACACATATGTATGTACATATCCATTTGTACATTTTCGTAAATGAACAGCAACCTATACAATCGAAACCCAAGTCGAACACAAACGCACGCACATATAAGCGAAATATCTGAGTTTTCGTTGCGGAAATATAATGCAATTGTCGTTTTTATATTCGCATAATTCGGACGCGGCCATATTGCAAAACAACAAGAATATACTAATGAAAAATATAAATAAGCAATGCAACAAGAGAACCCAGAAGAGCAAAAAGATAACAGTTAAAAAATAATAATAAATCAAACAGAAAACAAGAAAACTCGACTATGTTATCGATAACTTGTGTGTATTGGAAACAGTAGTATATATCGATAATTTGAAACAAACATAATCTGCCTGTGGTGCAAGAGAAACTGTATTCAAAATTTGAGGTCCCTAGCTCTAACAGTTTTTAAGATCGTCGCGTTTATACAAAAAAACGCACAGACAGACGTGGTCAAATCTACTTGGCTGTTGTTGCTGATCGAGAAAATATATACTTTATGGGGTCAGAGCTGCATCATTCTGTCTTTTACATACCTTTGCAAAATCCAATTTATACTTTCTTAAATTGCATGGGTGCAGGTTATAAGAACAGACGAGAACCTTTGACAACAAAGCGTACAAGCAAAAGCGAAAGCTGAAAAGATTTTTTGTTATTGTTTTTTTTTTCGCAATATCGTTGCTAATTCTCTCGCCTACTCTCCCTCGCTCTCTCTCTCTCTCTCTCTCTCTCTCTCTTTCTATCTCTCTCTCTCGGGAGATTCGTACTTACACAAGCTTTTTGCTGTTTTTGTATTTTTTATTTTATTTTTTGACCAAATGACCGCGCAGGTCAAAATAAAAAACCCGTTATTAAATGCTTAGCTAAGGCTATCAGCCAAAAAAGGGGCAACGCTATCGGACCAGGTAACTATTAATACAATATGCCAGTTTTTGGCCAGGTTTCCCGAGCCAGCATCAAGCAGCTGTTCATCAGAAAATTACATCAATTCCTTGCTTCGCTGCTTGCTACACTTCTGCGCAGTGTGACCAGACTACACATGAAGACAAAACAGTCATATAAAATGCCGCTATGTTTTTTGGCACTCGCTTTTGATTAAATTTGTTTACGCACCGCACCTATCACTTATTTTTTATAGATGTTAAAATAATAATACTTATTGCTGGCAGCTCTGTGAATATTTGCCGCAATACACAACACAGCACACTCACACACACACACGATCTTCTTAGTATGTGTGTTTATACATACATGCATAAGAGTTCGAGAAGTTAAACTCCGGCGCAGCTACTCTCGCTCACACTCGTATATCTATATTCGCACAAACGACGCTACATACATACATACATATGTATTTACATATAACTTTTGTTGTTTTTTCTGTGCAAAAGGAGTGGCGTTCACGTTCGCGTGTGCATTTTGTTTTTGCTTGTTTTGCATTCACATACACATTCACATTGGATAATTATTTTGTGGCACTTTTCTTTATGTTTTGTTCCTTTGCAAATACTCCTTTTGCCCCTGCCTGTTCAGAAATGGCAAACTATCAAAAAACAGTTACATGAAGTTATGTACATGTATACATTACATATAAACTTTCAATTTATATAAAGTCGAATTGTAAAAGATTTATCTTATTGACTTATTAATTAATAAAAATGTATTCCTTTTAGATCAATTTAGTACAAGCGCGATGCATGTAGGTGCGTCGTCTGGGCGAATACATATATTTGCAAACTACTTAAACTTGTAGGCTGTAGCTTTGTACATACAAATGTACAAGGGGATTTAGGTACCTTAAGGCAGGAGAAAAACTCTTTTTCGATTTATCGAACATATAACATAACACATGGCTCACTTCCAATTTGAAAAATTTTGCTTGCGCTCATGCAAAATACACGTCTGTCGCGGCCAAGTTATAATTTTTTCATTAAAAAATAACTATTTTGCTTTGGTAAAACGTCCTCCGTACGAGCACGAGCCGACGATTCGTTCACAACTAACTGTATCTGTGGAAGCTCATACAAATGAAAATCAACGAGCACAAATTTCACAAAAAGACAGATAGAGAGAGAATTAACATTAAGATAGCAGGAGCCACCACAATTTGTAAGAGATAGTACTTTTATAATCTTATCAGGAGAAGCGATCTGTACCATTAATTAATGAATAATATAAGACAGTAGCCTACATATATAATGTATAAAATGCGTATAAAGAGACTTGTTAAATTTCTGCAAAATACGTGTTAAAAATGAAAGGCATATGGTCAGCGATAACATATAATGCTATATAACATCTAATGTTATATACTCGTTGATCAACGAGTTTATACCTAACAGAGAGGAATACAGAGCCCGCCACTTTAACAGAAAACGTTCAGACCTATACTCGTTTGAGTATACAAAAATTTTGCTCTCTGCCTTGCCAACTTATTTTGCCAGCAATTTGAAAATCAGCTGGTGCATAGGGAAGTAGCGAAGAATCAAAGTCGGCCATCATTGTTTAGACTTTTGTTTTGATCGCAGTGTGCAATGCGATTGCCGCTCTCTTTTTGTATAGGTGCCCAAACGTAGGTCTGGTGATGCACCACTAAAATTGAGTTGGCAGCTCTGAGTTCCGCTCTGTTAAGTATATACTCATTGAGACGAATTATATATCTGTTAGTTGGTCGATGCATAGACGAATAGTGTAATGTTAAAGGGTCGGTGGTTTGCTGCTAGGCTGTTAAACTCAAAAGCACACTGTTAATTTAAGAGTGACCAGTTGAATTTTCATTTATTTTGGCAGCACTTATTATTTTGTATTGCCTGGGAACATTTTATATTTATTGCTAGGAGTTTTGTTTGAGTACCTCTTCTACTAACTAGCTCAGATCAATGCAACCAGTTTAGACGAGTGAATATGTTTTGAGTGTTTTTTGATTTGTTTCTCCAACAAAACGCCTGCACCAGCGCCGCCCACTACAACGACGAATTAGTGAAGCCGTCTGAAAATGAGAGTCTTAATATTGTTGATTATTTTAAGCTTCAAAACGCATTCGGCTTGGTCAATAAACTGTGATAAATTGTTGCGCGATCTGGCTGACAGACAAAGTAAGTTTGTTTACTGCAACACCAAACATGCCATTCCCACCCCTCCTCAAAATGATCGCTTGTGCGGTGGCTGCAATCACTTGTTTACCGAAATGACAATCGAGTACAACAACCTGATGCAAGTAGAAAACTGTTCGAAAATGTATATGGATTCAGATCGCGTTAATATTGTTTTTACTACACAAAACGTACTTAAGGGTCTTTGGGAACGAGCTTATTGCGAGGGTGAGTCTGTGACTAATGCGAATGTAATTTACATACATATATATTATTGCGATCATTAATGATTCTAATTTATTTACATTCGTAAAGAGTGCTTCAAGAACAACAACTCCAATGATTTCACCACACTGTATCAGAATGTATCAAAATGCTTGGTAACTCACAAAGGCAGCGAGTGCACCAGCTGCGTTGCCGACTACACTGACATGAATAACTTTTATAAGGATTTGGATCAGAAGAATAATGGGCGTATGTGCTTTGATATGCAGGACACGGTAAGTAGCTATATTTATTTATAGCTAACACCTTCGTCACTCTCCCTATCTCCAAACTCAGATGAATCGCACGCGTGTGCTTTGGTCAAAGGATCTCAAGTGCTGCCAACGAGAGGTGAAAATGACGATATTCCTCTCAAGCGTTGCAGTTGTAGCTTTGCTGCCAACCCTTCTATTTTACAGCGCCGCATTCGGGCTGACCAAACGGCGTGAGGCCAATCACGGCCTGCTCAATGAGCACGAACCAGAACTGGATGCGCCATCCACGTCGAGCTTAATTGCAGCTGCTGTGCTGTCGACGCCCACGGAGCCTCCAACTGACTTAGACGCCAGAGTTGAGAAAATTTCTAACCTGCTGACCCAGCCGCATAACTCGCACTCATCAAGCGATGATGTGTGATAATCTTCAATATACAAATACATAAATATCAATATAAATACATAAATATTATAAGACATGATCTATAAATAAATATTTTATTTGTTTCAACAACATTTTGGTCAGCAATATTGGGAATATTTTGAACTTTTTACTTATATGAATTTATTTTTGAGGTCCATTTATTTTTCGGCGCAACTTTTAACATCAGTTTCTTTGTAGGCACTAGTTAAACTAGTGTTCCAAAGTGTTCTATATCAGGAGTACAATTCCTCTGGTTTCTTGACTCAAGATTTGAATAGCACCAATCTAATTTTGTCATCGTGCATGAATCTTCAGTTACTAATGCGCATACATTTTCCGGATTGTTAACATCGGTAAATATTTTTTTCCTTATCGTCTTGTCATTTTTTTTATCACGAACTTTGGAGTATTTTTCAATCAGATTCTGCGAAAAAAAGCTCTTAACGTAAAGTTGGTGGTCTGCTTTCAGTGTATCTATTTTGACTTTCTGTACGTTTCGTACAAACGGCTCGGCAATATCTTCATAAGATTGCGAACTTAGAGCGGTTTTGCGTAGCGTAAGACACTCTGTTGAACTTTTCTTGACTTCTTGGTTTTTGAGCGGCAGTATTTCAAGCTCATGACCCAGACACTCTAAGACGCCCAACTTGGCTTTTAACTGCTCATTGGCTGTGAGTAGTTGACGTTCTGCTTTATAGATATCTTCTACCTGGTTTGTCAACTCTGTGTCCAGTCTATATATTTGTTGCAACACGTCGTCCTTTGTGTAGTAAGCAAATCGCATCTGGTGCTTGCGTATCTTCGCGTGCAGGCGCAGCAGCTGCTCCTCTTCCCGTTGCAGTTCTTTGTTTAGAGCATAAATCTTTTCAAGCCAATAGATTTCCACACTAATCGGTTGATTGGAAGAACACAACTCTCCCATGTTTGTAGTTATAGGCAAATCCTGGTTAGAGTGTTCTACCTTTTCCCATTGATCATTTAAATCTTGTATATTAAGCTTTTTATTTATGAGCTTATCTGTTGCACTCATGTATGAATCCAGCATATAATTCTTACCCAGTTTACGTTGACGTTCTTGATGTTTTTCGTCTTCAATCAAAAAGATTTGTTGCTCCTTTTCGCTGAAGTTTTGTTAGTAAAGTGGTGTAAAGTACTATTTAGACAAAAGATATGAAGGTAGTACTTACTTCAATAAATAAATTTGTCTATTTATGGTCTCATCTTGAGCTAAAATAAGGTTCATAAGTCGTTCATTAGAATTCGCATTGCAATACCTTAGTTGTTCTTCCATATTTTGGTTTGGTAATATTGAAGTTCCCCGGAAAAGTTTCGTAGCTGGAATAGTCGAAAGTCCAGATCTTTGTTTGCCTCGTCTTCTGCGGTATCGTACACTTCGAGAACTGCCGACTGGGCTGTCCATGCCACTATCGTTATCTGTTGACATTGATAGCATCGATAACATATGCTTTTGATTAGCCAATATTCGTGGTGATGCGTCGGGGGATGTCGTTTTAACTAGGTTTCTTAGCTCGAGCTTACACTACGATCAAAGCAAGGAAAAGATGAAACAAATTTGGGGCAAGCATTAGAGGTTATTTAATTAACAGACCGGTTTATTCTCCAATATAACATCTAATAATCGAGTGCTTCCATCCAAATATTCCTCAAAACGACAGTCCGGCAATTGCTTCACAATCACATATGGATGTAATTTAGGCAGACGTCTGCCATAGGAAGTTTGTTCAATTTCTTTGGTGTTTGTTGTTAATGAATAATGATTGGTAATTAGGCTGGTTATAATTGTGGATCTGCCCGACTTTTTGGAATCGCTGCTACGCGTTTTTTCGAGTTCATGGTAATAAAATAGGGCGCGTATAAGATCTGTACATGTTGTGTTTGAATCAACTCCAGAGACCCAATGATTCTCCCCGTTTATCTTGATTGAAACAGTATCGTAAGGGGTATCCGTGAAACCGCAAGAATCAGAATCCACATTGATGTCACCATTTTGGCACACATTCTTGAAGTGTCCTAAATTAGTTGCTAATATGGAAGTGGTGATGGGTGTTTTTTTTAAAGATCTAGCATCTTGCTCCATCATTTCGTCGTCACTGCTGGGAGGAAAACGAGGTTGGTCTTTATAATAGAATCTTTACGTAACGGTTAAACGTTCTTTGTTTATTTCAATTTCGGAATTCCTATTTTTCATGTAAAGGAGTTTTAACAGCTACCACCACAAATATATGTGGATCCAAAATCATTTTAATGTATTTTGTTAATCTTTTTGAAAAACAACACAAGATTAACAATAAAAAAATATTCATTTATTTCTACATTTTAACTGCTAAACTAAACAAAACATAAGCAGTTAGTTCAACAAAATAAATCAAAATTTTAAAACCTTTGGTTTAATTTGAACTAAATTACTAAGTTGAGCTTTGGGTTTTCCATTTTATTGCTTTCAGGAATTTTGTAAATTGTGGTTTGCATTAGCCAGTTAGGGATGTTATAGTTATCAATTTCGATCGATTAACAGTTACAGTGCCGTTTTTGAGTACTGTTTGAATCCTTGTCTCACAAACATAGACATTTGAAGTCAAGTCAACTTAAATGTCAAGTTAAAATCACTGACGAGTAAGGTAAGGAAACATTAAGGGTAATCAAACAAAAGGAAGCTCAGAAGGGTACAATAGTTTGGCTTCTTTTGTGTTTTACAAATGTTAAAAACCAGTACTAAGTTATTTGATACAAACAAATTAAAACAAGACAAAATACAAAACATCCTGAGTAAAATACATTACAAACTATTTGGTTTCAGATGACAATTTCGCTTTTTTAATTACACCACATTATGCTTCTCTTTTCATGGGTGCAGGTTGTCAAAATATATAGAAACTGGTAATAAGTATATGTTAAACCTGAACTGAATTACAATTCCTCGACACCATGGCATTTTGGCGAACGACTTGTTGGTAAGAAACCAGCAGGTTTACCGCACCCAAATTGAAGTTGGTTTGACATTTAAAATGGTCGTATTAAATTACCAAACCATCATGCATAATACAAATAGAGACAGTATTTTTACTAACCAAGAATTATTTAATTTTGTGTTACGTAGCAAAAAAATTTCAACCACAACATATTTTGTTTTGCCTGATGATTATAAATCATAGGTAATTATGTTTAATTGCTGAGAAGCTCCAGTTTCGTGATCGGGAAATTTGATTTTTGGTTAAGGTGGATACACCATTAGAAAGTTACACTGAATCATATATTTTCACGTACGTGCCTCTAGGTCTTAAAATTTTGCTAGTTTGTGTTAAATATTTTGTTTACTTTAACAATTAAATATAACTTAAAAAAACAAAATTAACAATAAACGCTAAAAGGCAATACTGAATGGAATCTGTTTTTACCTTTAGCTTACACAAAAATACACACACCACATATGATGTTGCGATTTATGTATAGTATATATACATTGTATATTGTTCTCCATTATGTTCATTCAACTTTAACTCTCTATTTAATGATTTATTTATTGTAAGCGTTACAATAATGAAGCACTAAATGCAGTTTGCACATTTTAAAAAAATTATACTTGCTGTAGTATGTTTTTTTATGTATATATGAAGTATTACCACATAATTCGATCTGTGTGTTTTAAGTTTCCCGTATTTACACCTGCTACTAGCCCACCGAGAAACCAAACAACTCTTTAGACGTCGTTTCTACAACTGAAGCAGCTAAGAAACAAACAAAAAATAAAAGAATAAGACTATAAACTCTCAAGTTGAAAATAAAGAGAGTCCGCGCTACCGCTGATGAGGCTAAAAGCAAACCGTACGGGCAACCAGTCGACGACGCATTAAACGTACTAAATGTATCTTGTCAAAAGTAGCATGCCTTGATTAACAGAGAGTAGGCCAGCTAAGCCACTTGTGACACACGTACAAACATACTTGGCCCATTCAAAACATAGCTAGCCGAAATTTGTTTGCATTTTTAACTCTCTCTCTCTCTCTCTTTTCGATCCAGCTGCAGAGTTGTAGCTGAGTGTTGTTGACGTAACAGACCGCCAATCTCTGTTTTGCACTTTTTATGCTGCCGATTGTTAGTGATTTTGCAATTTGAAGCAGAGTTGTACTTTCGTAATCTAATTGAACCGCCTTTTCACACACGAAATTAAATTTTAATATTGACGGTTAAAAAAATTTGTTCTAAAATTTTTAAATTTATTTTAGTTCCTCTCACAACTGGCTAGACTGAGTGTTAGAATTTCTAACTAAATTTAGCTTTCTGGATTTTTTTTTTAATTGCCTACTGCTAGCAGAGGCAATGGGAGAAATAAATTGTTTTGGTTGGTGGACCACCCTTAGCATTATAGCGTTCGAACAATAGATATTGGCCGATTCTCAGAAAGTTTTACCTTAATCGCCCTTTCGGAGAAGTATTCGCAGAAGTATTTTGCATCTTATTTATATAAAATATTTCAAAATTTCTGATTCTAATATGGGACTTCTTTGCTTAGTCTTACTGTAATACAATTTGTTCACCTTTTTCTCTCAATTATCCAACCGCTCAACAAACCAGTATTTTGGCTCAGCTTTAAAGCTACCAAACCATGTATGTGTATATTTACGTACATAAACACAAACCCTGAATGCTTGAGCAGTATATGTGAAAGATATTGCTGTCACTATTAAAGCACGACACAAGTATTAAGTGAAGAATCATTGCGAAAGTAACGTTTTACGTTGGTATTTTATTTGCTTAAACTATTGATTTTGAACACATAATTAAAAAATAGATCTCTTATTTTATAGTTGCACATTATATTTTTAAAATTGTTTTTAAGTTGTTTCTGCCTTCCAAACAAGATTGAATCTGTAGTTATTTAAAAGCAAGCCTCAAGCGCAACTCTAGTAAATACTCGGAATTTTATAAGCTTGGCTGAGAAACGCAACCACTTTAGTTGCTTAACAAACGCCAGCGCGCTCTGTTTGGTCGTTGAAGTGGGTACAAAGCGCGAGAGGAACTAAAATATTATAAAGCACAAAAAAAAAAAAAATGAAAAAAACCAGAAAACAGAATACCAAAACGTATGAAGCTTTGTATTTAAACAAAACTTAAATACATTTGTACATACATACGTATTTGCTGTTGCACCCACGTTTACTAAGCATTGATCGGATTTTTCAAACATATGTATACATATATTGTGTGTGAATGTCGTGTGGGGTTAATATGACACAGCTACATATATCTGCAGCGCCATTAAAAAGTTAAAAACTAAGATAACGTGATTTTTTCATCATTTAATAGCAAATTCAACACTACTCTTCGTTAAATTTCTCATTGCGGTTAAAACTAAACTCGTCGAACTTTACACAGGAGACATAAAACTGCATTATTTACTACTGAGAGCAAAAATAGTATACTCACATTTATATTGTGTGTCTACATTTGTATTCAGTTTCTGTTACTCATACATATGTGCATAAAACATCAATATATGTGCATAGTATGTGGGACGAATGAATGATACATACATATGTATTTTTTCATATATGTACATATATGTATATATATTTTTCCATTTTATAAACGAAACAAAACATTTTAATAATTTTACACATTTTTCAACAGTTATTCCAAGGTAATCAACTTATCGAACACAGCGTTAAGCCAAGGAGAATATGCCGCGGAAATTACTTAAATTTCTCATTATCTTTGACAACACCTCACTGCTGTATTTCCCCGGTCAATTTCTCTCTGGCCGCGTGCTAATCGAGCTGCAGGATGAAACTCCCGCTCTGGGTCTACATTTTCATGTGGTTGGGGAGGGTGTTGTGCGAGCTGGAGGTCGACAAGAGCGTACTTACGATAAAGAGAATTACATAGATTTTCGTATGCGATTGCTCGGCGACGTGGATCAGGGTCCAGCGATATTATCGCCGGGCATACATAGCTTTCCTTTTAAATTGGGTCTTCCTGTTGGTTTGCCGTCCACATTTCTGGGCAGCTTTGGTTGGATACAATATTTTTGTACAGCAGCTTTGCGCGAACCCAAAGGCTTGACCCATAAAAATCATCAGGTTTTTATTGTTATGAATCCAATCGATTTAAATCTGGAGAAACCAATTTTATCGGTAGTTATACTTTCGTACGGCTTAAGCGCAACATATATTATAATCGTTAAATTTTACAACAGCAACCCTTTACCTGCGAGATTGAACACAAACTGGGTGTTGTTGCCTGCGTAGGAGGAGGTCATATCACATGTAGAGTTATTTTAGATCGTGGCGGCTATGTACCCGGTGAGAACATACTTGTAACAGCATTTATATCGAATGCCAGCAACGTAACCATCAAACGTACCAAAGCCTCGCTGACCGAGGTAATTCTTGACATAATAGTTTATGTGCTTATAACAATATCATCTTCATTTACTTTTAGACAATTGAGTACCTGGCCCGCGGCAAAACAGTACAAACTGAAAAGCGTGCTTTGGCTGTCTTGGTTCGTGGCAAGATACGTCCTGGTGGCAAGGACGAGTGGCATAATGACAACCTCTATGTGCCACCATTGCCGCCAACAAATTTACAAGGCTGTCATTTGATTAAAATTACCTATGATGTTTTCTTTGTCATCGAACCGAAGTCAATGGAAAAGGAGATCAAACTGCAGCTTCCAATTGTCTTGGCTACATACCCATTTCGCAATAATGCCAATGATGTTTCAAACACGTGGCCTGAATCAGTACTAAAACCGGACACACACTATCCATCGACGTTGCCCATATTCCGTCCATGGCTGCATGAAAAACCAGATGCATAGCTTTTATGGGAGTCAACTGATACGATGCGAACAATTATTACATTTACATATGCGCCATACATTAACTTATTACTTATTTAACATTTAATGACTTTTAACACCTCAAATGTGACGAAACTAAAACACTGCTTGTTTTCTGCTAATTTCTTTTTAATGCAATGCACCGTCACTCTTTTGTGCTTCCGGTCATCATATACAAAAATGATAAACATTAACGTCAAGTAAGGGAATTAAATTTAATGGTTTCTTAAGCAAATATATTTACATAAGTTTTAAAATTTTTTTTCAATATGCTTGACATACATACATATCAAAACAAGCTATTGCGAGTGTTTATTTACATCTCATTTTGGGCTGTACATGGGCTACTACTTAGTTTGTAATTTACAGATGCTTTATATGACTTGGTGTACAACTGCATGTAATTTAATACTAAATTCACTTTCTGTTATATGGTAAATGAATATAGCTACTTAAATCATTATTTATGTGTATATTTTGTGTACACATTAAGTATTTCAATGTATATAGAAATATATATGTCCGTATATAAAACAACGTACATTTATACATATCTATAAACATTTATAAACACAGTAAAATATTAGATCTGCTTTACAAATATTATGATAGAATATTTATGTAGAAGTTTAAATTTAGCGATTTCTGTTTCTGTATACCCAAGCCTAATCTTATTTATCCATCCCAATTTTACCAACAATTAAAAGTCCGGTTATAGGACTTTCAATTACCTTGGCCAACAACATTTTCTCGAAAGCTTTTGATCTTTTGAACGAAGAACGACTCAAGTGCTTCGGCGCACTTGTAGAATGAAGACTCCTTTGGGTTATAATAACGG
Organism: Scaptomyza flava; assembly: GCA_030179655.1. NCBI lineage: Eukaryota > Metazoa > Arthropoda > Insecta > Diptera > Drosophilidae > Scaptomyza > Scaptomyza flava. The sequence goes on along the minus strand of JARNME010000404.1, from coordinate 123,070 downwards.
CAGTTATCAAAAATTTTAGTCATATCACCAATAAATTCGGCGAGCTTGGTGTAAGTGTTTGACTCGAGTTTGCTTTCCATTTGCTTGAGATCTGTGGACAAAAAAAATTATCGTAAGAATAAGATGACCTACTGGAGAGTTATGTTACATACCCATGGGTTCTTTTATAACTTTATAATAGTCAGGTGCCTCTTCCGGATCAACCGGTTCCATAAATGGCCATGCACTCTTATGAGACTAAAATAAAAGTATTTCTTTTGGTTAAGGAAAAACGAATCAAGGTTTAATCTCTCTTTTCTAGCTACCTGAATTTGCTTAATTAAACCCTTTAGCTCAACCATTTCGCTTTGAGCTAGATCTTTTAGATTAGCAGTATTTGCGTCCGAATTTCGCTGGCACTCTGGACAAACGTACTCATCAATATACTCAGCCTCACTTTGAACTATACCAACGCAACGGCCATGAAACCAGTCCTGGCACTTATCACAGCATATATAAAATTGCGACTCATCATATGGTTGACGACAGCTGCAATAAAGCTGTTGAGTTTCACGAGCTTTTTGGCAGTCGGTGCAAATAAACTCTGTTAGTTTTTTGGATGCCTCTTCGGTTATATTAATACATTCTCCGTGGAACCAATTGCTACACATGTCACAGCCGACATAGAACCTAGGGGTGGAATGTTAAATACATGCTAATAAAAAATAGTGCTTTACTTGTAAATTTTCTTACTTTGTTTCATCATATGGTTTTCGGCATATGCAATACACTTTATCATTCGATCTAGCCATCTTTTTCGGTCGACCAACGCTTTTCCTTGTATGCAGCGATGTTGTTTTTGTTCCACCGCTTCTGGTAATTGTTGGTTTTGATTGACTGTTGAATTTTTGCATGGTATAATCCATACGGGCTTATTAAAAGTTATATTTACTTACCGCTTGTTCCCAGAATTTTGGTCCATCAGACGATCAGTAAGTGCTATCGCGCTCTCATTTTCAGTTAACTTCTCTGGCGCAGTGATGCTAATGGCATGCAAATGTCTCTTTACCTTGTCCTCTACTTCCTCACGGATTTCATTTTGTAAGTTGCGCTCCAGTAAAGAGCGTTTGCGTAAGATGCTTTTTTTGAGCAAGTCTTTATGACGCTCTAATTGCGTTTGCTTTTGTTCAGTTAGATTTACTGCATCTTCAAGAGGCAGAGACTTACGATTATTTTTAGTTGCGCTATTGTTGTGGCTAAGAGTGGCGGTGCTTTGATGACGCTTCGACGGAGAACGAATTTTCCATTCATTATCATCGGTATTGTAACTGCGTGAAACAGTGCGTCGGCGATTAGACGTGCCAGCGCCTTCGACTACGGAATTCAATCTGTTTGTGGGTGGCATCCACTCGCCCAAGTTCCTAGAATTTTCCTGCTCTTGCTTTGTACGCATGTTGACCAATTTTTCTTCAAGTTCTGGGCTCAAATTACCTTGCTTTAGTGCATTTGTAATAGCTGTAAAAAATTACATTTGGATGTAAGGAAAAGCCAGATATAGTTATTAAATGCTTGCTTACTTTCTTGTATATAACCGCTTGTCACTTCAAAATTGTCTGATTGTTCATGTTTGACGCCTTGCGTCAACGCTGTGGTACAGAGATCTGTTGTTGCTACTACAGCATACTTTACGTTTTCCACCGACGAAGCTATTTCAGATGGGTTGTAGCTGTTGTTTTTTGCGGTGTTAGAATGCTTATTAGCTTGGGCAAGACTACTTGGCATGGTGTCAACGCCGATACCTCCAACTCCTGTGGCATTTGTGCTGTTTGTCGTGGGAGAATTGATATTTTTGGCACATTCTTCATTATTAACTGTAGGCGCGGTGGTGATGTGTTCGTAATTAATGTTGCTGGTGTTGTCGTTGGTCTGTAATATACATTGATTGTTGGCTTTAGAAGTTTCAAATTCGTGATAAGCTTTATCTTTTAATACAGGCAGCTTTTCAATTTGCACGTTCCACTCTTCATTTTTGTACTTAAATTTAATTTTATCGTTGTAAGCATCGTTATTTGAAGAATAGCTTTCCTTATATTTGATGTCCGCCTCGGAATTTTGTTCAACTAAAGTTGCTGTTGCTTCAGAAGAAGAATTCATTGCACTTTTCTTTTTACAAGGAGGACTGCAAACAACAATAATTTCTTCATAGTCTTTTTCAGTCTGAGCTTCATTTCCGCCAATGTTTTGTACGTTATTTGTGCTTACAACATAAACGATTGAAATTCCACCAACCTAGTTGTTTTTAGGAAGTGACCATTAAACATAAAATTAAAAATAAATAGAATTTACAACTTTCACTTAAATTGAAATATTATATTGTCAATTTATTTGGTGGGCACCTACCTGGCTTTAATCAGAGATCAGTTGTAGTATTTATTCCAGGCAACCTTTTACGATTTTTTAATGGTTTGTAGTTTGTGGATCAGATGTTGATGTTGTTTGGCGAAGAGATTAACACGTGGTTTTTTGGGAGTTGTAGTTGTTTACACGGATTTTAGGCAATGCGTTTAATACGTTTGATTTTTATAAGTAGTGGCAGCATGGATTTTATTTTAAGGGTATTCGAAATTATTTTTAATGGTACAAAGTTAGTTCTTTAAAACAATTCGATTGTAAAGCTTGCTTTAAAATATTTAAAATGAAAATTGCGGCAAAATGTTTTAAAATCGTTCTTTGTGCATTGGGTATGAGTTGTGATTGATTGATTGAATAATGGCGAGGGTTTTTATGTGTATTTAACTTCGGTTTTAAGTATTGTTTTACATTTTTTTTTAATGTAAAATTTTATTTCGATTTAGATGAGATGATTACAAATATGGTTAAGCCTTTGTGTTATATTTTACAGTTTTTCTTTTTAAGAAAAACTAGCTTACATGCGCTTACGAGGGGACGGGGCTAGTTAAAACAAAGCAATTCGTCGCTTAGATTGCCATTTGGTATAAGAAGACCAGCAGTGCCTCCAACTTTAACTCTTTGTGTGGGTTAATCTCTTCAGCAATATACATATATATCTTTATATGTATTTAAATGTATTTGTATACATATATAAATATTTATGTACACATATTTTTTTAATGTTATTAATTTTTTAGTATTTTCTTACGTTTTTTTTTTTTAAATTCTTTAAAAAGCAAATTTTAATTAGGCCTTGGTAATATCAAAAAATTTCGTTAGGTCTGCTTGTTTGGTACTCAAATTCAACTGATACCTGATTAAAGTCATATAAGTCCTTTGTTTAACATTTGTTTCATTTATATTTTTATCACAACGATATCTTTTTTAACCACATAAATACATGTTGATTTCTGAAATGATGTTAACGTATGTATACACATCATAATAAGAAAGCGAGCGCTTTTTGTCAACACAAAGGCCAATTTGCAAATAATCATCCAACTATCTCAGAAACAAAAATTTACGCATAGTTTTATGATTTATATAAAAACTGAGAAAGACAAGGGGTTTGGAGAATGAATTACGTTGAACTGTCAAACTTCTTTGGCTTACAGATGGTGAAAGAAACACAGTTATTTTTCGTAGAAATGGGAGTACATTTTTTAGAGTGTTTGGGAAAAGAAAGTTTAAAAGTAGTGTGGGGTTATGTATCAAACCCCTCAAATTAACATTTATGCTGCAATTTTTCTTATTTTAGAATACATTTTTCCCTTCTACTTTTCTTAGCTTTTTCCAAATGTGTCATTTAAAAATACTAAAAATAATTACCATCAAATTTACGAATCTATTTTTTAAACATAGTATATATAGATGAAAATAACGTTTATTGCTCTACATTTTAGACCACTCGTGTTTTGAAAATTGTCACAAGGAAAAAGGAAACTAGTACAATTACATTTAATATTATTATTTTTGTTTTTTTACTTTTTTTAAGTCTATGTTTTTTATAAACTTTTATCTGTATACTTAATATGTCTTGCTTAGAAGGTTGTTGTATGGAAAGAAACAGTGTTGGTCATCGTTAGTTTGTATAATTTCATACATATTTTTTATTGCAAAAAGCGCTTTACATATATTAAAAATAACATAGATAGTAGATATAAAAGATAAAAGCCAAATGAAGCTAGGCAAGAAAATCCTATACGCAAAACAGCGTCATGTCTAATACTTTTGCCCTGGTCACTAAAATTACGTCACAGTCTAATAAATTGCTCGCTAAATATTTTATAAGGTAAAATGCAAAACTCATTTAAAATTCTAGTTGTCGAACTAATATTGGATGTGTTTTGTTTTCTTTTATCTTAATTGTAACGATCATTTAATTTAAAGTATATTAAGACAAACATAATAAAATTACGAGTTCGAAGAATCTAAATAAATACTTAAATTATTTGATAAGAATGTGTTTTTGCAATTTTTACAGACTACGCCTATGTGCTTTGTTTGCGTGTTTAAGAATTAGTTGACAATTATATTGCAAATTTTGCCTTCTGTGGGTTAATTTAAGTCAATTCGATATTTTTGGACGTTCAGTGGAACTCACTAGTACATGCCGTAAAGGAATGTGCATGATATGCATAAGGCGTAAAACGTGTGAGACATTATAATGAGCAATTTGCATATTGTAAAATTTAACAAAGAAATTATAAGTACCAAACAAAACTTGTATAATAAATAAATGAAAACAAACACGTTTAAATCCAAAATGTTTTTGTTCTCTTAATAAAGCTAGCTTAAAATACATTTTAAATTATTAATTGCAACAACATTGTCTTGGCAATATGTCGATCGGTATAAGCGCAGCCTACTGTCATAAATTGCTTAAGAACTCCGAGCGCTTTTATCTCTGTATGATTTGCATTAAAAACTACTCACTTGTTGGTGTGTCGCCGTCTGGTGCACGGGCGTTAGGGGCGGAGGCTGGGATGATTGAGTCGCAGTTTCTGGCTGCACAGCTAGATATATTTTTGTAGGGCCTAAAACGCCTAGCTTGCCATTGGATTCTTGAGCTAATTATGAGTCAAAAGATACATAAATTTAGCTCGATTTTACTTTAATCTGTCCTACGCTTTTGGGTAGTTACCTTTCATAAGCTGTTGCTTGACCTGCGTCTGTACCAGCTGCAGTTGTTGAGCTGTAAAGTCGTTGCCAACGAGGCCTTGCAGAACGATTCGTGGGCCATGCTCTGTTTGCAACACCTGTGCTGTAACACATTTGATAACTGTGCCAGGGGGCTGATTTTGCAGTAAACTCTCTTCAACGCTTAGTGGCTGCTGTGCTTGTGTTTGCTGAACAACCTGCTGCACAATGTGCTGCTGTTGTTGTGATTGCACCTGTTGTTGCTGCATAACGACTTGTTGTGGACTTTGTTGAACATTACTTTGCTGTTGCACTTGCTTAGAAGGTGAGCTTTGAGGACTGTTTTGCGCAGCTGCAGGTGTCGCATTATTCGTCACAATATGGGCGTTGCCATCGCCTTGATGCTTTATATGAGCCACAATTTGCGCCTGATTATTGCCCAACGGTTTGACAATCACTTGCTGTCCATTAATTGTCGCTACTTGAAGCTTGCCTTGCGCCAGCTGCTGAGCCAACGTAGAGTTAGGCACAAGTACTTGCTGTGTGGTTGCATCATTGTTTTCTGAAGTGCTGCTTTGTGGTTTCTCTTCAATGGTTTGCTGTTGTTGTTGTTGAACCACCATTTGCTTCACAACCTTAGCCTGCACTGTGGGTGTCGATTGCACTGTTTGATTGGCTTGTACCATATATTGTGGCTGAGGCTGTACGATATGCTGCTGCTGCTGCTGTTGTTGTGTTTGAATTTGTTGCTGTACCATTTGCAGGGCTTGACTTTGCGGCACGTTGCGCTGCGTCACAATTGTTTGACCAGGACTTAAGATTATACGCTGCCCGCCAACCACAATTTGCTGTTGCACGTTACTCGTGTTGACAATTTGTTGTATCACTTTTTGTGTCGGCTGGCTGTTAACTTGTTGGTTAACAACAATTTGTTGCTGTGGTGCCTGCTGTTGAATGTGTTGTTGAATTGATTGTGAATGAACAAGTTGCTGTGGCTGAACCGTTGCAGTGCCTTGTTGTTGTTGCTGCTGTAGGGTTGGCGATGCAGATATGATAACTTTCTGGCCCTGCGCTCCTTGTGTCACCAACAATTTTGAGCCGGGCTGTACAAAAACTTGCTGGTTCGCTGAGGCGGCTGAAATCACTTTTGGCACGAGTTTTTGTACACTAGGCGACGCTGCGTTTGTTTGGCTGGTTTGTTGTTGCTGTTGTTGTTGCTGCGCAAGTAACATTTTATTTTTAACTTGGGCTAGAGGCAAAGTAACTCGCGAAGACGCCCCGATTGCTTGGGCACCTGTTGACTTAGCGATGTTGACATGTTTCACTGCAATTTGTTTAATCACTGGAGCTGCCGAGTTCGCGGTTGCCGTCGTTGTTGCTGCAGCATTTGGTGCTGAAGGTGTTGCTAGTGATTTTATTGGCAATTTTCCTTTGTTGCCTAATTAACAAGGGTAAAAAAAAGTTAAAATAAAATAGTAAATTTAAACATTTGTTTGAAATACATACTTGAAGATGTTGCATTTGACGTTGTTGTTGTTGTTAAAACATGAAGCTTGCCATCTGGCATTTGCACCAGTTGTTGCCCTGGATTCAGTCCACGGACGCTAACTTTTCCATCCGGTCCACGTATAATTTGTACTTTATGCGGTGTTGGTGCGGGTGCCGTTGGTGTTGTATTAACTTGTAATGCATTTGTAGACGGGTGGGGACCTGCTGCTGATGATGTTGATGTGCGAGCCACTTGCGTAACGGCTTGCTGTATAATGCGAGTTGTACCATCCGGATTTTTGACAATGACACGTCTACTTCCAATGACGTGTCCTTTAACTGTAAAAGTTGAATCTTGTTATAACTCTTTCAATGTTATAAAGAAATATATGCAGTCTACCATTCATGTAACGAAATTTTGTTATTTAGAATAAGTTTTTCATTGAAACAAGAATTCGTTACATAGAAAACTTCGTTTTACGGAAGTTCGTTATATAGAAGATCGACAGTACATAGTTTTAAATAACTTACCAGGCGTCGACGAACGCGTAACTTCGCTTGCGCCAAGTACTTTACGCTGTTGATGGACCGCCCGCTGCAGCTTCAACTGTTGTTCCATTTTGTCCTTTCCGTCTTCACCTGTTTTAGGCGCCAACAAAACACGCCCACCGACTGGACTTCCAATGGCGGATACGTTAGATCCGGAACCGTTGCTCGATTCAAGCTGCCGTGATGACACAGAGCGTGTCACAGTGGCAAGGCGTGCTTTTTCTTGTTTCTCACCAATGAATTTAATCTCCCACAACTCAAGCTTATCCTCATCCACCCATTCTTCACTTATTTGCGGCTCTGTTGGTTGAGGTGACTCCGCACGCTTTCGTTTTCGCAAGCCCGATCGAATTGATGTAACTTCTGTAAAAGAAATATTATAAAAAAAATATAAGCATAAATTAATTTTTGCTTCACACTTCTTACCCCTAATAGTCTTTGGCATCTCTAATGGTATTACAATCTTCCGACGAAGGTAGCTCGTTTTCTCGCCATACCGACCGGCGTGACGTAACTTTAGCAATTCCAATGTCACTATTTCATTCTCTGTGGTAACCTGATGTTTCCCATCAGTTGATGGTGGTTTGGCAATCATATCGTCCCAACGTAAGCAGGACCACAATATTCTTAGCTGCAAAGCTATGCTTGATAAAGTTGTCGCATTGGATGTACGATATGACCAGCACGTACGAAACAGCGGGCGAGAGCATTGGTACTGCCAAATTGAGTTTGTTTTGGCTGCATGGTGAAAGCCGCTTGCTGGGGACTTTCCGCCCAGGCGGGCTAGTTTAAGGAGCTCGTACCTTGGCAAAACCAACAGGCAACGCTTTTGTTTATGCGTTAAAAAATTTGAAATAAGCGGGTAACGCGCATATACGGCTTTCTGTATAGTTTTTGTCCTTTCCTCAGGTTTTACCGCTTGATCATACAGCTTGGCAACATCACGCAGGAGATACACACGCCCTCGCGTTGAAGTTGCAGAGTAGACCCGCTCATTGCCATTTTCGAAATACTCCCGTTCATATTTATTTACATCCTCACGCTTAACTGGTCGCTGAGTGATAGGAAAACGGCGATTTTGTTTGTTTAGAGGTATATCCTTGTCCAAAGTTTGATCTAATACATCTTTTGTACCGATATATGCCTTTTTGGGCTTAACGCTACGCTTTCTTCGTGAACCGGCATACATGTCTACATCATCGACATTCGCCGTTGAGCCAACTGCGCTTGCTGCCGCAGTCAATGAATCTTCAGTACTTTCAATTTCAACATTGCTGCACACGTCCATGCTTTCAATGAAGTCCATTTTGTCCGAGTCCTGTGTATTTGTATCATGGTTTAGGTTGCTTGCACAATTTTCTTCTTCCTGCTTAACTGTGACTCTGTCGTTGTCGGATCGGATATGTAAGCAATCCGTGACCAAATCCTCGCTAAAGGGTACAGCATGAGCTCGCGCCTGCTCCCAGTCGTAAAGTAAATCGAGTGGCGCTTCTGTTTCTGTTGGCTTGTGATCATCACATTCATCGATTGCCACCTGAACACACTCCTTCTTGCCCTCTGTTAATTTCTGTTCGAGAATGGATGGCTTTTTCACTGCGCCCAAAATGGCAGCTACAGTTTCTTTTGAGCCGTTCCCGGCAGTGTGCGCTTTGCGTAGAAGCAACAGCAGTTCCTTTTTTGCACGTGCCTTCTGCAGGCAAAGAGGGGAATAGCAAGTGTTTTGCGTTATCTGCGATACTGCGTTTGAATTCGTGTTACATTCCTTAGTGTAGCAGCGGAAGGTTTTTGCGTAGCGATTGAGTTGACTAAACTGCGTACGTACTGATTGTATTTGCTTAGCTAACGAGTTGACGAGATCTAAATTAACACTTGATGTAACACACTTGCCAGAGGCTTCAGTGAGGCGAACTAAACGCTTTTCCAGATACGTTTGCTTGCTGTTGCCATGTTCACTACTCGCTGTTATGAGATTAGGTTTCACATCTCCATCGGGATCCGGCTTGATTGCAATTTGCTGCTCAACTTCGGCCAATTTAGCGCGTTGCTCTAGCAGATCATCTAGCCGACACTTGCGCGCAACCTTTGGAAAAAAAATGCGACCCGGTGCATTTAAAGCTTTGCTCACATCAATTTGACCATTAGCGCACTCGGCGACATCCTCGAATACTTTAACGTGCGTGTAATGTTCGGGCAAATAATGGCACACTTCACCTGTCGCGTGGATTGACATACATTGCTTTATAAAGCGCTCCGTTCGCGGATCAACTAAAATGCATTCGTTTACAGTTTGTTCCTCGCCCATAGTGTAGTGTACAAAGATACGACTGTGTGTCAGCGGCTGGGCACGGGTCCTTCTAACGCGAACTCCACAACGTCGACTGCTAGATAGCCAAAGCCAGCCCCATTGGCCGTGCACACGATATTCTTCGCCTTTTTGCTTCCATACCTGGTGCTTCAAGCCCAACGAATATTTAATGTAATTAAATGCTAGGCGGTTGCGCTCCTCCTCGTCTTCTCTTTCACGCTTTTCGCGTTTCTCTTGTTTCTTCCGCTCCTCGCGCTCGGCGCTAGTGATGCGTTGTAAATGCGTGTGCCCAAGCTGCTCATGCCACACGTTAGCGAAGACAACGGTTTTAAGGGATGCTTGAAACAGCAACATAACGGCAGCAAAATCAGTAGCCCGTTTCGCATTCATTACTGCACTATTCCACATTTTCTTGTTGCCCAACCAGTTGACATTCATAAACGGTGTAGCTATGTTAGATTCAAAATTCAGCAGGGTCTGACGGAGAGTTGTTATTGTATTATCGCATGTACCCATTGTTATGCCAATCCACTTGAAGTCAGATGCCGTTGTCAGTGAAAACTTGTGGGAGAGATGACGTCTTTTATCACGTTCCTCGTTGCGTTGCGGCTTGTTAAGCGCAATTGGATTTGTGGCATACTGGTTAACATAATTCTTAAAGCCCTGCTCCATACCCAGTTTAAAGTAGAGGGTACCACTATTTAATTGATTAGTCTTTTGGCGCGTTACCATTTTAATATTTTCATCTATTTTTTTGATGCTCTCAAGTGAAGGATCATCGCAGTCCTCGTATTGAGTATCGGCCGTCTCTTTATCAAGTAGTTCTTGGGTTGCCTCTTGCTCTAAATCTAATACTGTGCGCTTGTTATGTTTATGCTCGTTGGTGAGCGACTCGGTAAGCTTCATTTGACGTTCTATTTCTTCCTGGCGATCAATTAACTGTGCAAAAAGCCGGATCTCCAGCTCCGTAGCATCCATTCTTTTAAGAAGTAGTTCGAATTTTGCGGTTGTGCTATAGTACCAACAGCTACCATCTATTTGATCCTCAACAAATATACGCCGTGCAATAAACCAGTACTTGCGTCCATGCCGATCAACCCCCAAACAATCATGACGTATAAGAACGCCTTGCTTTTCCTGCGTCAAGATGCAATCCATAACACCAGTAACCTTGTGGGAACGACATAGACTACACTGCCAGTCCTCGGTGGGTACATCGTTCATGGGTGGATCAACACACTCCAAGTGATAGACAGCAGGGCATGTTTCGCAGCACAGCAAATCGCCAAGGCGGTGACATATACGGCAATGGTCGTCATAGTGTATGGGACCCTCCTGCACCATCACGTCACGCACCGAGTTAGCAGTAAGAAACTGATCGCCCAAGAATTGTAGCACCACTAGACGATGCTCGACGCCCGTATAGGGATACTCGCCGGTGTTTAGTATTTTATAAACCTTTCGATCAAATTCCCTGTCACTTTCCACATAGCTGCGCAAGACTTCTGGCCATGTTATTGCATCTATCAGATATAAGCTGATATTGACTGTGTCCTTTTGGTCGAGCGGTCCAAAGTGCGTTCCCTGAACATCCTCCTCACGTAGTATTGCCTTCAGCAGCATTATGTGAACATCAGTGAGCAGTGCACTTTGCTCCTCACAAACGAGAGCAGCACAGAAGTCCTCAAAGCGAAAAGGCGAAAGTCGCACCAGGTGGCGAAAGCGTCTTAATACTTCGTAAATACTTAAAGCGCGCAAAATATGCGCATTACCCACAAAAAGATCTTCGGAAGAATCGGGCAACTCAAGAGCCGCAAATTCTCGCCCGTCTTGCAGCCAAATGGGATCCGGGCTGGGTGGTCTCAGAGGACGACCAACACCGTTTTGTGTGAAGCTGCAGACTGAAAATTCCGACTCGCTCTCGTTGGCTGCATCCAAGCTCTCTTCGTCGCTGGGAGTAAGTAGCATATCATCTTCATTATCGGTCTTTTCCTCATCCGAATCCCCAAAATCTGAGCCATAATGATACTCCGACTCGAACCCTGTGGAAATTCAAAATGAATACTATTATATATACAATTTGTTTTCGACATTTGTATACCTCTCCCTCAATATTCAACATTTACCTTTCAAACAACAATCTGTCATAATATTGATTTTTATATATTATTATTATTTTTTTTTTTTTTAGTTTCGCTTCGATTCTTGCGAAACAAATAAATCTTACATTGATCTATTTTGAATGGTACACTAATTTCTTTTCCGTTTTCCTGTCTGACTATTTGTTTTTCTTAGCTTGCAATTAAAAAAAAATTGCATCAACTAGACCAAAATATCCAGAACAGCCCGTAACTTTACTCGTCAGAAGTTTTAAATTTTTAGCAACTTGACCCTTTTATTTTTTATTTTATAGTCCGACAGTTGTCAAACGGCTGCTAAGACAATTTAATTGAGATAAATATTCAGTCGATTAACTAAAATTTCCAAAAATAAATCCTATGACAATTGTTATGATAAATATTTTCATTATTTTGCAATAATCCTTATTTAAGGTAGCTATTTTTAACAATTAACATAATTTTTTGATATTGTAAACAATATTTACCTTTTCTGCCCGAGTAGCTGTTAGTGCTGGTGTTTCCGTGGACATTTGATTTGCGTCCGCGTCCTCTTCTGGCGCCGTTGCCTCGGCTGCTGCGATTGTTGTGACTACTTCGACTGCACTCATCGCTTTGTGGAGAAATGCAGCGTGACGCAGAGGGAGTGCTTGGCTGGGATTTGCCTTCACTAAGATATTTAGGCTTTTTGAGCAGATGATAATTAAAGCGGCCCGATGAGCGCTCATTTGGCGTCTTTGGAGGACGTCCACGTTTCCTGCTTCCACGACCACTCATTTTTTCTGAACAGCTTTTTCGTCGTTAAGCTCTCAATTCTTCAGCCCGTCACTTATATAGTGCGTATGGACGTGTTTCAATTAGTTAGCGTGCGTGAACGTACTGTGTTACCTTAAATACGATTTTCAGTTTTGTAGATATAAACATTATCTAAAACAAAATAAAGTTTGTTTAAAACAAAAACATTTTACTGGAAACAGCAACTAGCACTCGCGTTCTTCTGCGCATACTGTTGTATTGGTGTAAATGTGTATGCACATCAAAATGTAAGTGTGCGAGTAAAAAATCGATATAATTCCCAAAATCTTTTGGAAATGCAATTTTGTTTACAATTTGCATTTTGAAAATATCTGCTATTTGCATATGTATATGGAGCCAAAATTTACACACACACACACACACACACAAGCAATTGAAGGATGATTTGCTCTGGGCAAGGTTTGCCAAATTATAAATTCCCAATTTAAAACATAGGGCTAAGTATTCGACACGCACAATTCTTCGTGACTGTGTGTGTTATTGAAAGTGTGTGTGTCTATGAAGCTGAAGCCAACGCACATTGTCCGCCATTTATAAAACCGAGAAAATTTGTGCAAACTGTTATAGTAACGATTTGTCAACACTGTTGACATTTATTTGTATTGCCATTTACCTATCGCACTTGGCATCACATAATGAACACAATGTTTTATTTTATTCAATATTATTTAGCTATTTTTAACCAAACAGTTAGAGCGACAATTACCTTACATTTTACTTCTGCGCTAATAGCCCGAATAACGTACAGTCAGCCAATCACAGCGCGTCTTTCATGTGCTAATGCCGCAAGCGACACCTAGTAGTCGTTTAAGAGACTAAGGCATGCATGGTTGCATGTGCGTTACGCGTAGTGTTGCTTAGGCCTTTGCTATCGATATTTCACTAACAAAATACTTAAATTTGAAATTTTTAATCAGGTTGGATGTTTTTTTTTTCTATAGTGAAATGGTGTTTCTTCTCGGTTCTATAAAGTAAACTTTTCTCTATTATCTTATAAAGAGTGGTTTAAAAAAATATAGTTTTATGTGTTGTAACTCTGCAGCCATAATATTTGTTATCTTATCAGTAGTAAGCTTTGCTTCTACGGTGCTCGTGTTAACATTTTATGTGTACGTACACGTTAATTTAACTAGTAATATTATTATGCCAAAAAGGTTTTGCTGTAATGTTCACTTATGCTGTAAATTAACTTTTTCTGTATATTTCGCACTTGTATGACTGCTGTGAATATATGTATTTTCGTAGTGGTTAAATACAAATATATTCGCTTGTTAGCATGTGAGTAAAAGACGTTTACTGATAAAGATATATTTTTAATACACATACACCTGTAACCCACAGCGCTCAATACTAAGTGTGTATGTTGTTATTGTTATTAAAGCATGCCCATCGGCTTGTGGGTTGTGTTTTGCTCCCTTCTATGTATTCAACTGCAACACTAAACACACCTTCCCTCTTATTAAGGTGTTGCTATGTCAATCAAAGCATTTTTTTTTTCAATGTTTTGTCACCATTTTTATACTGAAAATACACACACCAGTGCACACAATTAAGGCTATGTTTAATAATATACGCGCGCATCTTCGTTTAAAAGATAAAACCATTAACAAAACACACTCATTCTTATGACGTAATTTTTGAATGGGCTGCATAACTGGAGTCGGCAGAGCGCAATTGTTATTATTTATTCATTTTGATAGTTCATGGGTTCACAAAATACCATAAAACAGATCGCTTTGAGATCGACTTTATCAATAACATTTGGGGCGTTACTAAACTTGAATACCTAAGTATTTTTACCATGTAAAATTTTACTTAAATAAATGATTATTGACTCTTTTCAGTAAAAATATAAAAATGGGACCAAATTTTTTGAAAACCCCCCCTAAAATTGATTGCAAAGTACTTCTAACTACATGTATATGCTTACTTATATTTATGACACAAGCAGAGGATCTCCCAAATATATTTAATGACCAAATTTTAAATAGCACAAGTACGACATTAAAAGAGCCAGGCAATGTTAGCCTTAATATTTTGGCTTCAATTTTAAATGCATCAACAAAAGCATCGACTTTCAATGAAAAAGCCGGGAGCACTCATAATCCTGATGGCATATTAGTACAAAAACCATCTGAGCCATCTGATTGCTCACAGCGTGAAAAATCAAGAAGTCAGCCAGAACCATCATCTTCATCGAGATTGCGAAAATGCTGTCCACTTGGTGAAAACCTGGACTTTTATCGTGAAAACCAAAGCGATTCAATGTGTGATAGCGCCATTATAAGCTTTAAGCCAACTATTATAAATGCAGTACTTTTTGATAACTGTATTGAGGATTTGGAAATAGCCACAACATTGCCGTTTGAAGTTGGCAATCCGTGTAATAGGTAAGTTAACCGGCGTAGAACAATTATTGCTTGTCGACAAAATGTCAAAAAATAAAAAAATTGAAGCGGCCATAGTTTAATAATTTACAAGCCTACAAATTACTAAACAATATCATTGTTACATTTGAAACAACCACATACATAATGACTTAATGACAAACCTGGATGGTGTGAACAAGAAATTAAAAATTTCGAAATTTGTTCTCCAATTCCAGTTTGTTCACACTAAATAAAAACTCAATAAATATAAGGTACATTTCCTTAAAAATTTATTAAAATAACTTTGTATCTGCGAACAAATATTTTGTAACCTAAGTGGTGTAAACAAATATTTTGTAACCTGGATAGTGTGAAAAAATACTTTGTTCCAGAAAAAATACTTTGTTCACACTCTTCAGATGTGCCTATATCTGCGTTTTACTGTTACGAATCTTGGCTTGAAAAACAATACCATGCAATGAACTACTTTTAGATCTGTACCATTCTTTGTATTTATTTCAGTGTATTTATACTCGTTATCGAAGTTAAAGAGTATATTGGTTTTGTGCACTGTCCGTCATGGTGTGCGCCCGTCTGTCCGTCTGTATGCTCCCAACTTTTTTCCACACCCTTTAAGCTAGAGACTTGAAACTTTTCAATTCTATTTATAATGGGATAGTAAATTAAAGTGTCAAGATGGTGGTTATACGATAACTAAGGGGCTGGCAAATCGATAAATTCGATAACTCAAAACCGATAAATTGCACAAAGACCTGCAGCAAAATTTGAATGCCACGCCCACCCCTTCAGCCCCAGCCCCCCTTTCCAAACCTTTTACAAACTTTGAGCTAGAGTCACCAAATTTGGTATGAAGATAGCTGGTTGCATCCCCATCTGCATCGGAGAATCTTTACGGCAGCGTACACAGCTGCCGGATCCCCCTTTGCAATCAGGCCTCTTTTAAGCGGTTTTAATACTGGTAACGAGTATACCGCAGTCGGTTGCGTCCGACTGCAACGTTTCCACTTGTTTTTTTTTTCAGCTCGTTTCAATACGATGATACGGAAGACCTGCTTTTTGTATTGCAAGATGGATCGCTGTTGATCATTGACAAAAACGGAAACGAGTCTTATACTGTACAGGAAAATTACTGTTTGGACCAAGATAAATCTGGCCATATGTTGGCATTTATATGTATTACGCAAGTTGAGGTTTCTAAAGCTAAAATTATTATTGTGGCTGTGTTGATGCTCGTTAGCATGCCTTGCCTACTCTTGGTTAGTTATTTGCATCTGACCTTGCGATTATTGCGAAATTTGCATGGGTGGTCTTTGGCAGTCATGTCACTGTGCTTAGCCTGCGGTTATTTTGTCTACTCGGTAGTGCACATATACGGAATACCGTCACGTGGCTTTATTGGATACGTTATACAGTTTTTTATACTTAGTTTTTTCTTCTGGTACTTTTGCATATGCTGCAATGTACTTTTAAATATTTGGTACAAGCTACCATACTATATCCAATTTAATAAGATCCGGACAATATTGAATTTTGGCACATACTGTGTGTTTGCTATTACTGGACCAGCCATTCTAGTTTCTTTAACCGTGCAAAAGGGTTTGCCTGGCATGCCGTCATATTTTATGCAGGGACTTACCGAATCCATTCGAGAATCCCAGCGATACTTTATACCACCAGTTTCGACCATATTAGGACTAAGCTTTCTTGTAAGTTAACGCTAAAAACCAATGCACAAATTAAAATAAAATTTACTAATTTATACTTGTTAATTAGGTAATGGTTATATCATTCTTTGGCTTTCAACGCATTAAAACTGTTGGTTACTTAATTGCCAATGATGACGAAAAAAATGCATCTTCTTCAATACAACAGTTTGATCAGCAGAAATACGAGGATGTTAAAAAGGAGTAAGTTAAAGGGTTACACTCATTTTAATGAAGTTTGCCTCTGATAATTTTTGTCAACAAATCCATCAACAGCGCAAAATGTGTGGCATTACTTGGCATTATTATAATACTTGCTTGGCTATTTGAAATAGTTACCTTTTACTCATCAGGAAATGAAGGTAATGCTATGATATTGTATATAAATAGGTTGTTATAAAAAATGAGGAATGCAATTTCTTTTTTTTTCAGTTTATTTGTTACTCTGTGATATGATTAATGGTCTTCAGGGCCTTTGGATAGTGCTTATATTTCTTGTAGTACGTAGACGTCGCACTATAATACTGCGATGGTGGTACGATCGTGGCTCCCATACTATCTCTGAGGGAACAGAATTGCAACTAGTCAACAAAACAGAGAATCCTACATAAGAATTTAGTCAGCACAAATATAAATGTATATATATCTGTATAAATGTTTTATTGCATTTTACATTGAAAGTCGTTATGAATATATTTTATGTCACTCTTTTATATAAAGTGCCATTGGGTTTATATATATTATTGGGGAGAAATGGAGACAGATAATCGTATGAGCTTTGTTGTAAGTAAAAGGTGTTTAGAGGAAACCAGTAAATAATTTAGTTTGGTTACTTTTGTCAATGCTTAAAAGTACAAATCATGCAAATCTAATTATTTTGTGATCTAATCAGATAAATATTTGTATGGTGGTGAATAAATAATTGTTTGTCATATGTTTTGCGCATCATTTAACGCTTTAATACTATTTACATATTGTATGCAACGTAAATGGGATCTAACTGATCGGCTAAGAAACCGTCCCGTAAATGCATACGTTGCTTTTCTCCACGACTGTTTATGGGTACTACCCCTGAAAAACAATAAAAATCTGTCAATAAAGTCACAAGTTGTTATAAAATTAAATATACCTGGATCAACAACCACAACGACACCCACAATAAGCTGGTGCTCTTCCAGAACAGTGTTTGTGACTAAGGGCACCAAATCAAGCGCTTCTGATTCGTTACCATCTAGTTCTACAACTACAACCAATAAATTTGTCCATGTAAAAACGGCGCTGAGAAAAAAAAAATATATTATTTGATTATTTTAATAAAAAATGGTATCAGAATATATAATTTGCTTAACTTACCACTCGGCAATTTTCTTATGACAACGCAGCACAGAATTTTCAATATCTATTGGATGATAGTTCATACCTCGCAGTGAAATAACTTCGTCCAAAGCACCGACAACATACACAGCATCGTGAAGCTCCTGGTCGTTGATATTAACAGCACCAATCACAAGGCTATGTTCCGAATTACCACCCAGTGAAGTATTTGAGAAATTAAGTTGCAGTTGATTCATTGAGTTGAGAGATTCTGTATCACTGTCACGACTTGCTACACTTGGTGTGGTCTCATCTAATATGGAAGCTGCTTGAGAACACTCCGTGCGTCGCAAGAAACCCAAATAGCCGGTACGGGCATACATCTCAGAGGTAGCACCAGTAACCAATTTGGCGTTAAAATGATCATTATAGTCCGTCTCATCGCCATATATGGTAAAGTAACCATTTGCGTTGTGTGGAGCTTGCACCTATGCAATAGAAATAAAAGTCATCGGCAAGACTATTAATGAATAGCGGTTGTTTACCCAAATTTCTCCCAAATGCGAATCGCCGCAGTGTCCCTTGGTTTCAGGATTTGCTATGATTACTTTTACACCTGGCAGAAGCTTGCCAGACTCAATTAAACACAACGAGTTGGGTGCTCCTCGCTCAACCAGGGCAACGCGGTTATTTCGCAATGCTCTTAGATCAACATAAACCTGCGCGCTCTCAGCCGAGCTTGCACCCTGGACACATATGGCTGGATTAACACGACATCCAAAGGAAGTTGATACACAGCGTGTGTTGAGTCCCAGTCCCTGGAACAATTTGCAGAACTGTTGCGTCAGCGTTACTCGCGGACGCTCCTCACCAACCACAACGCATGTGCGCACGCATCTTAAATCTACATTGCGTTGCTTGAGTAAAGGCACGGAGTTACTCAACGCCTTAGTACACAGCTCAATGACTCCATATGAGCAGAAAGTATCTCGAACCCGATGCTGAGAGAGCGTTGAAAGCCACAGACTTGGATTGGCCTCCACTTCATAAGGGGCAATCAGAATGGAATGGTGCCCGCTGTATACACCAATTAAGGTCCACATAACAAAGCCAAGGCCACAATAAGGATCCAGACACAGGGCGACATGACGGGAAGGATACAACTCACAGGCCAGTTTTAAACTGGCGCACAGACTAGACAAAGATCTGTTATAAAAAAAAATATATATATTTAGAATATTCAAAAGCTTAGCTGCGAGGGAGTTTGTTACCGATGAGTTATGTTGACACCACTTAAACGACCACAGGTGGACACACTAAAGTCTAAATAGGCGCTAGAGTCTAAGGAGACTGTCGCTAAACCGGCCAATTTACGTTTTGGATTGTCATCGATGTCCAGAACGGGTGGCCATGTCTTTGGGTCGATTGACGAAGCAGCCTCTCTTGATTTTAATAGCTTTATAATTGGCTGTATAGAGAGTACAATTACGCTTTTGGAAACATCGACAATCATACGAACAGTGGGTAGCGTTGTAATTAAATTTTGTGGATGCGGTGGCCTTATTGTGATAGGTATTGCTCCAAGATAAAGACAGCCATAAAATGCACACAGCAAGTCTAATCCAGGTGGAAATATGAGAGCTAGAACATAAACAATTCAAATTGCAGCTTTACGATTGTAAACCAAAGATTTTTCGAAAACTTACCAACATGATCGCCTGGTTCAATTTTTCCACGTTCCTGCAACAACGCAGCAATTTTCTCAGCTCTTTTGTGCAGTTCCAAGCAAGTAAGCGTTTTTGCTATGGCTCCTGATCGGTGAATTAGGTGTCGTTTGATGATTTACACTTCATATTCAAAAATATTACTTACCTTTCGAATTCAGCAACGTAAATACTATGTGATCTGGTGAGGTGTTTGCTCGCCAACGCAAAACTCCAGTTATCAATTGGGGCTGAGAAATGTGTTATTTATGTTATTTGCGAATTTTTGTGAAACAAAATTTGGAGACAATTTCAATAGATAATGTTCTTTTGACCTACCTTACGTTCACCGTCTTCGGCCATTCCCACATCGCGTCCGTGTGCAACAGCTAATCGATTGCCCTGCACTAAATTTCCAACCATGACGGAGGCGGGTCCTACACCCGTGTCTGTAATACCACAGCCAGATGATGAGCTTAGTTTTGTGGTAGTTTGCACACCTTATTGATTTTTTTTTTTTTTTTTTTGATTAGTAGTAGAATGATTTGTTGTTTTTTTACAAGGATTTGATTGGCAATATCAATTAACAGATGAGGTAATTTAGATGCATATGTGTATGAATAAATTTAAAACGATGTGTGTAAATACATATGACATAAATTAGTCATAATATTTTGTGAAATTGTTAATTTAAAGCAATGCAACGCAATTAGTTCAGTTGACATATTATGAGTTTTAGTCATTTGCGTTGTTATAATAAAGTGTTATTGTAGTTGTAGTTATTGAGGTTAGTGTTGTTTTTGTTTATTAGTGGTGCGTTTTTATTGTAGTGGGCATAGTGGGAAGCAACCGCAGCATTTCATTGTTGTTGTAGTTGTAGTTGTTTGTTGTTGTTGGTGATTAATAAAAAAGAGGAAAACAATATTTGTATTTTTATCAGATTCGAATGTTTAAAGAAAGCATAGAAAAGAAACAACTAAGCCAATGGATTAACATTAGGTTCTATACTATTCGCTTACTCAAACAAACATTCTCTTACCTTGATGCAGTTCACGTGGCTTAGGTAGATTAGTGACGCATGTGTGCGGACACATTAGAACATTTGCAGGATGAAGTGATCCCTCCAAAAACCGACGCCTCGCTTCACATAAATGTATTCCTCCAAGTGGGGTCTTTGGCAAATGATTTGGAGGTACAAGTGCCAGACAATAAATGCCAACTTGGTGTATTGAATCAACAGCTTGCAGCACACGTGACATCCACTGAAAACTTTCCTCCTCCGAGCAGTCAGGTCGTTGCTCGGCTATGACACAGACTCGCTCATCGCGCAACACTTTTATACTAAAAACAGCAATGCGTCCTCTATAGATAAATCGCATCG
Source organism: Scaptomyza flava (assembly GCA_030179655.1). Classification (NCBI taxonomy): domain Eukaryota; kingdom Metazoa; phylum Arthropoda; class Insecta; order Diptera; family Drosophilidae; genus Scaptomyza; species Scaptomyza flava. The sequence continues at coordinate 102,234 of JARNME010000404.1, read as the reverse complement.
GCTCGACAGCCAGCACCGTAGCAATGATATCATCTGCATTGTGTTTTCGTCCGGTGACCGTCATAAGGCCATCACGAGAGCCGCATACAAAAACCAAGCCACCGGGGCCCAGGAAGCCCAAGAGACCCGAACGCACATAGTATTCCTCGCTTAAAGACTTGGGCGTGGCCATTATTGTGCCAGCACCATCTTTTTGTAGCTCTGGATCCTCAAGAAGCGGTTGAACTTTAAATGTTGAATTTGTCATGCCATCGAGACCAAAGTAACTGGCACCCGTTGATCCGCTTGTTACACATATCTCGCCCACCTGATCCGTTTTACATAGCACCGGCGCGCCCTCTGAGCGTATAACCACCATTTGGGCAGCTGGCATAACTTGCCCGCAGTCCTGCAAAGTAAGTGAAGTCAAGGAGTCTTCGCTATCAACACGTACTACGCCGTGTGAGAGGGCGGCCATGGACAGAACACCGCGTCCAGTGGCCGATTGACTAAATCCGGTAGTAGATGAGCGGCCTGGCCGTCGCAGGGAGACAGTAAAAACCTCTGAGCTGCTAGCACAAGGACAAATTGCGTCCGATCGCAGTCCTTTAGCCTGAAACACATTTAAAAACTGATCGCATGATGACAATGACCAGGGGTTGGCCCCATCAGCAACAAGTAACATGCGCAACGAAGCCAACGAAATGTCCTTATGGTCCTTAGTGGCTAGTAGACCCCAATGTAGATCTCTGCTTTTTACAAGGCAGCACGATGCACGATGTTTTGTAATAAGCTGCATCCAAGACGAAGGCCGCAGCTTCATCAAAGCGTAGGGAATAAATACTACATGCATACCATTAAGTATGGATGTCAAAACGGCATGCCACAAGCCGACCTCCCGCTTAAAGTCCAATACACACACAATTGTTTCACCCTCAGTGTAATGGCAAGCCATTGTCAAAGCACGACAATGATTTATCATAGCAGCTCGGCTGACAGTTATACCTGTAATTATGATTTGAATAATATTTTTATTACTGACTTATAACTACTAAATACCATCCATTTTAACAAAAGTATGATTTTTGCTTACCCATTACACTACCCTCCTTATCGGTGGTATACTCGATATAAGCAGCTGCAGTCTCTTCAATGCGCAAATTGCCCACATTAAAATCTTTGGGTGGTTTGGGCAAGTGCTCGGTTACAAACCATTGTAGTCGTGGCCAGCCTTTCAGTTTTGCTATTTCACCAGTTGCCGACTTGGGTAGACCTTTTAGACAGGCTTCAGAGGTGAGTGCTACCGTTATACCACACGAACTAAGCAAGAATCCCACTTGCTGTGGTGGAGTATCTGAGCTGGAAAGCGGAAGCTCAATTGGCAGTGGCACTAAACCGCGAAACATGCAACCATACCAGGCCGTTATAAAGCTAAAAAAAATGTTCTCCTATATATATACGGGAACATACACACTGCATCATAAATGTTACCTTAGGGGATCATTATTTGGGTACACCAAGGCCACACGATCACCTGCTTTTAGCGTAACCTGCTCCGGCCCTTTGCTGAATATCTTTGTTGACAATGCGTACGCTATTTTTTGTGCACGCGAAAGCAGCTTCCCATAGGTCAAGGTAGTGGTTATTTTACCATTAGGATCCAATACCGTTGCCATTGCACTTTTGAATGAATTCATTCCGTAGCGCTGAAGCGCACACTCTAATGTACGTGGCAGTCCAGCCGGTATAGATAGTTGTTCGCCTTGTACTGGAGTCATTGTGCTGCCCTCGGGCTTTGGTGCATTCGGGTCCTTGGGATTGGCTGCAATTTCCAGTTCGATATCGTTGTCTTCATAAAACTCGGGTAGCGGTCGTCGCTTAGGTCTTTTAAGAGTGTTAAGCAACTGTTGAATTTTGGCGGAGACTTTCCATTTTCCATTCGCGTCTGTTTCACTAAGCTCTGTTTGCGATAGGTTCACATAACGTGTGACACGGTCTGCAATACGATGCGCGTTGTTAAACTGTGTAATGTCGGGGGCGTTGACTGTTCCAACAAAGACGACGTCAAAAATATTTATTATTACCAAATTATTAATATACTTACAATGCTTATGTTTATAAGCCTTATCAGTCAATTCATTGTCTCTTTTATAAGCAATAGGCGGAGAGTCTGTGCTCGAAGTGTCCGAAATTGGCTAAACATAAAAATATTGTAGTTAGACTTGGACTTTAGTATTTATATGTTAAAAGTATAAGCTTAATTTATTCTACATTAATCATGAACATATAGCTATTGATTCAAAACATTTTTTGTTTTTATTACATTGAACGTGTACTTTTTATACTCGATAGCGAAACTAAAAAGTATATTGGGATTTTACAATGTTTTTTTTTTTTTTTTTCAATTTTTGCGCTATTGAGCTAGAGTTGGATCAAATGTCGAATCCGGCTAGATCAGAAACTTGTGTTATAAAGCCGCCAAAAACAAAGTTAAGAATAAGTAAATAATAATAATCAAGAATACTCAGCGTGAGCAACAAGCTATAAGTTTACAAAAGCATTATCATGCCATTGTAGACACATGTATTTAAATTTTCTAACAATTATCTCAATCCTTTGTCCAACATTTAAGGGTCAACCACAAGGCGCACAAGATTGAAAAGCCACATCTTTTTATTTTCTTTCTACCCACCAACATTTGCGGACACGAACTATTCTATTTGAAAAAAAAAAATTACTAAATAAATAAATATTTTGAATCTAATTTTGCTATTGTAAATATTTGTTATTGTTATTGTTCAATTGTCATTCCAATATTATATTTCCTTTAAGTAGGATAATCAATACTATTATAAAATTTTCCATTTAAAAAAAATAGGTACTGAAATATCATCTTAGTATTATCAACTTTTGCTTTTCTGGTGTGTTTGCAACCTTCGGCGCACTGAGATTACTTTCCTAACTTATCGAATTTTTCGTCGCTGATAAAATGCTTTATATACCTCGCTTTTGTGCTTAAATACGTAGTAAAATCTCGGCTTCTCGTTGATCACCAACAGCAAATCAGAGGCAAAAGCAATTAGCCTTATTTGTTTCTTGAAATCAAAGTTGTGTTTGTGAACTCACCAAAGGCGGCAAATTCTGCGGTGGCCGTCGATCGGCTCCGCTGCCCGATGGATACTTTTGACCCAATGCTTGCGATTGTTTGACGTCATGCCGTAGATGCTGATGCTGCGCCCCCATTGATGATTCACGTATTGGTGGCTTTATGGTTGGTTCGGCAGGCAACATGCTATTGCTAATATGATCCCGCGGATAATTATATTCCTTATCAGGTGATAAAAGTTCCTCTGGTATGGATTCGTCATCAGTGGATGAGTCTAATTCATCATTACACCCAGGGCTGCGATTAAGAACGGAGCTACGTTTTGATGGCATTGGCAGACTGGGCTTCGGACGGCCCTTAAGCGCTGCCAGTGCCTGCTGCACAGCTTCCTGTCTGACCTCTGTCATTAAATCAGTTAAATGATTAGGTTGTATTATTTTTCTTTGTTGTAGACTTACCGGAATGATATCGCTTCTCATTATGCGTAACTTTGCGTTGTGTTCGCCGTTGTCGATGCTGGCTACTATTTGTTGGTGGATGTGGAGCATGGTTTTGAAAGGTGTTCGGCTCCCGTGTATTCTGATAGCCGGGATCTCCAACAGCACCACCCTGTGGTCGCATATTTTCATACCCAGGCGCGCCAGCTCCACTCTGAGTTGTCAGCGATGCAACAGAAGTGGGTTGGTGGAAGTCTGACTTTTTGGAATGTCTTTGTTGTGATGAGGGTAGTGAAGGTACTTCAGTAACATAACTATACCCTTCGCTGGAGATGATGACACCATCGCTGTTAGCATTGCTATTGCTGTTGTTAGAATCTTTTATGTTGTAGTATGGCGGGGGAGGCAAGTTCTTAGCTACATCATTTGCTTTTAAAAATCGTGGTAAGTATTATTATTTTTTATTACAGCGTGTAAAAATTAAAATATAATTTATTTTTACTCACATTCTTTTTTCAAAAATGGCTGCAATAATTTTGCCCGTTTTTTCTCGTACCCTTTTTGCGTAATGTCACCTAAGAAGAGAGTATAGTGACCACTTAATTAACAAGAGAAATTGGAATAATTTATGTAACAAATATGGTTACGTCAGTAAGGAAACATGTGCGGTTTGAAGATCGGCATAATGTCCACACCATAATAAATTGATCATGTTATTCAAAATTCTATATAATTCTAAGAGCCCCAATTGCAGACGGATAATATGCATAAAAATCTAAAGTATGCACATGTATTACTGTGCATGCGAATTTGTAATAATGTATAGCAACATGAACGTATTCACTTAATTGCATATATATTTATGTATACATGTCGGACACATGTCGCTTATCCCACAAAACCGCACACATCAATTGTAGTTATGTATCTTTCCTTCTGGGTAACTCGTAGTGTCTATGGTACATATGTATATACATATGTACATATGTATGTAGCTCGCGACTTGAAGTTCGCAGTGCGAATGCAGCTGTGACCCACGCCCGATGGCTCCTACGTAATGCTAGGTTAAGCAAAAGGGTGCGGTGCACAAATCAAATACAAATAACAAACGTGAGTTATTTATCAAATCATAGGTTTATTTCATTAATTAAAGTCGAGGGAATACCTTCGGATAACTCTAAATCCAATTCTGCCAGTTTTTCGCGAATATCAGACGGTAGCGATGAGACATGGTCCATCCCCAGAAAGTTGGCTGCCGCCGCAGACATTTTTGCTGTGGTCGCGTATTGTTGTTTTTTAATTAGATATATTTTTCTATTAGTACACAAGCATGTACACACAAATGTTTTTCACTCTTCAAATACACACGCACAAACACACACACACAAACACACCGTTACTTTGCAACTTTGTTTCCGAATATCGACCGCTTTTCAATAAATTTAAGACATTTAACGAAACTCTTATATCTTCCAAGCACAGTGGCTATTACTTTAATTCGAATTTTTGCATTATGATTTCACAAATATACGCATCGCTCTTCTCCAAACCACCACAACAAAAACCGCACCGACAAACGAGTATATATAAACAAAGGAAAATTACAAGCGTTGATAAAGAGTAACACAGGTATGCAAGAAAATGTGTAACATTTGGCTCTCACTGCGCATGATGTCACATTTTATTAACCTTGTGTGCACAAAAAATTATCAGTATAAAACAAAAATAGCCGTAAAAGAATTTTTATAAATGTTTTAAGTCATGTCAGATGCAACAAACTTGGTGTATTAACGATTGTGTTTATGAAATGAGCAAAAATTTTTAAGTTTGTGACGTCATGGCATAACATGTTCGCCGGCGAATAAATGACCTGCGCTTTAACCAACCATCTGCTTTTATTATTAAACTATGAGAAGCAACCGTAATAGAGATGGTCATGTACCGAAATCTTATATTTGAATCAAAATTTTTTTTTATGATATTGATTGTTTAAAGTTTGGTTTTATGTCCACGCAACGGAATTTCTAGAACAAACTTTAGTTTAATTTGTTTGACGTTCTATCATATCTTCTGGAAATATTTACGTTATCTTCTATAGATGGTTATGCATATTCCTTTCTTTTCATAAGAAATATAAAAAGTGTAGTTGTTTTAATTGATTGAATGAATAGATACATATGTACTTACATTTATTTATGCTCTTATAATAAAGTAAGTTGGCAGCGCGTTCAAATTTTTCTGCTTCTTCAAAATGGGTGCGCGTTTGGTTTATCTAAACGATTTTCATATAAAAAATAACATTTTTTTTATTTTGGTTTATAGACAACTTAAAGCAGCAGAATGACTTAAAAGCTTTGGAGAGCTTAGGTATGTTATTAAATTCAACATTAATCCTCACTTACATCTATAAACGTCGCAGGAGTACACATGGAGAACAAGCTTAAATTCGTCGGCTTCGAGCTCTCCGATTTGCCAGACGATGTTTTGGTGTTGTTAGAAAAATATGTGGATATTCAGGCACATGGCAGCATAAACGAACTCAACATAAACTACTTACGCGAATTTTACTTTTGCAAGAAGCGCAAATGTATTGAGAACAAGCTAACCATTACACAGCAGTTGGCCAAGTTGAAAAATCTGAAAAATGCTATGCAGGAATCGGAAATGGATATTGTCGCTTTGAAAGGGTAAGAATGATCTTAGTACCCCAATCATTGTTTATTTTAACATGCTTTTCAGATTTATGAGCTCAGTCAATAAGCGATCGATCTCGGCCGCCGCCCAACAGCACAATATCGATCAAATAGACGGAAAATCGAAGTCTCTCCAGAGCAGACAAAAGGCCTTTAAGGTGCCTGATGACTTCAACATAGAGTCAGTAATAGAAAAGATAAATTTGTTGGAGATAAATAAAGCCAGTTAAAATTGTTGTATAAAAATGAATTTATTTTATATTTATTTTTTACTTTATTCAGTAAATTCAAAAACATTACTATAAAAAAACCTGCGAATTTAAAAGAACCAAGTTCCTATTTTTTTAGATTTACAAATAGAAGACTTTTACGCATGCTTAAAAAAATTAACTTGTCGAATATATAATGTTTCTATTTTATTGGAAGTTTACCGTTTACTAAATGGTCAATTGCTGCTAGTTCTTGTTTACGTTATTTGTTGTAAATTTGTTTAAAAAATTATCATTGTTAAAAAAAAAAACTGTAAAACCGAATGTTCGACGGTTTGGCAGTTGCTTTAAGCATACAAATGATCCATGTTTAATTACTCAAGGCTGCTTTCTGTTGCTCAAATGATTCCAATGTGGTTACTTGCATCATATATTTATATAAGTATATAAATTGGTGTGTTTTTAGAATGAGTAATTTCATAATTATAAAATTGTTTCTTGACGTTGTTGTTATATATAAAGGGCGGGTATGTGGCAGACAAACATTTCAGCCAGCAGCGCGCGCTCCACACGCTACCTGCCTACTGCAAGCTTTGAATCGTCTTTTAGCGGAACTCGGGCGCATCGTCCTGCGTAATGTCACCATACTTCCAGATGGCCAGATGTGCAGCCAAAGCAGCATCTTGCGCAGCCCTATACTGCTCCAAAAGCTCCTTTAGTCGACGCTCGCGTCTCTTTTCAACCAGCACAAGCCCATCGGCCACAAGCTGCTTGCCGAAGTCCGTCTTTGTTGTTGGATCGTGAAGGCTGGCTAGATGTGGAGCACCATGGACCTTTAACTCAACATTAAGCTGCACCTTGTGGTTCAGTACATCGTCAGAAAAAGTGCGCAGCGCTTCCTCCTTATCCTCATTGTCAGCTGGCAGTGCGACCAAAGCAAGTGCGTACTCGGTAGCATGCGGTTTCTCACTACTAAAGGAAGGTGGTAATGCAGCCAACCGACTAATTGGTAGAGTCTATGATATGTTGAGAAAAAACATATTATTAAGTGTTGTCTATAGTTAATGTAAATTTGATGTGTGTGTCGCACACTGTTTACAGTCGCTGTGCCACGTATTGGATATCTTCAACAACGTGCGTGTTACATTCGTGTGAAAGACGTCACTTTGCAATAACCTCGCTCAACGGTTGAACCAAAAAATATGGCACATCCGCGCAGAGCCTTTCGGTAAGCAAAACAACGCTCCTAGAAAATGAACACACACATAAGAGTTGTTGTAAAGTTTGGTATATACCTCTTCAAGGCAGCAGCTTACTTCAAACGGATGAGCATTGTTTATGTGGCAAGCTTATGACTCATGCGTTTCGCTTTAAGACGGAAACGGATCTAAGGAGCTTGCAATATATGCTGATTCTTGTTTCCGTTTATCTACTTACTTCCTTGTTGCCATAGTCAATGTACAAGACGCTGGCATTATTTCCTTGAATTCGTTCCACCTTAGCACGATACCATTGATTGTCAAAGGTGAACTGGGCAGCCACTAAGTCCCCTCGCTTAGGTGTGTACGCACCGGCAATAGGCGGATTAGCTTGAAAATCAGCATGCAGCTTGCTCATGAGTGTCTCTAGTTTAGGTCCGTTGTCGACGGATTGGGCAAAGAAGGTCAGCGTTTCAGTGATCTCAGTGACAATAACGTTCTCGTAGTTCACTTTACGTTCCACTGGAGTCTTCTCATCCTTTTCCTCTTCCACGACGACCTTTTCTTCAGGCGCTTGTTCTACGTAGTTGGCCCAAAGGTTTTTCTTGGCAGCCTTTGCACGATCCTCGGCACTCTTAAGAAGTCGATAGTACTCAGATTTTTCGGCGCTAAAGTGCACCTCCGCAAGACCCTCATCGACAAGGGCAACTGAAAGATTGACATTTTGGTCAGTCCAAAGCCAGCCAATAACCGACGATCCCGCCTTATCAGTGGTGTCAATATGCACAGAAACATCGCGCTGCAACACGCGCTCACGAGTAAATGTCAGAGCCTCATCACCAAAAGGTTCACCCTCCTGCGCTGGTACGCCATTAAGTGCAGGGCGCGAGGAGCGTGGGCAAGATATTCCAGCGAGCAGGAAGGTAACAAGACAACTATCTTTAGGCACGTACAGACGCAAGCGTGAACCGCTGGCAACGAACTCAACAATGGCTTCCGTGCGCAATGCACGTTGCCAGGAAGGGAGGTACTGCACCTTAATGCGCGAGTGCTCGACAGTAAGATCGTTCACGCGCAACGTGGCGTTATCTTTTTTGGCGTGCAGGCCTTTAAGACCCTTAATAGCTTGTTGCTCGGCGGCAATTAGCTGATCGTATGCTGATGACCTCTGGTCATCATCCTGTCGATAGCGCACACATGTTGCAAGACCCTTTGCTACCATTGCCTCAGCCACATTCTGTCCACCAATAAGAACAGTATAACAGTGCTTCTCTGGGAAGTTGTCCCGCAGTGGAGAAATGTAGTCCAAATTACATTGCACCTTCTTGTTAACAAGCTTCTTCCGCAAAAACTCACGCGCGTCAAACATATGCGGGATCTCATAAAGTGGACGATAATTTTTGCCACGTGGCGGAGCCTTCACGATTTCCTCGCCATCGGTTCCGACCACAGCGCGCTGGTCACGTGGTGGGCGAATGGAAGAGAAAAATACTTTCTTTACCTGTCCATTAGGTAAACGCACATTGATAGCATCGCCGTTAAAAACCTCGACAACGGTGCCCGTGAAATCCTTCTCCTTTGAGTTGAAAGTAGGCGTTTTTGCTTGATAGTCCTGCCACTGGCGTAAGCGTTTATCTTTGGCAACGCGTTCTGCTGCACGTAACTTGTCGGCTCCTGCAATTTAATTAACACAATAAATTTTCGACTCACTGAGATTGGCGTTACTAATGCAAATACAAATCACTTTAAAAGTTTTTGTGGACGGGGTGAAATGAACACAGTGTCAAAAAGAAAGATACTGCATTCTTGGAATCCGTCAATTTGATCTGGCAACAGACTGTTGATTACAACGCAGCGCAACAATAAGTGTTAGCAAAAGGGCGCTACGCAGTTCAAGTCGATTGCTACCAAGGATTTGATGTGTTCTTACAACATCCACTCACCTGTCTTCATAACTGCCATTGACCAGTCCACACACTTAGCCAAACCTTCGCGAAGCAGAGATTCGGCAATGTTACCCTTGGGGTAAAGAATCGTACCAATAAAGTTTGAATTATTAACAGACTCAAGCCTGATTTCGACATCACGCTGCAGCAGGCGCGTCTCCACGTAGTAACGAGCCTCATCAGCAAATGGGACTTTTACACTCAGATCTGGTTTGCCATCTGCATCGAGCTTAACACCTGGGCAGCGAATACCTGATATCATCAGCGTAATGTAATGGAAGTCAGGAAGCAGGAAGGCGCGCACAGTTGAGCCGTCGCGCACATGCTCGATGATTGCTTTAACTGGCTTACCGCCATAAACATCAACAATATGCGCTGGATTTTCATGCGCCCACTTGATGTTGCGCACCTTGTCTGCGGGGTTGACATTGTGAGCCCATTTTCCACGATTTTCGGCACGTGCCTGATCCTCCAGCTCGATGAGCGTCTGCTGCTCAGGCGTTGGACGGCCCTCGCGACGCACTGTCACGAGACCTTCACGAACAATGGACTCAACAATATTCTCGCCGGTTTCCTTGTCCTTGCCCACCCAGACAAAACCGTATTCACGATTTGAATTAGCAGGTTTATCAAAAGTGAAGGTCACCTCAACACCGATCAACTTCTTGCGCAAGTACTCGCGCGATTCCCAAGCCCAAGGCTCGTCCTTGGTCTCATCTCCGCCAGCACCAGGCCGGCGAGCTAGTTTCGGAGCGAGTACATGCGAGAAAGTGATTTGTTTTTCCGGTGGTGGAGCACCTTTCGTAGCGCGTATAACAACCGTGTCGCCGGAGAGTACCTAAAATACAAGCACAACAGACAAGCAGTGAGGTTAAAATGAAATTAAAGCCACACAGCCAAAATTGAAACACGTGAGTTTGACATATTAAAATTTTGACAATAGGTGGCGCCAATACAGTTTTTTAAAGAGCTGTAGACTTTAAGTGTGACCGTTGATCAACTGATAGTTTTTGCTTAAAAGAGTATGTAGCATGCATGCTGCGATTCTTGTATCTAACGGACACATATTGTGTAAGTATTATAACAAAAGGCGTAGTCATGTATAGGTAAAAACTTTTTGCGTACAGCTGTATATAATAATACGCTAACAACAAGCAAATATGGAATTTTAGAGCAATCAAATAAACAAGAAGTTAAGTAATTTCTTAAGCCGTTAAATACCTTGAATTTCCTGTCAATGAAGCTTTACAATTAACGAATGCGTGCTATTTCTACTGCGTACTCGCTTTCACAAATTTAATGAAATAACAGGTGTGTTCCGTGTTCTCGCTCTGTATATATCAACAGGTCTTTCACCTAAAATATTTAACATAAAATTCTGACGCGGCATTTGATTCGACTAAAGCAGCAAATTTATGTCAATTTGTTAAGGTGTAACGTCATCAACTTTATCACTTAAGGCGGCTCGTGGCTACTGCAATCGAAAACTTTTGATAATCGTTATTAATTGCTGCCTTAAGTACCTTTCTTAAATTACATTGCAAGAGTTTTACCAGCATTTAATTCGGCCAAAATAGATTTAACTAAATACCAAAGTTGTATACCATTGAACTAACATATATCCATACCTATGCATTTTATCATTGAAATACATTAACAAAGATATACAAGTATGTACGTTATGCGCCTGTGCAAGCCCCTTTCGAGGTTAGAGACGTATAGTTTTGTGTTAACCGCCGCGAACGGCAAAATAAATTCATGAAAGTACATATGCATGTGTATTCATTAGATAAAAACACATGTATCAAAACGCCGGCAAAGTGTCGGCGAATGATGACGTAGACAGAGACAATCGAGAGTATTGAAACATCCGTATGCACACATATTGTGAGCACACACTTAAATGTATGTAAACGATTATGCTCATCACATTTTGTAAGCACTACTGATGAAGAAAATCTGCCAGGTTGGCACCTTCGATAACTTTCGTTTCTTTACGCTATGCTTGCTGCTCAGCCAATGCATAAGTGTGTAAGCGTGTTTGACGTGTCACACTCAAGCAATTCACATATATGAACATCTCTTTCACACTTGCTTTAGTGGCATTCGCTGTATTTGCCACGCTGATGATAATCACACAATTTATTTCTACTATTAATGAGTGATGTGCTCTGATCTGAAATAACGCACAGGATTTAAGCCACTTAAACAGTATACTGACTTACTTGTTTTACAATACCAGATAAAGTCTTTGCAGGCGTAGCTGCCGTAGCGGCAGGCGCACCATCTTTTGCTGTTCCAGCTGTCGTGTTAGCTGCTGTTGCCATTTTTCGTACGGGTGCGGTTTTTTTTTACCGGCGTACCGTTATACGTGGCTTTTTTTTAGTAAGCGGGTCAAATTCCTCAAGTTAGTTTAAAGTGCGTTAAACACTGTTGTTTTTCTTTTTAACTTAATTAAGTTAATTGAGTATGAACACACCACACAATACAATCACCTCAGAATTTTCACTGCAGAGTACGCTGTGTGACCAGCTATGTTATGGTACAAAATACTCTATTCCCTAAAAATACAATTGTTTAAAGCCAAAATACTAAACTCATTAAAAAATGCAAATCGAGAGAAGAGCGCCCAAGACTTAGCCACAAACCAAATAATGTTTACATTATTTAGTGAATTAGCTCAATCAATAAAAATAGAGCAGTATTTAACATGCTACTCTGTTTACTTCGTGAGATTTTTAAAAGTTAATTTTGTAAATAAATGCTGTCGATATATTTTGGCACAATCGATTGTGAAAAATTTCGCCGGGAAACATTTTATTATTGCAAGGAAAGATGAGCCGATCAAACAAAATGTTTGGCGATAAGGTCTTCGATTTAATAAAGGATCTTAAGCGTTCGTCTCAGACGATACCCGCGTTTGACGATGACGGCGTACGCCAAGTACTAGAGGAGATAAAAGCCATTTTTGAGGAAAATGTTGCACAGGCATCTAGCTACAACAGCTCGGGTGATCGCAGCTTGTGGCCGCTTCTAAACTACAGGCACGCAGCTCTTCAGAGAAACAAACGCTGCCTTTTGGCCTACCTGTATGAACGCATACAGCGTATCAAAGCTATGCGGTGGGAGTTTGGCCCTATTATACCATCTGACATTAAACAGGCATTATGTGAGCCAGAAGTGCAATTCTTCAACAACTATTCAAAATCCTTGGCTGCTTATATGAGATCCGTAGGCGACGGCCAAGGAATTGATTTGACTGGCAGCTTACGTCCGCCCAAATCTCTCTATATCGAGGTGCGCTGTGTAGAGAATTATGGCAAGTTCGAGCTGGATGATGGGGAGGTAATACATTTAAAAAAAAACAGTCAGCATTACTTGCCACGAGCACAAGTGGAACCACTGGTGCGTCACGGCATTCTGCAGCACATATCTTAAGGTGAAAATTTTTAAAAATAAAATGATTTACATTTTAATTTTTTATGATCAATTAAATGCTGCTTTAGCTCTTCGATTCAGGTAGTCGATAAGTTTGTTACGACTTACCTGTTCTGTTGAGCCTCTGTTATTACCCAACGAGTATATACCTAACAGAGTGGAACACAGTGCCCGCCACTTGAACAGAAAATGTTCAGACCTATACCTTTTGCTTGAATGTACTTCCTGCTGCCCAACATGGAAGGCTAGCATAGACTTAATATGAACTATGCGCAACGTGAGTAATTTTGATGTTTTAAAAACGATTAATCACTTGTGCGATTAAAGCGCGACTCGAAAACGACTCGCATATATTCCTTAAATGTGATGAATCGCCTAAAATTTGAAGCAACCAAAAATTGATCATGCCAGCGATTGAAATATGCTTACTTCAGTGAATAGCTTGCTGGCATCAAAATGTGATACTATGCACGAAACGTAAGGAAATCAAGAAATTAACAGCCGGTATCTACAATATGCTTTGTATCATAAATATAACTTATGGGCAATTTTGCTATGCTAGTCAATGACGCCTGATGGTCATGCTGCCTAAGACGGCGCACAAGACGCCATCATCCGTCCCCGGTTCAAACCCACGTTGGGTAAAAAATTTAAGTAAAAATTGCATAATTTATAATAAGCGTTTGCATTTACATTAACAGTATCACAATTATAATGCATGGGATACTGTGATACACAATTGCAATAAATATAAGATGTCAACCTGTATGTATGCCGAAAAAATTCAGCGTCGCTGCATGATCAAAACCATTTTAAATATGGCGGCTTACCTGAAAATAAACAAAGAAGCATTAATTAAAAACAAATCTAAAACTCAGTTGGCAGCTCTGAGTTCCGCTCGTTAGGTATATACTCGTTGGCAAACAAGAACGCTCTGTTAATAACATTTCAGCTAATTTTAAGATTTTATGTGCGCACAGCTGATTAAGGCAAGCCGCAATTACGTGAACGTAAATTTTATTAACGAACTAAAATAAATTTAAAACAAAAATGAATCAAGCCGACGTCAGCAAGCTTATGTCTCAGCTGCGCATTGCAGTGCGACCAAACAAACGTCATTTAAAGAATGTTGACGGCCCAGAAGGTCGCTTACTTAAGCTACGCAAAACTGTCACAGCGCTAGTTAAGCATGAGCGCATAGAATTGTTTTATAATAGAGCGGATGAGGCCCGAGGCTATGCAGAACTGGTGAGTGAACGGAATAATAATATTTAAAACATATCTCAAAATCATGTTTTCGGCACAGTTAATATCAAACGCATTACGCTATGGCGACCGACACAAAGCGACAATGGAGTTGGCAGACTACTGGCTGTTGGAGAAGCAGCTAGTTCATAAACTGTTTAAAGTGTTGGTGCCGCGGTATGAGAATTTTAACGTTTCCTACACACGCATGTTCAAAGCGCCTCGAGACTATCCTGGCATATATTATAAAAAGTCGGTGTTAGAGCTCCGTGGAAATCCCTTCCCAGCCCTTTCGCCTGAAAACAGTCAGAACCGTAATCTATTGCACAACGTGTTACTTGATGAGGCGCGCAAGGAATTTAAACGTGAGCAGCTCGCCAATTTGGCTCACAAACTTGCGATCGAGACAAGTGCAGCATCGCCATTATCACCGACACAAGCTAGCAAAGCAGAAAACCGGACAATGAATCTAGAAAACAATACGGCAGTGTAGAACTTTATTGTAAATCAACAAACAAAATATATTTTTCTAAGCTAAACGATGTCATTGAACATAATTTATTTACTGGTGCCATCTGTGGCTAAAAACTGAGTAAACTGAGCTTCATAGAAAATTGTATAGACATTGTGCACACCACATACATACACATGAATATATTTATTGGTAAATATATATTATGAAAGTTTAATGAACTCTTAAGCTCTTAGGTCGACCCTCTGGGGATGTACTTGATATAAAGATTCAAACGCAAAGCAATGACCAACCGACAGCGACACGTTAGTTAAAGTTGAGGGGCTGGAAAATAGATAAGTCGATGACTCGAGGTGCAAATCGATAAAACGCACATATTATTTTAACATTTTAAAAACTAAGTTAGCTGGCTACCCCAAAAATCTGCATCATTAGATTGGATGCAACACCCACCCTTGCCGCTCCCAGCACATTTCTTAAAAAAGGCAATGATTATACTTTCCACTTTTGGATCCTAGGGTCACTAAATTTGGTATCATAATTTATGCTGACATTCCCCAAAGTTCTGCATAAAAACTTTGGATGTCACACCCACTGCCTTTGAAATCCGGGAGTTCCTGCATCTTGGCGGTACAATTTCCTGCCTCTTGACATGTTGTTAATTAAACTGATTTCAGCAGGTTAAGTCAAAGGCAATGACGCATAGCAGCATCACGTATATTTGTAATTTGAACCCATGAAATGCCTGTTAATTAGGTTCTTATGTTGCTTATTATGAAGCTAAAAATATTGGTTGATGAGCGCCTGCGGGTAATAACTTATTATGATAACTTATTAAGAGGCTTGACATGTTGCTGTAAAAATTTTCGTAAAATTACTTTACATTTGGTAAAAAGAAAGAGCATCTTTCATCGATTATAGCCGAGGGAAGGTTTTCGATATTATTTAAGAGACAATTTTTGACCCGAAAAAACCAAAGTATTTGATACAACGTTTATTAATGTTTTTTATGAGTAGTTTGTTTTAACTTTATTTTAAAATCGAACAATACATATATTCCTTTAATAGCTGACAAATTATTTTTATATGGTCGAAAAACGCACACGGTTAATTTATATTTATAAATCAGTCTTGAGGAATATGGAGCTATGATTGATGCAAGTGCGCAAGCTTTTAAGCTCTTTCCTTACAGCACGCTTATATATTGTTGTAAAGCTTGTTGATATTACAATGACTTAAATAGTCAGATTTCCAATCTAAAAAAACAAAATAATTTAAGTAAATATTTGTTTTCTTATAGCTATCCATTTATGTTAAAATTACCTTTACCGGTAAGGCAGATTTCTCGCAACATGTCGCAATGACTATAGAAAAACTGGTGCTCATTTCGGTAAATGGCGCATATGGGTAAAAAAGGATCGCAGTCATCTATGGTCTTGCACCGATCTGAGCTCTCAAACACGGGAAGCGAAAGCACACAAAACAGAGATGCCACAAAGAGTATAAGTAGAAGTAACAAAATTTTTGATGTGATTCCAAACGAAGACATTATTAAATTAACACGTTCGCAGACTTGCTCTGTTTACAGAGCTGGGAGATTAGCCAGATCTGTTTAAATGATATATTTTTTTTGTTATTATGTACGTATATAAACAGGTGTGATAAAAAAATAATTCAAGAAATAAAATTATTGCTAGTCAATGCTAGTACCCATGTGCTGCTTTCTGACAGGCACCTTCAAACGGCCAATGAACGACTGATAACCAATTGGGAGCTTAAGCGCAACTGTTTTTGCTACTCTCTCACTTGCTAGCAAGCGCAATCTCCCATCTCGTCAGTCTTTCCGATTGTCATGACAACGTTCGATTGTAGCGCATTGTTGTTATTAGTCACACAGACAATTATAAACATTAACTCCACCACATTCCGCGTTTTTAAGCAGGGCGCTATTGTTTATGCCGCTACTCAATGAATGCCGAAGTCGTTGCTCATCTAACTGGAACACCATTTGCAGCCGAATCGGAAGTGGGGCTTACCGGAAGTGTAGCGTGCAGGTGTACTTCCAGCATTGAACGCAGAGTAAATCTTTTTTTGTGAACAACTTCATCAAACTGTCCGAAGTTAATAAAAAGTACTTTAACATAAGATATTGTTAGACATTTGCCAATGATATTTCATATTTTAAAAACAAATGATAAGAATATTTTGTGGAAAAATAATACATGAGTGGCTCACCTTTCTAAGATAAGTACATTTCCTGTTGCCGCTGATGCTGTTAGTTTAGTTTTTGTCCAAACTTTAAGGAATTGGCTGCAAGTTAAGGAAGAAGCGGAAATTGTAATTTTCGTGACACTCAACTTAATGTATTTCAAATATTATATTAAAACTATAAAGATATAAAGATTATAGAGAAAATTCGTTATATAGAATGGGTTTTTGACAAATTGCAGGGTTTCTGGTTTCTGACTTCGTTGCATAGAAAATTCGTTACATAGAAGTTCGACTGTATTAACTAAGGGATTTAATACTGGCATGAGTATTTTGCAGTCCGTTGCAACTATTTAGTATAGAGGTACAATTTTGCAGTAAATGATGTTTGTTGGTTTTTGATAGCTGAAGTACTATAATCCTTATGCTAATTGTTTGTGAACAAAATTTAAAGGTCTGGACAGAAATTATATTTGGACCAAAATGATATAAGCTATATCATATAACACAAGATATAGCTTAACTTTGATTATCTTATGTGAAAGAAACTTTAATTTTATTGAAGAATTGCTGGAAATGAGTGAAGTCCTACTTGGACTTCTGCCCTAATTGTGCAGTGATGTGCACTGTTGTACTTGTACAATTAGGAGAAGCGCACATGATGTCATCGTAGGCATTAAAATACAAATGAATTCTAGGCACGTGATCTTTTGCTTGACTGCATCCGTTAGTCACCGATAAATGCAGGAGTCGCCGCTGTGTAACATTTTCCTCAGATTTACAGTTGAATATGCAACTCAATTATGAAACCTTAAGGGGGTGTAGCATTTAATGGCTAAGTTAGTACATGTTGGTTATTATGCTGATGGCTTAAAATAAATAAAAATGTGAAAAATGGATAGTTATTAATAAAGATAAGAATGGTTTGTACGATTTAACTTAAATGTTTTAGTTATTCCTCCAGGAGAAAGTGGTGTTTTGTAAAAAATATTTTATTTTCCCATAGAAACATTCATTTTACATCACTTATGTGTTCCTTATTCATAGAGTAAACACCGAAAAGCACCCCAGTAACGCGAGGTCGGGGACCGATTTAATAAACATTTAGAAATAAAAAGAACGCAGTAATTTTTCTTATTCTTTTTTGTTTTGTACTTATTTATTATTTTTATTTTTACACACTTCACACATGTGAAACAGGGTATATTGAGTTTGTCATGAAACTGTAACGCCTTTAAAAAATGATGGGAGACCCCATAATCTATATACATATTAAAATGATCAGGACGAGCTCAGGAATTGATTTCCACGTGTCCGTCCGCCCGTCTGTTCGTCTGTTTGAACACGATTTCGGGCCAAACTGCTGAACCGATCTTAATAAAACTTTCACAGATTGCTTAGATCATGTCGGGTTTGTTTACTATGATATTTCATCCTGCTCGGAGCATTCTACGACACAGCCACCATTTAAATTGAACATATCGTACTATCAAAAAAAAAAAAAAATAATTAATCCATGTGTGAAGGGTATCATAGTCTTGGCATAGCCAAAATTAACTATGCGGCAATTTTTTTATTTATACATTCTTAATTCGATTCTTCTTCGATAGACATGCTACGAAATAACTCCACGAATATATGTAGCTGTGATACGATATGCGTATAAGGCAGTTCTGCTCCGTGACCTCCCCATTTGTTCGATGTGAATTGCGACCCGTGTTTGAAATGACCATGTAACTTAATTGCATTTGCATTATTAAATTTTATTACAGCGGTTATTAACTACAACTTCGACTGCTCATGCTGACAATAGTATAAGGCTATGTTAAGAAAACATATTCCAATTATAACAAACGAAAACCTTGTGCGTTATGCACCAACCCACAAGTAACAGGAATTTTTGATTCATCCCAAAAGATATAAGCTTGTATTGATATAAAGAAATAAAAAAAATTCCACCCCTTGATCGTTTGTTAGAACATAGTTCCTAAAGGTAAAACTTTTTTAAAATAAGTTAGGTTCTAGAGCTATATATATTTTTTACTAAATACAAGTATTATTAAAGTATGGTAAATAAAAATAAAATCTGAAAAACATGCCAATTTCTAAAACCTGCCTGAATTTTGAGCAAAAGTGCATAAATGTTTTCCCATCGAAGTCGAAAGTATAAAAATGTTGTTATGATTACCTTCTGTTCTACAAAATATACAATTGGATTTTCATATTATTTAAAAAGAAGTCATTAAATTTTTTTGTTAGTTGCTAGAATATCTTAAAACAGGAAGCAACAAGGAGCTGCAACGTTTGATTGAGTTTATTTTTAAAACATGCGCAGCTTTTTTATAAAATCCCCGGCAATGCTTTCTCTCAGTATACACGGCAAAAATTATGTTAGCAGAGGGAGAGAGTGAGAGAGAATGGTAAAAAAAAAAATATAGAAAGAAAGAGAAAACGACGAAATGGAGAGAAAGAGAGTGGCATTTAGATGAGAGCACAATATCCTACAGGATACTATTTGGGGCTTTTTGCAGCTTTTTGCATATTTTGTTATTCAGTTATAAAGAGACGCGCAACGGTAGCAGTTCAGAAAGTTTGCAGTCGAATTTCTTATACAGTGCTCAGCCTCAGTTATAGTCTCAGCTCAAGCCAATTGACTTCCTTGGTGTGAGTCGTAAACGAGCAATTTTTGTGTGTATAACGGTTTGTTCAAAATTTGTGCCCACCTTAGTTCTTTGGAAATTCTAAAAATCGAATTAAGCAGACAACCTTTACTTATAGTGTCAATATTTTCAAATAAATTTGTACTGTTCGTGTTTGTCTACACCTTTGTGTTAGTGGCTGAATGAATTAAATAGAGCAGCATATTGCGTCACTGTACACTAAGTTAACCACTCAAAGGGACGCTTTATCGACTTCGTTTGGAGGAGCGTCAAGTGTATTTTATTAAAAAACCATTTGCCTCGAGGGAACTTCTAACGGCTAGTGGAGTAGACATTTGTGTACATACGGTTGAATTTTTTTCAATATTTTGTGGTACTGATTTAATATGTATGGTATTTACACCCCATAACATGGATCAATCAAACTTATGTATTTTGAATTACAAACTTACTCAAAAGTTATATGTTTGTAGAAAATAAATCTCAATGATTTGTGCTGGACTAAGTTATTATGAATAGCAACGATTCGCTGCCTGTGAAAAAGTCACATTTATTTGACACATTTACGGTCGATGAATGAGTAAGACAAAAAATTAAAACATCAATTTAAATAAGTTTTTAATTTTATTACTTGGGGTGGACAAATGTTGTAAAAAACTCAATCGATCCAAAAATAATGATGATATGATTTTTCTCTTCTGTCAAAGAAATCTACGAGTGAGTGATTTTATTATCGTGTAAGATACATAAGGACCTAATAAGAACAAACATTTGCAATAGCAAGTTACATAAACAAGGGACAGCGTTTTGTCAAATAATAGCTGGTCTAAGAAAAATTTTTAAATTTTAGGCAGTCAACACTCTTGTACAATGAGACATAATTGCAAAAGGATTTTAGTGGTAACGATCTTAACATGGTCAGCTTTGGTGCCGAATTTGGCATGCGGTACTACAGAAGGGCAGGAAACCCCACTAGCCCTGCCCTTAGCCGAGTTGACCCAACCCACAACAGCTATACAAGGTGAGGTTTGGGAGGAGGATGATCATGAGGTCTTAATACGCAATGAGCGCGGTACAAAGAGTGATGGTAAGTTTAATTATTCTTTCTTAACGTTCCAAAAAAATTTTAAATGGGTTTATATCAAAATTACCAAAAACTTTACCTTTATTGAAGGTCTATCGTGTCGTTATGGCAAAAACCCATGGACTGAATGCGATACTAAGACAAATACGCGTTCTCGAACTTTGACATTGAAAAAGGGCGATCCGGCTTGTGATCAAACGCGCACAATTCAGAAAAAATGTAAAAAAGGTAATAAATGTAATTTTAAGAATTCAAGCGACTAATATACACCAAACAACATAATACAGGAAATTATGCAAATATTTTTAATATTATTTTCAGCTTGCCGATATGAGAAAGGTTCTTGGTCTGAATGCATCACTGGGCAAATGACCCGAGCTGATAAATTAAAAGCGACTAGCGATCCTTCATGCGAAGCTACACGCATAATTAAGAAGAACTGCAAGCCAGGCAAGTCCAAGGATAAAAGTGCTAAGGAGCAACGCAAAAATAAGGACAAAGGTTAGTTATTGAATAATCACACACACATATTGGCTATGTTTAAAGCTTCGTGGACAATGACAATTATTATTCCGAATTTATTTATTAAAAAGCTAAATAAATCTACCTGAACTATTGTGTTTTTGTATCCCACCTTACATGCAGCTACTCGCAAAGGACGTGTTTAAGAAATCTGGCAGCAATTTACTGATTTTCTAAACTCATATGTCAGTTTTTATTCCTGATACTCGTTTACAAAATAAAAAGAAAACAAAATAGCAACGTAACAAATAAACCCATATATAGTATAACCGAAAATTAAATTTAAATTTTTATTACAAAATTGTAGATTTGATTTTAAAAAACAGAGTTAATAACAATCTATTCCTTAACAAATTGTATGCAGTCTTTTATCAACTATATGCAGATCCATACCAACAACTTAGTTTGTCAGGGAAAATAAATACTAAGATTTTCCAATTGAATTTTAATAGTTTGACTGATCCGGCAAAAATCTCAGTATTCCATAAAACACTTACAATTTTCATAACTCATAAGCCCAGTTAATATAAAAACAACATTAAATAAGCGTGAATTAAAACAAAACCCTTATTAAAATACAGTTATTCAAATTAATGGAAAAAGTTCGTCTAAAAAAATCAGCTTTTGTATTTGATCTCAAAAAAGCTGAGAACAGACGGACAAGCAGTTAAAAAATTATTGGTATAAGTAAAGCACAAGCACAATTTAGAAATACAATACATACAAACATTTAAATAAAACACTTAGTGTAAATATTGTAAAAAGTGATACATAAGTATTGCGACGTAATAAAAATACGATGACCGATAGTTGATTACAGCTGCAGCGGCATAACGCCGGAAGCTATTGGTATTTTAAAACATTCATAATTCCCTATCAACTTAACTCAACATAAATAATAGTTACTATTATAATGCATTTTCCTTAAATACATTCAAACACTCATATATAGGAATCAGTACATAAAAAAGTGTTGAAAATAAAGTTTTCTGAAAAAACATAATCAGCCGTTCTGATAGCTATAATAATAAAAATAATATTTAGTTAACTTCAGTTTGACTTTTTAATATATCCCCAAATTGAATTTCTTAAGACTTGTTTATGATGTTTTTCGCAAATTAGCAAGCATTAACATTATTAAACAAAGAAAACTTAACGATCCCTTGGATCCATAAGTTTAACAAGTGTTGATACACATGTATCTGCATTCATACATATACAAGTGATGGAAAACAAATTTACATTGATAATGCTGTCAAACGCGTTCAACTGAAATTATTTTATTTATATTAGGAAACCAATAGATCAAGGGTAAAAATAAAAATAAAGTAAACAAAGTAAAAAAAAATTATTTCTTACGATATAACCCTTTTAATACATACATATTTACGTACAAAAAATAAGAACAAAGTAAAAGAAAATAAAAACACAAAAAAATTAACTGAACTTACATAAAAATATTATGCATATAAAATTGACAAGAACATTTAAATAAAAACAAATACTAAACCAGTTGTTTCTTTTGAATAACCGGAATTTTAAAGAATCCTCAGCTTTAACATCAACTTTGTTGACTTTAATAACGGATAAATCTACCTGCATATTGTTGTGCCAAATCTATAATTTCAAATTGAATAAAATTTGAGGTAGCCTTGGATGATTTAATTTAATTGTAATTACCAACATTTTATTGCTCAGTAAAAATGGGCGTGGTTCGGGCTAATTGGGAAATATCAGTATGAAGTTTATTGATCATCTATAAAATGTGCATATGTACACTTAAATATCAACTGATTACGTTATCGTCATATATGAAAATACGGATCTCAGTCAACTTGTTCCGGCTGTTTTACTCTGTGAGCTGTTAACGAAATATGTTAGACTTTGTTATTAAATAAAAGTATCCATTGACATATAGAAAGTAATTTGTAATTCAATACTTGACATTTGTTGCTACCGAAACTGGGGAATGGGACTGAAATTTGTTAACTAACAGCGTTGTCGGACATTCACATTGGGAAAAGCTTGAATAAAGCCTAAGTATATAGTACTCTATAAACACAGAATGAAATTCACAATCATATACTATATAAAATATATATGTATATTTACATATGATGATAATACATATACAATCAGCCCACTCTGCGCTGCTTATCCAGTTGCAATTGAATTGGTCGGGGGTCTGCGAAAATGTATATGCCGCATCGCTTGCCGCGTTAGGGTTCTGCCATCAGGGTATTAGCGTCCAGCTACGTCATTAACAATGGCAACATGACGATGCATTTTAATAAAATAATATCGCATTACTAATGGCTATTATAACAAATTACTGCTTTTTGAACTTTTTTGCATATGCTAAGTGTTTAATGATTAAAAGCTTATTAATTTAAAAAATCACATATGCATACACATACATATGCGTTGGTTAATGTCCCTTCTGTTTATAGCACTAAAATATCTCGATTTTTAGATCCAAGCAGCTTTATAAGTACTATTCAATCAAAATACCAAAAGTCAAACACACCCAATAGAAACAATATCAGAAACCCCTGTGAAAAGCATTGCGGATTGTAATGGGCAAAGAAAAGAAAACATTAGCACATACTAGCAAAAAAAAAAAAAAAAAATTTGAGATAGAATTTCCCGGCGGATGAGCAAGACGACGATAAGAACATCAGATACGGAGAGGAGAGAACGAGTCATTTTAGAGAACGCAAGCGTAGAGAGCACAGATACCAGAGCGAAACAGTCCAAAACTAAAGAGTGGTTCAGGTGGTAAGCCATAAAATGTGAAATGTGTATGCTCATGCGCAGCAAATCCAGAATACTCACAAACTGTATTTAAAGCCAAATCCAAGTTGTTTACTGTCTTTGCAGGGGAAACGCGAACTCTGCACAAAAACAAACAAATATTGTCGGCTGCACCGTTGTGGATGTCTAAGCGACTGGTCAGGCACAAATGTGCTTATGTACATACATACATACATTCATACATATATACAAACATACAACATGCATGCATGCATATATACATGCATGCACAAATGCCCTCATACCCATACACATTGTATGGAAAACACATTTGAAGAACAAACTGAAAAATAAACAAAGAGGCACAAAAAAGGAAAAGTACCAGACTCACTGTGCTTCTAAATGATGCCGTATTGCTGTGTGTGTACTTGTAATAGCATAAAACATATACATATTTACACAGAAATGAATGTACATTTATGTATGTACATATGCACATTAGAAATATAAAATGTTTTTTTTTATTTTACTCGGCTTGCATGGCAGCTGATCTGTGCCTGTTTAAAATATAAAATATATTTTGTGCATAGTACATAATTTTTTTCTGTTCTGATAAATTACCACACATTGTTCATTGTGCACTCTGCCGCCAATGTTGAAGATGACTTGATTCTAACCCACTCAATCCACAATTTCACTCAAAACTTGTTTCCTGTCGTATGGCAGAGAGTACTACACGCATTCAAATATAAACAGTATATGGATGTGTGTATGTAGTACATACCTATGCATGTAAGTTAAATTGTTGTGAATCTGGATGTAGTTGGTTTAACAGTACTGAGACTGCTGTTATACAACTCCGTACTCCTTGGCTTTTGTGTTCGCTCACAAGACCCGGCTAATTTCTACTTACAATAAACTTATTATTTTGTACTAAAAAGCCATACGAACAAATATAAGTCAATTACATCTGCATCTTGCGATAAACATCATACAAATTATAACAAACAATTTGACACAATAATATGATATGATATATATGATATTATGATATATAAAATACAGAAGCGCCTTATATTCATGCATAAATAGTTTACTATTTACTATAAATTCTTGTAACTTGTTATTATCTGTAATAACATGCACTTACTTCCCATCAATCATATAAGAAGAATCGACGAGGCTGCTATAGTTGCTGAGGGGACGTTGCACCACAACAACAAAAAGTATTATTGATAAGAAAAAATGTCATATACTATATTTTTAAATATAAATTCCATTTCACTCATAAAAATATCAAAGAGCGGAAATTAATACGAATAACACATAGCTTACTTTTTTCGCTTAGTGTATGGGGTAGTGAAGCAAGCTGAGTTGTTTCGTTGCTTCTCGTATTTCAAGTGTTGCTGCTTGCTTGCTGCATCACCAGGCACAGCATATGCCAGCTTCTCTCAGTTCCCGCAGAGCTCTGGACAGTGTCGATCGGCAGCGGCAACGCGTATTCAAGTGAAAATCATTTTAGCTTTAGCCAACTGAGATATCTGAAGAAGGCTACAGGGACTAAAACAGTGAAACATATTTTGCTAAAACAAACTAGTTTGAGTAAGACTCGATTGTGTTGTTGTTTGTGTCATCGTTTGTGGGTTACCTTCAATCATCAAAGTTTCAACGATTGTGTAGACAGAGCAAAAGCTCACTACAATATTTTCCCAAAACTTAATTGTTGAAATCAACTAAAACCAAAACATTTTTAAAAATTAAACAGATAAAGGTAAATATAGTGAGAGAAATTTGGTATATTATCGCATTGGTATTTGAATATGTTAAAAAAAAGTAAGCCTATTAAAGTCTAAGAAAATTCATAAGTAGAAAAATTCAAGTGAATGAATGACACACTAGAGTAAATGACTTCTGCTTTACTGTCACATTGCCAAGAAAATATCTGCATATGCATCTTAGGCAACAATACACTTAATGTAAAAAGCATCTCATTGCTTAATCAATAATAAAACAAGACGACGCCTTAGATTAAAATCTTTATAAGAACGAGTAAAACGGGGTTCTACCCCCTTTTATATGCTCAACCTGGCTAAGTCATTTATTAAAGACCAACGTAAAGCTCAAGCCAGGCGAAATAAGTAAGATCCATTGTTCGCAGTTATTTTATTTTATGCAAAAAGTGACAACTCAATAATAATTAAGTGGGCTCGTAGAGCCACTGCACGTGAACACAAAAATGTACTTTTTAATAAACCTAAATTTGGTTATTTGTTACTACCTTGAATCACACAAAAACAGAACAAGGTGTACAGAAAATTGTTTACGGTTACAAAATTTTGGTTGGTCCACTTTGGTATTGAAAGAATACACCATGTGGGCTGTAAGCTAAAAGGAAAACAAGTGGAAACGTTGCAGTCGGATGCAACCGACTGCGGTATACACGATACCTGTTTAAAAACGGGAGACAAGAGTCAAGAGGTGCGTTGCACTCAAAGATTGGGTGAAGCAGATCTTTCGGGGATATCACCAGTTTATATTACCAACAAATTTGGTGACTAGCTCATAAAATGTGAAAGATACACGCAGATTTAGATCTGTTGGGGTCGTTACCAATCTCTGAGCGTGGCAAAATGCGTAAAAATCAGTAAAGAATTCTAGCTAAGGTAACAGGCGAACAGAAGTCAGCAGCAGGTGATTTTGTTGAGTTAAACAACAAAACAGGGCTTACGATGGGCACACGAGAAGACTGCAAGAAGTGTGCAAAAGGGCAAAGCATAGCTTAAAGTTATATTTTAACACGCTTTTATTAGCTTCTCCTGATTGTTTGTTTGTATGTATGTATATATGTATGTATGTTTGTGTGTATGTATGTATGTATGTATGTATGTATGTATGTATGTATGTATGTTTATATGTTTGTGTGTTTGAACATGGTAAAATGGGGAAAATCCAGTAGAAATTCCAGCTAAAGTTAGAAAAATTTACTTGGCGGAGATATGTCGCTATGCCGTACCAGGCAAACAGAAGTCAGCATCTGAGTGCTGCAGCAATTTTTGTTCTAAAACGATTTTATTATTCACTTGTAAGTATGTTTATGTGTTTGGTTGATCGACCATAGCAAAATGGGTAAAAAACCAGAATAAAATTATAGCTAAAGTACTACGCCGCTTTTCCTCCTTGATAATTGTGTTTTTGGTTGGTTAGTTCGTTACAGTTGTTTTTTGGCTCGCTTTTCAGCGAACTAAATCCATGCTTTAATTGAGGATTATTTGGGTTGCCGTTAAATATGGTATATGCTGACTGGATTACAGCTTAAAGAAATATGTTAAGATAAGATCATCAGTAATGGTTGAATACCATTTTTTTTTCAATCTTTACACATTTTCTGTCGAACACATGGAGCAAGATAGCTTTAAGGGTGATAACAAAAATCATAGGTCAAAACAAATAAAGTGGTAGATTTTCCGTTTGAAACTTTTTAATTTTATAATTATTGGATTAAAATTAAAATTTTATAAAAAGGGTCGTGGTTTATTCTCAGTACGCCCACATGAAGTAAGTAATTTGGTGTAATTCTATTATGTAATTCTACTATTATATGAAAACAACAAAAATAATAATAAAATAATAAATAAATATATTAAATTTATAATTGACTTTGGTATTCTGACTTGGCTTCAATCGATCAAATTCGATATCTCCGGTGTTTTTAAACCGATTTGGAAGAAACGTTGTATCGTTACTCATTATTTCAACCCTCATTTTTACATTTCCAAATTGGATATTTTTTGTTATCGAAAAGATGTGTATATCGGAAACCAGAATATATACTTTATGGGGTCGGAGATAACTATTCTGGTTTCCGATATACACATGGAATAAATAACAAAAATATCGAATTTGGAAAATGTAAAAATGAGGGTTAAGGTAATGGGTAACGATAGAACTTTTCACAGAGTTTCGTCCAAATCGGTTAAGAAACACCGGAGATATCGAACTTAATCGATTGAAGCTAAGTCAGTATACCTAATTCAATTATAAATTTAATTTATTTATTGCAACTGGGTTCAGGGTATCTTCTAGTCAGGCTCTCCCGACTAGAGCCTTCTTACTTGTTTGATTTATGGCCTATGGGCGAAACCACTGTGCACCCCTGCCGCATCCGTACCCCTTTGCAATCAGGCCATTTATTTATGCCCTTAAAAAAAGGGTATAATGTTTTTGTGCAAAAGTATGTAACAGGCAGAAGGAAGCATCTCCGACCACATAAAGTATATATATTCTTGATCAGCATCAATAGCCGAGACGATATAGCCATGTCCGTATGTCCATCCGACTGTATGAACGCGTGGATCTCAGAGACTACAATAGCTAGAGACTTCAGATTTTGTATATAAGTTCTCCTCTACCATGAGCAGAACAAGTTTGCTTTAAATTATCGATAACTATTCTGGTTTCCGATTTACAAATGCAATCGATTACAACAAATATCGAATTTGGAAAATGTAAAAATGAGGGTTGAAATAATGGGTAACGATAGAACTTTTCTTCCAAATCGGTTAAGAAACACCAGAGATATCGAATTTAATCGATTGAAGTTTAGTCAGTAAACCAAAGTCAATTATAAATTTAATTTATTTATTGCAACTGGGTTGAGGGTATTTTCTAGTCGGGCTTTCCCGACTAGAGCCTTCTTACTTAGTTTTTTACCGGTTTTAATACAAGTATCCAGAATACCGCAGTCGGTTGCGTCCGACTGAAACGTTTCCACTTGTCAATGTATTATATGTTTCGAGCTTTTTTAGGAAGCCAACACCTAAGCTGAAATGTATTCTTTTAAATACGAGCCCGCTTTGACGATGTTCATGATAGTAATCACATTAACTCTGATGCCAACGTTGATTCATGGACATGGTAATCGTCGCAGTGTCAAAACCAATGCTATGGTAATGGCAGAGCTCGCAAATGGTTCACAATTGGTAATGAAAACATACTCCGGTAATACGCTTATACGACCAGCACGCGAAGCTATACATGGAGAAAATACAGTCACCGCGAATGCACCCGTTGGCGCTCTCGCTGGTGAAAATGCACGTGTTAAAAACAATAACAAGAAATCAAACAAACCTCATAGCAAGTTGCAACATGCAGACAGACGCAGGCCCAGCTTAAAAAAATCTGGTGTTGAGCAACTTCACCAAGGTCAACGCAACAGTATTAAGCAGCAGCAAATGCCTAAGCCTCAGAAGCAGGACCTTCAGCATGATGCGAGTAAAAGATCTGGAGCTAAGTCAAAATCAACTGAAAAAGGCAAGTTAAGTTCATTTAACGCAAAGACAATAAATATAACATTTAATTTATATGAAACATAGCAACAACATGTCGATATGCTAAGAGCTCATGGACTGAGTGTGATTCTAAGACGAATATGCGCACTCGCACTCTATCTTTAAAAAAAGGCGATACCCATTGTCTACCCACTCGGACAATACAAAAGAAGTGCAAGAGATGTGAGTAAAAACAACTTGCTTAGTGTCCTTCCGATTCTAAATAATTTAATTTGTGTGGCATAAATACCGAAAATTACGAAATTCATTCTCAAATTGAAATAAATAGTGTAAGACAATTAAAAAATCAACGATCAAACCATGAGCAAAGCATTAAACTAACCTTACTCTACTAAGAAAAAATTTTGTTTTTGCGCTTGGCCAGATTTTATCCATTAGTTCATATGTCACTTTATTACTACTACTTATTGTTTACTCTTTTTACCTTTTAAGCTTGCCGATACGAGAAAGGCCTTTGGTCTGAATGTAACGCTGGACACATGGCACGTGAGGATAAATTAAGGCCATCAGAAGATGGCAGTCAAAAAAGCTGCAACCTCGTTCGTATTATTAACAAAAAGTGCAATCCTGGTGCTGTCGATGTTCTTCCCGCTAAAGTTCGAAAGCACAAGGAGAAAGGTAACAATAAGCTGATGCGACACATTTGAAAGCAATTAACAGCAATTAAACTTGCAGGTCCACGTCATGCATCGCCCCAGGCGTAAAGGGGTTATTAAATTCGCGAGTATGCAAAGTTTTAGCCACAGCAACAAAGCATTTGTAGCATTTATTTTTTGAATTGTTGGTTTCCACAAAACATAAAAAGTAATATATGTTGTATATATACATATATACATTTTTTTCAAAAAACGGTTAAGTTTTTCTTTGACCTTTGGACCTTTAAAAAATTCATCACTTTGTTTAACTAGCGTTTGCATATGTTCCAAGAAGCAGGAAAATTGCAGTCAAATTCTTGGACGACAATAATTACGAAATGCCTTTTTGGTAACAACTCATGTAAGATTGAAAATTGAAGCGCTAAAAATTTTATTCTATTGGCAAGCAGCATGTAGTTTTCTGTTTAAAAACCTGTAATAAAAACTCTAAAATAAATAAATATGAAAATGCAGGCCACAGAAAAAAAAGATCTCGACAAAGCAGGCCCTGCAGGAAATAAATCAAGTGGGTGCAAAAAAAGAATCAAACAAGTGGTTGTTATAAAAGTGAAAAGAGTGACGTTATCATTAAACAATATTTTGTTATTTCTTGACACGTCTTATAGAGAGACTCTATTGACAGGTTTTATTTACAGAATACCCAAACGGTTTAATTACAAAACTCACAGCAATCAAACTTGTGTTGTCATCGGTTGGTTAAAGTAAAGAAAAAAAGCCAAAAGTAAAAAAAATTCAAGCCTGATTTAAACAAAAATGTCAAATATTTCAGTGGCCGTTTCGTATATTGAAAAAATAAAATAGCTTATTTATTTGAAACTGCAGAAGAAAGTTGCACTTTGCAAATGACTCCAATCGCATTTGGACGGATGCTGTATGGGGGCTCACGTTTCCGTCGGAAGCTTTTATATACTTCCCGGGCGCTTGCTTCAGGCGTAGTACACACAATGGTCAGCAGGTATAGAAGCAATTGGGGAAGCCAATCTAACCGCAATCTATACTCCGGCTCTATAGAACGACCGCAACGGGTGTATTTAATACATCATCGTTACTTAACACGCGAGAAAACATCGACACAGATATTGTCCAAGTTATTTCCGCAGACTTCGATGGAACTTGATGACGATGAGAGCCGTGATAGACGTAAACGGGAGGAGGCGGAAGAACTAAGGGAAATGGAGCGTGCGTGGCAGCGAATGAAAATAGGGTTTGGGGTATTTGGTTTAGGAGGCGTGATTTTCTCGTTTTGGGCTATTTATTTTTTTGGCAAGCCGGCGCTCGATGAACTGGGAAATGAAGTAAAGGACGAGTACAGCAAGTTTCCCCTTGTACAGCAACACGTAGCACGGACCTTTAAGTCGCTAAATCATTTCCAACGGTTTATTCAGGAACCTTCAAGCCAAAAACTGCTACCTGATGCACTACAAGCACCTTACGTTCAACCACCCTACACCCTTGTTCTTGAAGTAAAGGACCTTCTTATACATCCTGACTGGACATATCAAACAGGTTGGCGTTTTAAAAAACGTCCCGGGGTGGATGTTTTCTTACGGGAATGCTCCAAGTACTTTGAGATTGTCGTGTATACAGCTGAGCAAGGAATTACTGTATTCCCTTTGCTTGATGCACTTGATCCCAGTGGTTACATTATGTATCGACTTGTGCGTGACTCAACTCATTTTGTAGACGGTCACCATGTTAAGAATCTTAATAATCTAAACCGTGACCTTAAGCGTGTGGTTGTTGTAGATTGGGATAAGAACTCGACTAAAATGCACCCGGGTAACACATTTTCAATACCCCGCTGGTCTGGAAACGACGACGATACAACCTTGTTTGACCTTCTCTCGTTTTTAAGCGTTCTGGGAAGTAGCGAAGTGGATGATGTACGCGAGGTTCTTCAATACTACAATCAGTTCAAAGATCCTATTTCCCAGTTTCGCGAAAATCAGCGGAAGCTTTGCCAACAGATGCAAGCTGACGAGATTGAAAAGTTAAGTAAGCCCAAGCCCATGGTTAAGAACTGGTCACGTGGCTTCATGAGATAGAAGTCTTCAATTATTATACGTTACCGTTCTATTGCATTGTAATTTTAAAAAATTATTCTCAAAGTGTGAACACTATTTATTTACTGTTTAGCTCAAATGCAATCTGTTAAAATCAAAGTCTCTAACAGTTCCAGCTGCTTGTTGATCTCCTTTAGAAGGCTATATAGATCCGTTAGCTCATCTAATTTTTTAACACTGCTAGGTTGAATTCGCTCCATACTTTTTCGAAGTATACTTTTTAACAAATCCATTAACAGTTGTTCCCGTTTCAGCTTTTTTCTTATTTCTAACTGCAATTTTTTTATGTGCAAAATTTGCTGAC
This sequence comes from Scaptomyza flava, assembly GCA_030179655.1. NCBI lineage: Eukaryota > Metazoa > Arthropoda > Insecta > Diptera > Drosophilidae > Scaptomyza > Scaptomyza flava. Next base: position 69,911 of record JARNME010000404.1, on the reverse strand, counting down.
TCCGCTTAAGGCAATTAAGCTGAAATTTGGATGTACAAAATATAAGCAACAGCCAGATTGTAAGCACTAGAACAAAGTAAAAGCTTTCCGTTATTAGAGGAAAACGTTGAGCGACGTCGGGAACGTAATTGAAACTTCTTGCTTCCTTTTCTCCTAAAACTTCCATTGCTAGACTTGGAGAAGTGGCTTTACATACAATCAGTTCCAATGTTGTGCTCTTAAAATTTATTTCTAGGCCTAGAATTGTAAAATGACACGAATATCAACGAAAGAATCATAATGTATGTGATGTCAATTCAGTAGATCTCAGTTGATATTTTTTCGGCATTTTTAACAAACCCAATTTTTAATTCATTAGTCGTTGTTGGCTTTATTTTTTTATACCCTTAACCCATAAAATGGGTAAAAAATGGTTTTGTGCAAAAATATGTAACAGGCAGAAGGAAGCATCTCCGACCCCATAAATTATATATACTCTTGATCAGCATCAACAGCCGAGACGATATAGCCATGTCCGTATGTCCATCCGACTGTATGAACGCGTGGATCTCAGAGACTACAATAGCTAGAGACTTCAGATTTTGTATATAAGTTCTCCAATACCATAAACAGAACAAGTTTGCTTTAAATTATCGATAGCTATTCTGGTTTCCGATATACAAATGCAATCGATAACAACAATTATCGAATTTGGAAATTGTAAAAATGAGGGTTGAAATAATGGGTAACGATAGAACTTTTCTGAAAATTTATATCGAATTTAATTGATTGAAGTTAAGTCAGTATACCAAAGTCTTATATAAATTTAATTTATTTATTGCAACTGGGTTCAGAGTATTTTCTAGTCGGGCTCTCCCGACTAGAGCCTTCTAACTTGTTTTATTTGTAAGCATTGTATGTAAGTATAGTATGTAAAGAAAAAGTCAGATATGAAATCTGCGTATCGCCAAGTTTTTAAGATGACATTGGATCCTAGTTGAGCTTTTCTAACACAAATTAAGCACATGCATTGTAAAAAGTCATTTATTTAACCTTTACTTTGAAATTGTAATTTTAAACAAATTAATCTTGGAGAGTATATCCATTAAGCATCCCAAGAAACCTAAGTCCAATCAAAACTCACAACTTCTCTTAGGACATAGCCAACAATTGCAGCCATATTCTGTGAAAAACGAACCGCGCTTCTAAGTGCCGTTCCTGAAAATATCATGTGTATGTAGGTATAAGAATATATTTTTACGCAAATGAATGCATAAGATGCTTATATGCAAAACAAAGCGAATCACCACTCAAACGCACATGTACAACGCACACGTGGCCACTTAAGTTTCGCCCATTCAAAATCAGCAACATGTTGCAGGTAACAAATTTTTCCAGTGTGAATTTTATGTGTGGCATTAAACACGTGCTAAAACAAATTAAACGATTTTCAACAGTCAACAACAATTGTTTCTGCTTGTCATGCGCAACTTTAAACAGGGGAAATCCTCGATGTATAAACATTTCTGTGTGTCTAATATAACGCTTAAATTTGTCAATGACAATTATTAAGAAAAATAATTATTAAAATATGTACAGATAGAAAGACTAGTTTAAAATGATAACGGCAAGACAGTTCGTAGATGTTGTTAAAATTGGGTATAAGCAATGCAGTTCAGTTTAAAGCAGTAAGTGCATTCACAAATGCGCTTGGAAAATCAGCGCATGCGTACTGTTTTTGCTAGGCATGGTGATGAATATTCGAGACGCCGAATAGCCGAGCAGTTGCTTTACTTTCACTATGCTACCGTAAAAAAGAGACTGGGAATCTGGCATAGTGCACAGAGACAATCAGCCTCCTTGTCGACGAACTGGCTATGGCCATCTAAAAAGCTTTTCATCGGGATGTTAAACGAAGCACACACGCAATATATTGTTTTTAATTTAGTCTCTACTTTTTGGAATCCTGTAAAGGGAAAAAGCTTTTGGCATCGCCGCAAAGCAAATGTTGTTCAGTTCTGACAAAACTGACAACGCGTTTGTTTGTCGTCGCTAAAATTTCGGTAAAACACTGAAGGATTCTCGAAAGAAAATGCCATTGAGAGTTAACAAGCGGATATTTTTTGTGTAAAGTGTATAAAAAGTGAGTGAATATTTCACAACACAGTAACTATGTAAATTACAAATTCAATATGGAGCTACTGTTTAGCAGTGCGTGCTTAGTGTACTTCCCAAAGTTAACAGTTAGTTTAAGTTCACATCTCCAACAGCGAAAAAAAAATATAGCAAAATTACTTTTTCTGTATGTGTCTCATGATGTCTAAGCATGTTTATTCAGTATTCGAATCTACAACTAAAATTCAGAATTGCCCAAAATGCCGCTTGCTTGTACGTCTTTTAGAGTACCACATTATTAAATTTCAGTATGTCTCCACAAATATTCGTGTAAATCAGCCCATAAAATTATGTTATCAAAATATAATCAATTCTTACAAAAACCTGAAGAGACTGATTCCAGTCTTGAGTTAATGCAATAAATAATTCATAAATAAACACAATCAGGCAAACAAATTTCGCAGGACTACTTAGCCACACCCTTATCAGAACTTTCGCACAGGCACTCACACATGCATGTGAATGCAAACGTTGGACAAAAACATGAATCGGCACAATAAGTAAAAATGGTCTATTATAACCAAGTCATCAACAATTTATAATACAGACATTCGTTAACATGATTGCTGTCGAAGTAAGTGTCTTATAAATTTTTTTTGAATATTTAGACAACCTTAAACTGTGATGGTTGATTCAGTTCACTGGAGGCTTTAATTGAACCAGTTTAGAAAATAAATGTGAGTTCCTGCACTGATAATTTGATTATCTTTTGCAATATGGTGCCTTCCAGCTCTAAAGAATCTCAGCACATTGTTTGACGCAGGAAAACACAAGCTTGTCTTATAAGTTTAGTCTGCTTACGAAATATGTGTAGCGGCTCTGCTCTCATATGCTACACTGGGTGGACGATAACCCTCACAAATCCTTAAATGCTATTTTTATTCTTGTGTCACATTTTTGATCAAAATACTGCGGATTCCAACTCAAAGCCTTCTTGACTATTTGCCTGCTTTGATCCTTATTGTTTACCCTGATCCCGATGAAAATGGGTAAAAGAAGAAAATTTTAAATGTGATGCACCAAGTTTACTGAAGAAATATACTCTGGTCAAGCAAGTCCACACACACACACATACACACACACACACACACACACACACACACACACACACACACACACACACACACACACACACACACATACACACACACACACACATACACACACACACACATACATACACACTCACACACACACACACATTCATACAAACAATGAGTCGAGTCTTCTCGACTAGACTCCTACTTGATTTACTTCCTTAACACTTTTGTTAAAGAAGTTCTTGAAAATTAATGAAAGTGTACACAAGCCTGAGGAACATTGCTTTGTGAAGTTTAGCGTAAATTAGATGTCCGCTTATATTCAGATTATTCACATACATTTAACAATCCTCAAATTGAAGCGTAACCTCTACCATGACAACGGAGACATTTCTTGATTTGGCATATGACCGAGTAAAATCTTCAAAACGCCCTTTAAGGCCAAAGCTTCTCAAACTAACGGAAGTAAACACATCACACCGTAGTCGCAAAAAAGTAAAAGTAAAAGTAAGTGCCACGAAAATATTGCAAAAGAGCTAAGTTAAATTTTAAACACCCTTCACCTCCTTATATATTTGACCTACAGTCAAAGGATCGCTCGACAACCGTGCGTGATAGTATATACGATGATCCAGCTTACACCGAAGACATTAGCCACTTGGCAAATCCCCTACGCCGTAGCAGCATATCTGACAAGTCTTCGGGGGATTATAACCTTTCTTCTGAAAATGCAATTCAAACCGTAGCTACTACTAGCTCTTTGGGTAAACGCAGCCAGATAGCCAAAGACTTTTTGAAGTATGCGGGAAACAAACCAGGTAAATGCGGCAACAGCGAAGCAGTTAGCTTGGATTGCGAATTGAATAATTCCAGCAGCTCAGACAACGAGCAAACAAATCTGTTCAACAACGCCAGCATACATAGGCGTGTGCTCAGCTTGGAGAGAAGCTTAGCAGCTACTACGACTGAAAAGAATGACAAGAAATCTACTACCCAAAAGCGCAGCTCCAAGCAAAAAAGAAATCTGAGTCTAGATAATAGTAGAAAAGCTATTCAGCCACATCTACAGCAGACGCCAAGTAAAGCTAAGCAAACGATCGAAATCCGAAATCGGAAGGAGCACAATCGAAAGCAATGCCTTCAAACAGAAGTTCACCTCGGCCATGGTGTAAGCGATCATGACGACTACTCGGTGTATAGCTCAGCTCAAAACTTAGCGGCCATCTTGCCTGTGGAAACGACAACGAAATTGCCCATTGGCAGGCGTCTTTTAAAGGGCGAAATCGGTATAAAAAGCTTTAACTATTATCTTCTAAAGGAGGGCTTAAAGAGCTCTAAAAAAAACGATAAGCAACGCATTGCTAGTAATATATTAGGCAACAATGACAAGAAATTGCATACACGCAGCGAAGAAAATATTTACGAGGAAATCTTTTTTAAGGAGATGCCAAGTTTAACAACTAAGGTTAATAGTGGCGTCACAGTACGCCCGACCGCTGTACAATCTGATGATGAGTCCAAAAACATAACCCAACAACAGAAATTCCTACCTGACTCTAGCGTCATTACAGACTGTAAACTGTGTATGCAGCAATGCAGCAGAGAAAATTGCAAGTATTATGTATGCGAAGGTGAGCCAGCGGCTGACTCCCAGCTCCAGGAAGACGATGGTAGCAATAAACAGGTAGCTACAGCTCGCGGCTTACCTGCCGCACACATACTTGAGTTTCAGTCCTACAATCCAAACAATCCGGGCGTATACAAAATAGAAACGACACCTGTGGCCATTACGGGTGAATACAATCCAATTCTAAAATTTCAGCAATCAACTGCCACAACAGCCACCAACGCCACGATATCTCCTTGCGAACAGCATCTGCAAAACCTACGTTCCCACCAGCAACAACAACAAAACACATTAAGTGATTTAAATCAACATCAAAAGGCCATACACCACAATATGTCAGGCCAACCGCTTATTAATTACTGTACTGCGGGCGGCAGCCTGCTACTGGCACAGGCGACCCCAAGACGGCCGAATGTAAATCAGGGATTTATTGTTGGCTTCCAGAATGTTGGTGTTGGTAGTGCGTCCATCCAACGCATTAACACTAAATCCTCCTCTTCGAGCGACTCTTTACCCTACCATAAATACAATACAATTTCGCGACTAGAGGCGAATGTGTTTGCAGCACCCACCCCGCGTGACATATACTATGCCATTGGTGGTGCAGGTGGACCGCCCCTACATCCGTTGATGTATGCGGCTAGCAGACCTATAGGTGGCTCGCAAATTTTGGTCGATCAATTCGAATCGCAGATGTACAAAAGCGACTCAAGAGCATCTATCCTAAGTGAGTTTTCTCTTAGAAGCAGCGACAATTCACAGCGCTGCACACGTTACCCGCACCGCTCCAATCTCGTCTCCTCACACTCCAAAACACATCAACGCCGGTATTTTGGCAGCACGGAAAGTTGTCGTGTTGGCTATGACTGCAGACGCTGCAGTTTGGATGGATTCACGAGCCCTGCGGTAATGGGAATGGCCACACCTGAAAAATGCAGCAACTCGGATAACTGTCGCTATGAGTGTGGAAATTGCGATTGCTCATCAAGTTACTTTAGCTCCGATTTCGATGACATTTATGGTTCAATGGCACGTGGTGGCAGCAGTGGTATTCCGCGTAAAACAGCGGCAGGTACGTTGCCGTCAAGCGGTTCAGCAGATCCAAGTTACTATAAGCAGACACCTAATGCAATGCCTCAACAGCCACCAAATCTGGATCTTAAGCAAAACAAATACGCAATGGACTTTTTTAAGCACGTAAATGACGTCAAGCGCAGCATATACCAATCCGAAATGCATAGAAACAACAGTGTAGAGTCAACACGACGGGAATATAAAAACAGCAGCAACGTAAAATTGAGTCCTAAACGCTCAGTCTCACAGCCTCCACAAGCATCGCTTACTGTGACCACATTACCACTTAGCAAGGTACGTAGTTCATCAGCAACAAAGCCGACTCCAGCACCTAGGACAAGCCTACAAAATCAGCCTCAGCAAAAGTCGCCAGAGGCAACAAAGCTGAAGTCAGCTTATGGTAAGCCTGATCCAACCGAGCGACGTCAATATCCTTCGCTGGATCGTCTCGTTGCTTCAACAACGGGTGCCATATCGAAGTGGCAAGGCCATGCATTGGGAGAAGAAGAACCTATAACCAGTAAACTAAAGTCAAGGAACAAAGACACAGAGTTACGAGAGCGCCGTTACCAAAAAGGACCTGCAGATTCCAGTGGGACAGATTTATCTACATTAGCTACGGCAGGTAAGAGACACCACCGCTCGGGTAACGGAAAATCTCATGCAAGCGTTGGCAACCCAGTACCTATCTCAAGACGCAAGGACATACCAGCTCCACCTCCACCATCACCAGCTACTTACTCAGATCTACAAGAATTGAAGGCTAACATGGAGGGACTCCAGGATGACACTAAGTCCCGCTCGGTAGAAAGTGAGACTAGCGAAACGCCTTTAACCACTGAGCACACAGCAGAATCAAAAACTGTGCATACAGATATACATGCAACTACGCTAACATCTTTAGCAGGAATTGCGGAGTCGACTGCCAAAAGCACAATTGCGAGCAAAGCTGCACCAGAAGGGGGAAATGATGATGTTTTTTACGATGCACACAGCGAAAATTCTATTGGTAGTGTACACACCGCGAAAGGAGAGGTGAAAGCTGAAAGTACTCTCGGTAAAATTTATAAGGTAAGCATGCAAGTTTAACAATATAACATAAGCCACAAGCTGACTTTTGCTTTCGGGATTTAAAGGGATCAGTTTAATAACATTGATGGTGTTTTGCAAACAAATAAACTCAGCCAGCACAAATAAAGAATTTATTTGTTCTAAAATTCATTAAAACATATACCGTATTTACTAAGCTGAAAAAAAGTAAAAATATTTACAAACATACGTTCGTATTTTCATATACATAATATCAAAAGCCTGAAATGAAGAAATTAAAGTTAAAACAAAAAATATGAAGCTTATTTAATATTATAATACATGGATTTTTTTCGTATGTGCTTTACCCTAGAAAAGATTATTAATTTCCGTATTATTTATTTTACCAGGATGTCTGCCTTGTACAGGCAGAAGCTTACAGGTCCAACCAGTTTATGCTATCTGCAAATTCGACCCTTATAGCGGATAAGAACGAGCAGCAGCCCAAGGCGATTGTTGAAAATGCAGAACAGAAAACAAGCGCTACAGTATCGACCACAACGAGTCAACAGTCACCAAATGATGACCAAGTTGACGAACTCAGACATATAACATCAACATTAGAAGTTGGCAACAACAAAAGTTATCACAAGTGTAATCAAAGTGAAGCACTGAATGCTCTCTTTCAGCAAAACGAAGCAACAGTCAAAACAAATGTCCAAGAAGCAAGCACAAAAAAACGTAACTATAATTTTAGCACATTAAAGGTAACAACTAAAAATGTTGAAGCAACATGTTTGGAGGGGAAAGACACCAGTTTGACGGCCAGAAATGTTGCCCACAAATACAAACACTGTATTAACGATAACGATTCAACAACTATTGAAGCAACATTGGAGCTCGAGTTCAGTTGCAAGTCGACACACACGGACAGCGCAACGCTGGTAAACAGGTACGCGTATCTGCTGCGTAACGGCAGCTGCTTCAAACTGCCGCTTATCTGTAGCTATGTAGACACACAGAACTAAAACAGTAATAATCCATAACTTTAAACACTTGTTGTTTAATTGTACGACCCAGGAATCGTAATCTGTGAGATGCAAATGCAGCTCCAACTATTTTTTTTTCGGTAAACCACAATTAAATATTATGCGAACATAAGTTCTTAGTTGCGAGTAAAATGTATAAATTAAAGGAATTTTGTTATTAAAGTGCTTCAGAGTGTGCGTTGGAAATTAAGTGTTTTTAAGTGAGCAGCGAGTATGTAAAACGCTTTAACTTAAACCCGATCAATAAATATATTTATTCGGCTGATTACTCTACACGGGCGATAAATAAATTGTTTGCTATATATGTATTTGGAAAAAGCTTACACGACATAAGAAGTAAATTTTTTCCACAAAAGACACTAGAGAGTATATTCTCAAATCATGAACTTAAAGTAAATGTAGAAGGTAAAGAAGACATTCTGCAGTTTAAAATAAAACATGTGCATTAAAACTTTGCCTAAAAATAAAACGGGCTTTATAGGTATGGTGTTTTTTAAACGCTTATGCTATATGAGCATTCAAACATGTTTTAAAAAGTTTGGGTGGTATGGTGGCGGAGGGGAGGGGTGTAGACGTGGCCATTAACTTCAAGACCCTGTAGCCATGAAATAGTAAAATTTATATAGCCAACAAAAGGAAGCATCTCCGACCCCATTAAATACATAAGTACATTAACAGCCGAATCGATTTGACGCATATCCTTGTCAAGCTTTTTAGACTTCATACTTTTTTAGTCCACATAATGTATGTAATGTCTTATTCGAGAATCAAAATTAAAATAATTTACAATACAAATAAAATTACTATTTATTTCCAGCGTAGACAGCGTCATAGCTTTAAAATGTAATGAAAGTGGCCAAAGTATTCGTCAGTCTGATATTGTATATGAATTTATTAGCATTTAATTTATTGAAGCGCCAAAACATGTTTTCTAAGACCGCCACTAAAATTGGTCTTGGTCGTTGGCTTTTAAGCATTGACGGAATGTTGCGAAGCTTTAATTCGTTTAGCCAGTTGCAATATCAGTTGCAGCAGCAAAAAACTTACCTGCCGGGGACAACAGCAAATGAGCTAGCAAAGTGATTTGGCCCCAGCTCGAAAGTGCAAGTTAAAATTTGCAGCAAATTCAATCGATTTACTCATATCCACCACACGTAAACCGAGCCACAAGTCTCAAGACGACAAGTGAAACCAGTTTCAAAGATTGCATTGTTGCGCGATGATTTTGTGAATACAACATATTTGGGCTTCTGCATGTTTATGGGTATTTTTTCGGAAAGGTAGTAAATATTGAATATTTATTTCGCTGTACTTGGGAATAATGCTCTTTTGTGTTGGAAAGTTTAATGGATTCAAATGCATTTTACTTTTGAGCAGTATGCTGTTTAAGTTGCAGTATAACATCTGTTTTGCATATACATACATACATATGTAACTTCTTTCTTTTATTTATGACAAAATAGAAAAACAAAGTATTTATATTTAGAGACCACTTCAACAAACTAAACAATTTGCAAACAGGTAATCAAATATGTAGAATTTATGTGCACATGCCCCAAAACCAACTGATTTACATATATGTATTGTACACTATGCACATGTATACTAGTAAAAGTATTGATGATATATTATATAACCACACATCAATGTGAAAGACTAAAACTAGTCACAAAGCGCGTTCGGAAGCGTGTGGCAGGCATTTCCTGTTTAATATAATCAATCTACACTTTTGCACAGTTGCGCAATGCTTAATTTTTACCGAACGTTCACTTACAATACAACATGTATTAATTTTTTCTAGCCAATGCGTTTAAATGATTAAATGATTACCCACAAAGCTATTGACTTAAGGCTAAGAGCAACGGCCTGTGTTTATTGGTGAACGAAACAATATGTGACCCGCACATGCATACACAAACATATGTACACATGCGGTTATTGTCAACGTATGCTCTTGATTTTGCACTAGTGAGAACGGAATTTTTTCTCTGTGTACTTTATACGTGTATATGTGCATGTTTATTTTTTTTTAAATCGGTGTAGTATAAGACGGAATATGTTATCACATCTTAAAATGGAAACTTGATGTTTAAAAATTTTGCCTTGGCTAGAGATAAACTTGAACATGTCTATTCTGCAAGAAAAAACAACCTTCCTAATTTGGTATTAAAATCTATTTCAACTCAAAAGCGCCCACCGTACCAACTGCTTAGCACATTTATTCTTGAGATGAGCGCTTTTTGAGCAAAGAAATTGGCCCATTCCAAATAAGGTTAGATTACGTAGGTGCTATATACATTACAATATTATTTTATATGTTCTTCCCAAAAAATGACATAATCAAAAAATTTGTAATTTCTTACGCTTCGCATTTAAAACAAAATAATACAGGCAAGAAAGCTGATAAGCAACAGCTTTTCATTCTCTAGTTAAGGAAGAATCTGCTGATATTCCATTATTAGCCTCGCCGAAAATAAAATGCAATGCCCCTCATGCTGCATGTCCGTTTCTCAAAAAGTTTCTTTGTCATCCTTCGCAAAAGCCATAGTTAACAATTTTCTGGCCACGCTTACCCACACCACCCACTCCCGAATGAAGAAATCTTTACCCACCTGTTAACTTAGTATTTTAATGCGCTGTTGCTAAATTGCTTACTGTGATTCTCTGTTGTGCTTTTTTTCAGTGATCTACCAACATTGTTGTCTACAACAGTCGTTACGTGCCAGGACTATACCTGCCTCGACTCCAGTGAGGCATTTTCCGACGATAGTCATCTGACGCGTGATTCTGTGACACGTGAGTCCCAAAACGACGAGTTTTCATCATCAACGCTCGACAAGCTTGATCTTAACACACTGCCGCTTCCCGCACTTCCACCCAAGCGAAGACGCACACGTTTACGTGCCAGTCCTTCAAAACATCACCACCACCAGCAGTCGCGCTTGGTAAGCAGCGAATATGCAGAAGCAGCAGAAAAATCAGCGAGAACATCATCTCAGGTATACCGAAAGCAAAAACAAGAAAGGGACCCACTTCAAGATTCATGTAAAGTTGACTCCCTAAGCGTTCCCGACAACGCAGAACAGCAACAGCAGCAGCTCTCCTTATTTCAGCAATACGTTGCCAAGCGACGCGACAGTCTTGAAGCATCAACTCGTAACTTCAACGAAAAGCTGGAGGCACGCAGAATGATCTGCCATATGGATGGTAATGGCGGCACAAGTGGTGCGACCGGCCCATCTGTATCGGATGGTGGTGTGCCCACGTACTTGTTTGGGGAGCAGTTCTATGGTGTACCTGATGTTATTCGTAAATCTAGGTCACCGTTAGGCAACAATAAAGAAATCTTCTTGAACAAGTCCGGCTGGGTGCAAGTAAGCACAAAGCAAAACACCAACAACGAGATTAACAGTCGACGTCTTAATTTCATTCGCCAAAGTGGTGATGCTGCTATTTTCGATGAACCCCGTGGTCACAATGCTATACGCGTCACACAAAGACATCAAGCTAATCGTTCGGAGCTATGCCGTCAATCGATTGTGCATCAGCCCTTAAGCAGGTGTGAGCGTGAAGCAAAATTCGTTGGCTCCAAGGTTGAGGAATTAATTCAGCGCAATGAGACGCGGCTAAGTGGGCTCTTATCTAGAGATTCGGCACTGCGTCCAAGCTATCGAATTATTGATGCTCAACCGGCAAGCAAACTCAATGAGCGTCCAAGCTTTTTGCCAGTAATCGATGTGGAATCACCGCCACCTATAACACCAATTCTGTCGCCACCACCTGCCTTTCAAGATAATCGTAGCAACATCAATCGCACTCCGCGAAATCATGAGCGACGAAAATTAACCCGGCAGTCAGACGCGCCTAGGCAGAAGACTCAGGCACCTCAGCTCCCGGTTCAAAAAAATACACAGCAACAGCAACTGGGCAATGCCAGCTGCACTACAAGTACCAAGGGCATGGTCTTCTCACGCAGCTTTGAGTACGACACGCGTCAACCTACCAATAGCTACGTGGATACCTTTTCGCGCAGCTTTGATGACAATATTTCAGAACGTCCTTCAGTTAAGCCATCTTTGTCCACGCAGCGAGAGCGTTCCCTTAACTTTAGTACGTTAACCGGTAACTCTCCTAGTTACTTGACAAAGCGTGAAGGCAGCGGCGTATGCAGTAGCGGAGTCAGCAGCTCGATCCGTAGCAGGGATAACTCACCAAAATATTTGCAGCCGCAAACCACTGCCTATTTGAACACATCAGTAAAGGAGGCGCCACCTGGGTACAGCGCTGCTAGTAGCAATCTGAACAAGTACTCGCAACGGTTGCGTCACGATCGCACCTTTGAGCGATCCAAGAGCCAAAATATGATTGAACGGTCGCGACTGCCACAATTTAGCTGCGCGGGCAGCAGTAACCAAGCAGCCACACCTTCTGCAACTCTCGGTATGTCCCGCTTCCGCAGCCTGGATACGACTATTAACAACCGACTTAACTCTTGCGATAGCGGAGCTCGATCAGGTAAGATCAAATAATAACATACAGTTTGCTCACCCTTCTGGTTTATGGGAGTCATCTTTGAATTGGAGTCTAATTAGACCTATTGTACGTTCCAATAAGCTTTATTTGTTAACGTTTTTAATCGAAATAGTTTAAGTTTAGTGCAATTTAGTGTTTTTTATGAATTTTTACTTGTATTAAATCTTCGAATGGTTGTATTTGTATTTGGTCCACATTCATACTATAAATTAGACTTTTTATATAAGTTCTCAATCTTTTAATTTTAATAGTACTCGATACCGAACGTAAAAAGTATATTGGGTTTGTGCAATGTCCGTCTGTATGTTCGCAACTTTTTTCCAAACCCTTCAAGCCAGAAAATTGAAACTTTTCAAATTTCTTTACCTTTGGCCTGGAAAGATAAAGTGTCAAGACTAAGGTTCTACGTGCTGGCAAGTCTATAAATTTAATAACTCGAAATCGATAGCCACCCCAACGTTTCGTAAAAACGGGAGTGCGGGTATCTTTCAGAGGTGTGGAGCTAGAATCACCAAATTTAGTAAGAAGATAGCTGGTAGCGACTCCCAAAGATCTGCATCAAAGTTTTGGAGCCACGCCCAGGGAATGCGTGTATCTTTCAGATTTGTTGAGTAACAGGCACCAAATTTAGTAGGAAGACAGCTGATAACGACTCCCAAAGATTTGGAACAAAAATTTGGATGCCACCCTCACCCATACCACACCCAGCCCCACTTTCTCCACCTTTTTCAAACTTTGAGCTAGTCATAAAATTTGCAACGAAGATACCTAATGGCAGCCCTCCCGCACCCATTCCCCTTTACAATCAGGCCTTTTTATACCCTTCACATGTGAATCAGGGTATATTGAGTTTGTCATGAATCTGTAACGCCTTAAAGGAATGATGGGAGACCCCATAAACTATATATCAAAATGATCAGGACGAGCTCAGGAATTGATTTCCGTCCGTCCGTCCGTCTGTCCGTCTGTCCGTCTGTCCGTCTGTCCGTCTGTCTGTTTCAACACGATTTCCGGCCAAACTGCTGAACCGATCTTGATGAAACTTTCACAGATTGCTTAGATCATGTCGGGTTTGTTCACTATGAAATTTCATCCCGATCGGAGCATTCTACGATATAGCCACCATATAAATTTACCATATCAACACGATTTCCGGCCAAACTGCTGAACCGATCTTGATGAAACTTTCACAGATTGCTTAGATCATGTCGGGTTTGTTCACTATGAAATTTCATCCCGATCGGATACAAAAAATCTATTAAAAAACAAAATTGGACTAAAAACCTAAAATACCAAAATTACTACACGGGGATTCGAACCCGCACCTACCGGATGAGAGTCTGGCATACTTACCACTAGACTATATAAGAGTTTAACAGAATAGCTGAATATCTATTGGTAAAATTAACATAGTTAATTCGATACACCGAATATTAATAATTTAATGCCTTATAGTCTTTCGAGATTTTCACGCAATAAAAAAATAAAAATACAAATTAATCCACGTGTGAAGGGTATCATAGTCTTGGCATAGCCAAAATTAACTATGCGGCACTATGTTTTTTTACCGGTTTTAATAAAGGTATCGAGTATACCGCAGTCAGTTGCGTCCAACTGTAACTTTTCCACTTGTTTTATTACGGACAGACGAACCGACATATAGACGGACCATGTAATAGGCACAAATAAGCATCTCCGACGACATAAAGTATACATATTGTTGATAAGCAATAACAGCCCAGTCAATTAAGCCATCTTTGTCCGTTTTTCTGTCTTTCCGTTTGTATGAACGTGTTGATCGCATAGACTTTAACAGCTTTAAACTCCAGATTTTGAATATAACGTCTCCTTAACCATGGCTAAATCATGTTTGTCTCAAACTATCGATAATTTGTCGGCATTCTGATATCGATAATCCAAACATAGAATAACCCTAATCACCTTGAATTTGTTTTAAAAAAAAAAGATCTTTCGAACGACGAGGTTGACAACGAGGATGGTAGCTCAACGGAATTCTTATCAGCTACTAACTACCAGTACCCAATTATGGCTTCAGGATGTGCCAGCAGCTCTCCCTTTAAGACCCAACGTCAGCGATCCCTTACACCTGACCGAAATGATTTGCATAGTTCTTCAACTAGTTTGCGGAAACAACGTTCTCTAACGCCTGAATCGCGCTCCCTGACGCCGGAAGAAAGGCGTAAAAAGGGTTCGCAGATGTCCCTGATTAGCTCACGCCAGAGTTCCAGCTCACGCAGCAACACGTTAGAGCGACGTCAAAAACACGATGACAAAGCACCGCCTATTATTTCGCGCAGTTCATCTAGTTCTAGCTACAGCGGTGGTGACTCTCACGACCCTTTAAACGGCAGTACTAGCACAATTGTTGCAACAGGTGGCGTAACTGCTACAGTCAATCATCGCCATTCTACGAGTCGCAGTGCTTCCAAGCAAAAACAGCAGGAACACTTAATTCGGCGCTCGAGGTTAGTGTGGGCGATCGCCTTTTATGCTAAATAAAGGTTTATGCTTATGCTTAATAAATACTTTTAAAGTAGATCCCTTCAACTTAGTGAGCGGTCACCAAATCGAGCGCAGAAATCTATAGCATGTGTGGGAGCTGCATCCTCGCTGCAAAAGCAGTCGGCAGCAATTCATTATCTGCCAGCGAAGAGTAGCATGTTTCCAAACACAAAACGCACTACAGTAGCCACTAACAAAGTGATTCACAACCCGAACGGAACAACGACGCGATTACGCCAAGGCGATGTGGACAAAGCATGCTCCTTTGACTTTGACTACAGCAATTATAATCGAAGTGACAACGCCAGCAACGCAGCCCGTTCAACCAATACACGTGTTAGTGGTGTCGACAGTGCCAGCAATCAAAATCTGCGCTTGGATTGTGATAAAAGCCACTCTTTTGACGAGGGTTACCGCGAAGTATTGCTTAACAACAGTAGCAACAATGGCTCTGGCGCACATTTTTTGCAGCCGGGCAATGAATCTTCTACCCATCTCCGTCAATCCAATTCACCAGTCGGTACAGCCGCTTACGAACGCATCACAACCCGCTCGCCACAGTCCTCAGGCACATCTTCTAACAACCTTCACCACACTTCGCACCTTACGAATAGCCCTCAGAGCTGTGGTACGCGGCTGTGTGACCACGAACTGACCTATGATATGATAAGAAAATCACCAATTATGAGCTTTAGACATGGTGACAGCGTTTATGAGCAGCCTGTGCAGTTGCGAAACCGCGAAACCATCAACTCTGGTGGAAACAGTGAACTCAATTTTATGAGCAATGAAACCCACATTTACGAACACCCGACAACTGTGTTGAAGCCACAGCGTTCCGTCTCACGCGACGATCATTCGTACAGAACGACGGCAGCACTGCCACGGAGTACCAGGTACTGAAACGACTTTTTTGCATATTCAGATAACAATAATGATATTGAAAATTTTATCCCCTTAACCCACATTAACAACGCACCAAGGTCTCAACTGAATGTCTCCCCTTTCAAAGACAAATTCTAAAGCTAAGCTAAAGCGACTAACTTGACCAAAGCACGCTCCCAGGTTACGCATCAAAGTATTGTTTAAAGACTGCCTATGTACACTAAACTAGTGACACCTAATTCATAGATACTCATATTTGTTAATACTATTGTTTAAAACTAATGGTTAATGAATAACGTAGTGCGATTATAGGAATACAGACTAAACAAAAGCAAAAAATACAATTAGCTGCAAATGCAAAACAAAATACAGCCAACATATTAACCCCAAACAATTAATCGAACAAAATTAAAGATGTTTAGCAACTAATTATAACACGTAATTAATTAAACTGCATTTTATGGTCGTGTTGAGTACCTGTTCCAAGGCAGTTCTAAGTTTCTCGTACTATTTGCAGTTTTGAGAATAAAGAATATGGCACAACAACCAACAAGCATTACGAAAAAAGTCTATCATCGTGCGATAATTGGCCATGTTGCACCGCCTCTAGCAGCTCCAGCACCAGAAGCTTACGATATGTAACGCCATTGGCATCAGTTAAGCCAGGTCTAAGCGCAGTAAAAAAAAAAAATTCTTTGCCGGCAGGTATTCAGGATTTGCAACAGCCACATATATCGGAAGTGGCTTTAAATAGGTATTCCATTAAAGTAAACGAAGCAACAGCACCAACAATAATTCTACCCACTCCGAATGCACTCAGGAAGTGCATGACACCCCAATGGACTTTTCTTTGCAGCGGTGGCGTCAATGCACCACCTTATAATGAAGGAAACAAAGAACATCAGTGTGCCATACACAGCATGGACCGTCCCCAACCAACAGCGTTTATTCGACCAAGTGTCATTCCATTAGCCACTAGTTCGCTTGTGATTTTTGGAGACTGTGACTATGTTAGCAGAACAAAATTTGCTTATGCTATGGACCATAAACGGCCCGATCTTGTGCAAACGAAAGCCCTAGCAAGGTGAGTTGACAGCTGATTGGTTACAGACATATTAAGTTATATTTCTATTATATACACACTTTAAATATGTTCTATTGTCATTTAGCAACATTGAAAATAATAATAACTTGGCAAGCCAGAGCAATCTATCAAAACATAAGCTCTATCAAAAGGCGGAAACTCATAATGTAGAGGATTTATACTTCGAATTAAGAAATCCTAGCAAAGCGGGCTACTGGAAACGAAAGCGTTGTCACTCAATGCCGGGCCGAATAGCAGCATTAGAACAGGTGCTCGCAGTAAAAAGAGTTGTGGGGTAAGTGTAAAAATATATATGCTAATTTTTAGTAAGAGTTTACTTTATTGAGAAGCCAATTATTTTAAATAAAAAGCTAACGGGTTTCATGTATTTAATAAGTAAGAAGCCGTAGACATTACATGAATGTATGGTGTGAAGAGCCTTATTTATTTGGCGCCTCACAAATGAATTGATATGAATAACCGGAACCGGACCTGTGTTGCAGCGAATTCACATGCTATCTCGCTCTGACACAGGATGTCAGCGCTAAGGTACGTGTCTGGAGCATGGGAGCCAGAAAACACATACCGTTAATGTCGCGGCAGAGCGCCGTTGGTGTGCGAGCGGTGCTTTCAATGAATATAGTGATCGCCGTCACACCAACGGCAGACGTGATCGGCAGCAACGAGGAACCGTTGTTGCTAAGGAGATGTTTCGTCATCGATCCCGACGCTGATAGGCCCCGGTCAAGCAAGACAGCGAAAGCATATAAAGGGAGCCGCTTGTAACAGTGCGGCGAAGTCAGTCAAGAGGGACAGTTAAGAATAATAGTGAGGAACGCGCGATTAAGAACGGCCAGTGAGAAATATATTAAGTTACGAACGAATCGCGTTTGTGAGCTTAGTGGAATAGGAACAAGTGCAATAGGATCATCATAAACAAAAGGACTCGCCTAGAAATAAGAATATTTCTAGACAATAACAATTTAATCCTTAAACATTATTAAGAAATCATATACTTGTAAATTCAACAAGCCTTGCGGAGCGTTGCATTTTGCAAGGTAAATCCAAATTAAAACCAAATACAGATTTTGTGAGCCTGGCGAAGGTCAGGTGAAGCCAATGAAGAGCCTGAGAGTAGGAGAACTATTGGTGGAACCCTTGCGGTGTCAAGGACACCAAACTGGCCCTGGCGAATATCAGGAGCTGTTATAAAACTGCTGAACAAATTTCTTGTGAAGATTAATAAAGAATTCGTAATTTATATCATATAAATTAACATCAGTTAAAATGGCTAAGCAATTGTGACACAACGAAACATCAGAGAAAACACCAAAATATATGTAAGGGAGAAGTGCTAGTGGTAGACACCCCATTTTTTTTTTTTTTTTGACATAAAACTGTCAAAAATCAGAGTTAAGCTTAACTGTTGGTATCGAAGGAAAGCTAGTTAAATTGCGCATCGATAAAATGCCAAATCATTGTTTTTAAGTATTTGTTTTTTATTCAATTAAACAATCAAAATCAAATGAGATACGGTAAAAATTAGTCGATGAAGGCCAGAAAAATTGAAAATAGAAAATTCAGTGGAAACTTCCTTTTTTGTTTTTTTCGATCAAAACCAGTTTGATTGCGGCCAACAAATCCGCTTCGTTGCGTTTGGGACTCATTTTGAACTAAAAATTACAGAAAAGTCGATAAAAATGAATGAAAATCAATGGTGTCCAACTTAGGAAAAAGCATGGTTTTGACATTTTTGAATGTAAAATCCAAAATATTGAACAAAAAAAATTTTCATTGCAGAATATAAAACAGTAAAAAAGGAATAAGAAAAAATGTATTTCCCTTTGCTGAAACTTGAAATAATACAATTACAAATTTGGTTGAAAAATTACAAAGTTTAGATCGAAAAATCGACATTTTTATTTTTGTCCTGCATATAAATAACTGTAGAGCACATAAAAAGCAAGCCGGCACTGAGACCTATCAATCACAGTAATTAGAGCGCGCTTGCATCAAAACTTCAAAATAGGGGGGTGTCAGACTTATTTACAGTGTCCATCTTTGGTGATTCTCCCTTACATATTAGACTTAAATAAACCGTTTTGTTACTTTCGTGGGTGTATACTCTAAAAAAAAAAGGAAGAAGTCCTTAAACATGGAGCACAGTTCGGTTTGGAGCTTTCAGGCACAGTAGACGCCATGCGTCGACAATTTGGAGACTGGGTAAGTTACAATGGGAATGTTCTTGCACACAGCGTTCGCATCAGCGAACTGACATAGCTACACAGCCGACACCGGCCGAACAAGGAGCTCGATCGGAAGTTTGAAGAGGAGGAAGAAGATGAAGAAAAGGAATTGGCCAGCATAAATGTAGCTAGGCAGAGCATCCCAGCAACCAGCGCAGCGGCCCGCCACAACAACAACAACACTACCAGCATCAGCCACACAGCCTCAACAAAATCGAGATGGCCAACAAAATCGGCGCGAGCACAACTAGTGTCGTGCAAATAGTACGCGATTATTGGCCATGGAAGAGCAGCATTTTCTAAGTGGACTGAGATGATCCAAGCGACCACAGCCACTTTGCAGAAAGGATTCAGTGAGAGAATTTTTGCACGATTTGGGGTACACAAGGTTCTCATAACGGACAATGGGACACAATTCACGAGTAAAATCCTCAAACGTTTTCTCGAAGAATTGAGAGTGCGCCACCAACTCACGGCACCCTGCACATAGCAGGAAAACCCCAAAAAGCATGCGTTTATCACGCAAGGGCGTGAACCAAGGCTGCCAAATGCTCTGTTCGACAACTTGACAAACGAAACCGGCCAACCTACACAAGCACCCAGCGGAAACGCGACCAAATTTAGAAGTTTTTTTGTGGTTACAAATTCCATTAAGACCCTGGGAAAAAATAATAATGCAAAAAAATAATGGAAAAATCATTTGCTATGGCAGTATTGGCAGTATATCCAAAGTTTTTTGCAGTCTTTGGGGGGCTATCATCACCTATCTTGGAACCAAATTTGGTGGCTATAGCTAAGAAATGGATGGTGATATAGGCGTTTATGACTTTAGAATGCGGAGCGCAGGCGGAGTAAGCTACCAAATTTGGTAGTTCTAGCTGTAAGGATGTGCGAAAAATGTGGATTTATCGGTTTCAAGTTATCAAATTTATCGATTTGCCAGCCCCCCAGTTATCGTAGAACCCAATCTTGACACTTTAATTTACTATCCCATAGATAAGGAGAATTGGAAATTTTCAAGTCTCTAGCTTTAAGGTGTGGAAAAAAGTTGCGATCACAAAGACGGACGGACACCATGACGGACATTGCACAAACCCAATATACTCTCAACCTTCGGTAACGAGTATAAAAAAGGGCAACGGCCACAACCAAGGGCACAACCAGTTGAGCCTGATCGCGACAAAAATTTGTGCGAAGAGACACGTTGCCACACAACAGTAAAAAAAGGGGCTAGCAATACTGCGCAGAGAGCGCTGACATAACATGGCGGAAGGATACCGTACGACGCGTACCAACACTGTCACACTTGCGTACGTGTAAAATTTATAAAAGGCGCTGACTGCTACGCAGCAAAAAGTTTCTACAAAATAAAACTCACCAGAATGGACAGCAGCAACAAGAACAACAACGGAGACAGGAAGGCAGCCCATGCGTCGGTTTGCGACCCACGCGGGCTCTCTCGCAGGCGTGCGGTCGACGCGGCCGCCATGGGTGTCAATCCAGGAGTGCGCCGGAATGTGGCACGCCGAGGACGTTGGGCAGAACAGCCCTATCAATGAGCAAGGCAGCCACGAGAGCCGTCACCCGACGTGCTGAAATTAATGGCGTCGCCGACCGAAGAGCGTGAAGAGGAGCGTGACCGACAAGAGAGGGAGGAGGAGCGCGAGTGGGTACGACGAGCGATGGGCGAGGACTACGACAGCAGCGAATGGGAGATAGCGTACGAAGCAGAGCCGCTGGACGAAGGGTGCGAGGAGTCGCCGCCGAGGTCTGTGGACATGAACCTGGCTTGGGTGAAAATGTGTTACCCGGAGTCGCCACTGACCCTAGAAGACGAGCAGCAGGATGGCAAGGCTAGCCCGTTACGTGTACAAACGCCGCCGCTACCAGACTCGCCGCCTCCGTGGCTACATTGTGGTCATGGCGGCCAGTGCAGGCAGCATGGTCTGCATAGGGAAGGAAAAGGTTAAGAATATGGTAGAAATGGGGCGGGAGCGCGAAACTTATTTTTTTTACTTACTTGTCTTTAGTCTTCAAGCAGCAACAAAAATTGAGTCCAAAGCACAATGGAAAGTTTTGCACTTTGCCTGACATAGCCGGCAAATTAGTGGTGCGTGTTTGCACCTTCGCCACCATCGATCTGGCCACATCGCATCTATCGATCAAGCCACATCGATTAAACATATTGCCGATTGTGCCTATTGCACAACAGCGGTGGTCACCTGAATATCGGTAATGATCACAAGGAAGAGGCCAAGGTATACTTAACTAGGTAGTCGCACTTGCTGTCTCGTCTTGTCATAAAAAGTGTACAAAAATGAGTACGAAAGAGAGCGAGAGCGAGAGAGGTATGAACTTCTGGCAAACGTCAATGAAATTTGTGCGACATGTGTACACCAGTGTTGCCAATTCCGCTTTTCCCCGTCAGATCCGGCTTTTTTCAAAACGCGATTGCGGGAAAAATTTTCAAATATTTTATGGGACGGCTTTTTTCTGTATGAGTCATTTGGTATTATTTGCATGTAAATAGCTTTTTTTGCTTTATTATTCCGCCTATCTAGCTTTTTTTGATCAACAAAAATTGGCAGCACTGGTGTACATACATATATATAAATTAGTACTCTTCGAGTACTGCCTTTATAAGCGCTGTGCGGTTTTAAGGCTCTCATTTCCCACCTTTTTCTTAAATCCCAATATTCTGCAGGCTAATTGATTGATAATGTTTGGCGGAACTGAGAACTGTTATAATTAATATTTCTCTGTTTTGTCATATTTTTTACAATCATTTTGTTTATGTACTTAGCCCACTCTTATAGGTGAACATTAAAAAAAAATTAATTACATATTAAGAAAGAATGACATTAATCAAATTAAAAAAAAATAACTTAAATTTATGAAAAAAGTAAATGCCAACCCTGCAACTGTTAAAAATCACATCATAAATGTTGTGCCAGGTCAAAGCAATGCATGTTCAATTGTCATTCAAACAAAACATAGCAAACAGCTTTGCATACATACAGGGTTTGTCCTGGAAGTAAAAGGACTTTCTCTGCATGTGGCGCTCGATGCACGAAAACTATAGCACAAAGCGCCCACGCTTTTTTCCCAATAATGCTGAGACTTTTTCGATCATTATTTTACTAAGCTTATTTTAAAAATTATTTATTACATTTTTATTAAACTGTATTTATTATGGCAGCAAAATGACAAAACGCATACATGCATTGAACATATGAATGCACACACACGTTTAAACGACGCTCTCACTTTAAATGTTGAGAGAGGCGGTTTACTCTTGCCGCTCTTTTCTTATAATTGAGAGAGAATGGGTAATATCAAGATATACTTAGGTAATAAGTTTCTGAATGTGGCAGGCAAAGAACCAGTGCTAGTAAAGTTCTGTACAGAACTGATTTTGCTTAGTGCTTGAGTATATCCATTCGATCATTTTTGTTGTTTTGAAGTCACCGAGGCGAATCATCGATGAAACGACCACTCGGTGAAGTCGTCTATCAGGCGAATCATCGATGAAACGACCACTGGATAACATAACATTTTGAGTTTTGCAGTGCCATTTTGAGTTAAATTTAAGATACCATGAATACTATTAGTTAGTTACTCATTTGTGTTGCTATCAATGGGAAAGGGACGCGGCAGTAATGTATCTAAAAGAGATTTGTTTGAATATACACTTTTACAAAATGCTGGGCAAATCAAATAAAATTGTAAATAGTTCTTTGATTGAGGTATACATAACGATGTGATATGTAAATGAATTATTTTGCATAACGAAATCTGTGTCAGCAACCTTATAATAACGCCGGTGTAAGAAAAAATGTTTGCCCTTCCGTATTGTATGTATTTGAGCGAATGTGTGTGAGTGCATATATTAATGCTTGGTTATGGGATATTTTTCCAAAAATTTTAGCTTGTTTTGGAATGCAGCGACGCAATTGAACGAATTTTAAAAGAGTCCATTCAAAAAACAATAAAAACAAAGCTATAAATTTCCAAAAAATCTGCTGCATAAGCATTTAGAATGTATTCAACAATAAGTGTGCCACAACCAGCGGCTTGCAAAGAATTTGTTGTGTGCGATTTGGGCGTGTGCAAGAGTGACAATACTAAAACAGTTGCATCTGTCGCATGCAGTGGCGATGGTGCCAATATTACTGATGTTTCAATAAATGAGCTTGAAAATGCTACCATGAAGAATATCGAGTGTAGCGGAGCTCAAATAAACTTTAAAAACGAAGGGCGACCGGGTGAATCATGCACACCGACTACAGTTTACAGCAATACGAACTTAATCGATTCAGGCACAATGTGGTTTTTGGATCCAGGAGAAAAAAAAATACCAAAAATGACACTGTGTCTGGATAAAAATGTAACTGTAGCAACGATTCCAACAACAGCAGCATCGGCTGCAGCGCCATTTGCCCAAATGTAAGTAAGCCTAAAAAGTTAGATATTGCAGAAATATCTACGAAATGCATTTGCCATAACAGAAACCTTGTTTAATATTGCGTGTAACTCATGCCACGAATTTCATAAATAATCCAACAAGTAAATCAAAAAAATTTTTCAAGACATGCTTTTATACGCTTTCTTGCATCTGAAACAAATCTTTGATGAAAATTTCAGAGCTCTAGCTAGTCGGGAACTTGGTGAAAATTTGATTGCAAGAATCCGGTACAAACATAGAGACAAAATCAAATACAATTCACCGCAATTTACTTAAATTTAAAGTTATCACGAATAAAGCCCGTTTAAAATGAGCTAATTATTATGTAAATCGAGTTTTAATTTTTTTCAGATCGCATTGTTTTTGTTAATAGTACTTATTAGTATTACCTGTATCACGAACATTCATTCATCACTCAAACAGTTGTATCACTACGGTGAAATGCCATGTAAAAAATAATTGATGTTGATTAGGATTGAAGTAGATATACATAAAATCAAATTTTTGCATATGGGAATTTCCAGGATCGCAAACGTGACATTTGTACGACTTTAAGTGAAAAAAAAAATGGCAATAGTTGACATATTCAAAAATATTTTCTCACTTGTTTAATGCCTTTTATCAACACTTTTTTTATGGTGAAAGACAGGATCTGAAGACTTGCCATTGCGATAAAATATTAGGAAATATTATTGTTTTTGAATATGCTGTTTTAGCAACTAAAAGTAGCAAAAAATGAAAAAAACGTAAATATGTGACTTTCTGAGCAAATATTTCACAACAAAAACATAAATATGCTGTAAGCTGATTATATTTTTTCAATTCACCTACTTATTTAACAATATAAAAAAAAAAAAAATTTGTTTATCAACTTTTAATTTTTTCGTCGCGTTGGACCTTTTTCTGGAAATGTCCATATATCTTTATTAGCTTTTGAAAAAATAAGAAGACTAATGAGTCACTTGATCGCTTGGGTCTGCGCGTTAACAAGCCGGTACTTGGTATTGTTGTGAATGATAATTTATATCTTATTTTAATATTTTTGATGAAATAATAGCATGCAATAGATAAATAAATTTTTTTTTGTATTTGGAAACTTTACATTGATTAAATTCCAGTCGATAAGATAAAAAGAGTTTTCGCAAGAGTTCTCAATAGATCTTGTAAAAATCTTAAGTTCTTTGTCATTACTGAGTCTGGTTTTAAACTTCAAAACTTGCGCACGTGCTAAGCATGGATGACAATACATAATTTCATAATTTTGTCCTGATGTCCTGGATTGCCAGGATAAAATAAAAAATAAAAATAATCCCGCTTGTTTTGATTAAGTGAACTGCTTAATTGACATACATGTAAGTGAATTGATTGCTTTATGCAGTTGGTGCTAACAATGCCGCTTAATGGAACGTATGAAATTGTAAAAAGTTTCACGACTCGGTTGTGGTGCAACGTTTATCCAGCCCTGGCCGAACCCCTTTCTTCGTCTACTAACCAAAAACTATATGAAATTAGTTGCTCTGTTTATCACATGTCTATTCATATTATTCTTAACACTCAGAGTCACTAGCATTTACTATTAAAATACGGTGCCATAAAATTCAAGCACAATGTTAGACATAATATTGTGTTTAATTGAACTATTCACGAGCTCTACACGTTTTGGCCCGATCATTAAATCCGAACATCTTAACTTAAACCTTACGTCTTGGCCGCCCGCAAATTGTTCATTGGGCTAGTGAAATTAATGAGACAGGTAAAGCAGAGCAAAAAGTACCTATAAGCAGGATGCAATTTTCCTTATCGCATAAGAATTGTTTAATATTCGAAGTTTGCCTTTTAGGGCTTTAAGTCAACTTTTTGCTCCCAAGTTGTTCCCATTTCATATTATTTTTCCTAAAGTCGATCACAAATATGTTATAACAAATATAAATGTGTATGACTGCTGAATAAGTAAGTAGTCCTCCTATTTTATAAGATGTAAAGATGATGCATAATAAATTGTAGGTTCAGTTAATTTCCATCTTTTTACACACACACATTCTGTCGGTCTTCTTACAGCTAAACATCTATGTGATTTTAGTTTTTGGTGAACATTCAATACCTTTTTAACTGATCTTGATTAAATTTTCACAAATGTTCAGCACACTAAGCAAAATTAACAAATTTTGAAAATTTAATCTTTTATTTCATTAATATTACCATACAAAAAGATTTGAAAAAACTATCACTTGATGAGAAAAGCTTATATTCCATGTTTGGTTCTTGTAGATTCTGAAATTGGCATGTCGAAATGACCATATCGACTCGAATTTTGATGCTCATCGCGACTTACATACTATGTTACGTTCAGGGTATAAAAAAAAAGTATACGTTACAACAAAGACTTCTGTATTCGAGATTGCTAGATACTAGACATTACAACATCTTTATTGGGACATTCATTTACTGACATATATATATAAATATAGAATAAATATATTTTACATATATATATAAATATAGAATAAATATATTTTACAATTGTATAAATATCCTTTAAAATGGAAATGAAAACGAAAAATTTCTTAAAACATACATTTCGTAAATAAGCACGTGTTTATAAATTACCAGTCAAAAGGATTGACATTGAAGGGCAGAAAAAACTACAACTTCCAGTTCAAGTACCAGTATCGGTTTAAATATAACAAGTAAGAAGGCTCTAGTCGGGAGAGCCCGACTAGAAGATACCCTGAACCCAGTTGCAATAAATATGTAAATTAAATTTATAATTGACTTTGGTATACTGACTTAACTTCAATCGATACAATTAGATATCTCCGGTGTTACTTAACCGATTTGGACGAATTTTTCAGAAAAGTTCTATCGTTACCCATTATTTCAACCCTCATTTTTACATTTTCCAAATTCGATATTTTATTTTTATCGATATTATGTGTATTTCGAAAAACAGAATAGTTATCGATAATTTGAAGCAAACTTGTTCTGCTCATGGTATAGGAGAACTTAAATACAAAATCAGAAGTCTCTAGCTCTTGTAGTCTCTGAGATCCAAGCGTTCATACAGACAGACAGATGGACATGGCTATATCGTCTCGGCTGTTGATGCTGATCAAGAATGGGGTCGGAGATGCTTCCTTCTGCCTGTTACATACTTTTGCACAAAACCATTATACCCTTATTTACCCATTTTATGGGTTAAGGGTATAAAAATGTAAGTGTGTAGCTGATGAAACGAGAACAACAAACTGGTTTGTGACATGCTATAGCCAGCAGATGTTTCGTTGCCTAAAATTTGTGAGTTGTTTCCCTTTTTGGCATTGTTATCCTTGTTGAGTCTTTCCTAGCTGCAGTTTTTTCGAAGCTGAGTGAGTGACTGAGCTGGCTATTTTTTTTTTTTTTTTGAGCAGAATTGTTGTGAACACAATCCAAACTATATCTACCAGATCACGCACAGCCACTGAACCAGTAAAAATTTTACTTTTGATTTAGCCCAGACTTTCAAGTGAGTTGTTAAAATTCGTACGGCTTACCCTTAACAACTTTAACTCAAAGAACATGAGTGAAGTCACTCAAATAAAATCCAAATATTGCAGTACAGAATGTGCAGGTCCTGCCTTAAGTGCCAGTGCTCAAATAAGGAATTTTATTAATATGAGGGATGTTTTCAGTCGCTGCAGCTGCTCTGGACCCTTAATGATCAGTCGGTCTACGTGCAACATCGGAGATAGTTCTTGCCGTTTGTTTTGTAGTGTAAAACAAAATATTATTTAACACATTGGGTTTACATGCAAAAATCCTCTTTTTATAAATCTTTTTATACTCGAAATAGTACTAACAAATTAAAAATGAAAAACCAACGAAGCGCATTTAAAACATACTATAAACAGGATGTAACTAAATCTATATCCAATTACTTGCAAACTGCGCCCAACAGTCGCCTAATTGTTGGTGGAAAATGCAGACAGTTTAAAATGCGTAAATGTCAAAGGTAAGGCTAATAATAATGCCATTCCTAAAATTTTGTTACAGAGAACACGTCAAAACAGGAATTTTTTAAGTATTAATGAGCAAAAACATATGGTTGAAAGAAAGAACAAAATGGTATTCTCAAACAGCAAAAAACCAACAACCAGCGTATCTACTTTTCTCATTGAAGGACTTGTAGGTTTTTGCCACTGAGTTAAAAAGAAACTGAGATCCCTATTTGAAATATTGTTTCCAGGAATTTCTTGCATCTCGTACTATACCATCTACCTGGGCCTTCAACACTATCGCATGCGTATTTTCACTCCAAGCAGCTTCTGTAGTTTATATGTCGGCATTTGTTAAATTTAATAAGGTGTCAAAAGCGTTGAGCGGATTGTTTAGTATAACCCAAATTAATAAAAAAAAATTTCTGTAAATTTTTATGTGTGTAATATAAGTTGCTACTTTTACTGATTAGAGCATTGTCTGAATTTTTTTTTTCCAGATTTCCGAAAAGCGAAAATGATGACGCCAACGTGGTTGGTTTAAGGTGTAACGGATATGCCGAATCTATGGTGAGTACTTACAACAAAGTAAATGAGGCTAAGCTAAACGTTGCATTCGGTCGAAACCGACTGATACCAGCATAAAAACGGGTGATAAGAAATCTGCTTACAAACGGTGAGTACGGGTTATCAGGGGGGGGGGGTAAGCGCTGCGCTTAAAAGTCAAAATGTTGATGACGATTTTTGGGAGATGTCACCAGCTTTATTGCACACAAATTTGGTGAGTCTAGCTTAAGAACTGTTTGGTGTTTCTGGCGTTTCCGGTTTCGAACTGCGTTGGGCTGGGGGCGGAAGGTGTAGGTGTGGTCCCAACATTTTTGATGCAGGTTTTTGGGGGACACCAGTAGCTTTCCTTCCAAATTTGGTAACAACAGCTGTAGGGATATGGGAAATATGTGGATCTATCGTCTTTCAGTTATCAATTTCC
Organism: Scaptomyza flava; assembly: GCA_030179655.1. Taxonomy (NCBI): domain Eukaryota; kingdom Metazoa; phylum Arthropoda; class Insecta; order Diptera; family Drosophilidae; genus Scaptomyza; species Scaptomyza flava. The sequence continues at coordinate 41,243 of JARNME010000404.1, read as the reverse complement.
CAGCCCCTCAATATTTGCAGTCTTCTAACTTTACGGGCGTCGAAAAACTTGCGTTCATTCCGACGGACAGACACCATGATGGACATATGTTTTTTGCTACCAATGTCTGATTATATGTACTCATACGTAGGCATATCGTAGTCTCTATATATTAAACTAAAGTCATATACCATTAACCCATTAAATAGGTAAAAAGGGTATAATGGTTTTGTGCAAAAGTATGTAACAGGCAGAAGGAAGCATCTCCGACCCCATTCTTGATCAGCATCAACAGCCGAGACGATATAGCCGTGTCCGTCTGTCCGTCCGTCTGTATGAACGCGTGGATCTCAGAGACTAGAAGAGCTAGAGACTTCAGATTTTGTATATAAGTTCTCCTATAACATGAGCAGAACAAGTTTGCTTCAAATTATCGATAACTATTCTGGTTTCCGATATACACATAATATCGATAACAAAAAATATCGAATTTAGAAAATGTAAAAATGAGGGTTAAAGTAATGGGTAACGATAGAACTTTTCTGAAAATGCATTAAAATTTGGATGCCACGCTCACCGATACCGCGACCAGCTTCTTCCCAACTTTTTACAAACTTTGAGCTAGACTCACTAATTTTGGAAGGAAGATAGCTGGTGGCATCCCAATCTGCATCAGACAATCTTAGAGACAGCGTAAACTCCTCCCGCATGCGTACCCCTTTGCAATCAAGCCTATTTTTACAAGTTTCAATACAGGTATCGAGTATACCGCAGTCGGTTGCGTCCGACTGCAACGTTTCTACTTGTTTTTAATTTCGGACAGCCTTGAGTCTACCCACATTTCCTAATTTTAACAGATCCAGGCTATCTTGCCATGTTGGTATTATAATATCTTAAACTCTGAAAAGGGTAAAAAAAGGTATATGTAGTTGTTTTGTTCAACAGGAATGTCTTCGGTTCGTGGTATCTCTTAGTCGAGCAGTAACTTGATTTTGTACTGTTTTCGTTTATTATTCTGTCTACAAAAAGAATTTAAATATAAACACATATTAGTTTTTTTTCCCCCACAAGTTGCTGTAACCACAAATTCTGAAATGTTAGGCAACATAGAAAGAATGTCAATCAGCTATGCATTGGTTGAGTGTGAAGTAAAAACTTATCAAAAGAAACAAAGCTACTCATGCATCAACCGCAGCGAAATCAACGCACAATGTCGTGACCCTCTGCTAACCAGACACAGGGCTAAGAAAATTAAAAATAATTAAAGTGTCGTTGATTGCATTGTGGATGCCATAAATCTCTCGTAATAATCTAATCAAGACTTTTTACTTCAGCCGCTCTTTAGCTTAAATCAACAGAGGCTTGAACCCTTAACTTTGAATGCCTAGTCCAGACAATAACCAATAGTGCAACACAATACACAATACTTGCCGCTTGTCCAAACCCCTTGTCAACGCTGGGCGAATGCTTATCAAAGCGATACTATCACAGACTTCCCACAACAAGAGGGCACACATACAATACACGTACAGTCGCTTGGCGTTGACACCAACATTGTGGCAGCTAGCGCAGCACCGGATTTTTAATTCGCATTCAGTTAATATTTATCACGTCCATCGTTGACACCTGCTAGCGGGCAGCGTCTTTATCAAGTTTGTACCTTAGTGCCTCGTCATACTCCGAGCAAGCGCAATGATGAAGCTGATAATACCGACACTTATGGATACCTACGGACTAATTAAATTTTGGGATTTTGATGTCGGTATGCCAGATTGCCCCACGCAGGCCGGCTACAAAAAGCTACCTAATTTAGGCTTTCTGCCAATCGAACTAATGCCGAGCGAAAGAAGCTACAAGTGGCGAGAGCATCTGCTTCGGGTAACTGCTGCTCAGACACCGACTTTTCCTCCTCAGCATAACCTGATTAGTGACTTTCAAATATTATTATTTTAAATTATTGTCAGTTTCATTGTTGCTTTTCGCACTCGAATTTTTGTCATTATTTAACTTTTAGCTGATAACATGTATGGCCATTTAAACTTTATTCCAAAATTCCATATTTTTTCATTTAAATAAACAAAAAAAAATAAAAAATCGTAACAGACAACTGAAACTAGATAAGAATCCACGATTTGCAAATAAACTTTCAATGAAAAAACACAAACAACAAACAGTGAGTCAGAACTGATATCGCATGAATTATATCCAAATTTTAATGTTTTTAGCCTGCCAAAAAATATTCAGGGCGCCTGACAACACATTCGTAGTTAGCTGTCAATAAGTATCATATGATTCTAATAAATCATATTTGACTAGAGACTTGTGGTTTTCAGAGAATAGCGAGATGTTAAATAGTATCAGAAAATACATTGATCTCAAATCAACAATATATTTCTCTTTTCAGTCGCACCAGATGCGTGCTGTTTCGAGTCCCACCCTATCCGGCTCATTTTCAGATAAAAGTTACTCCATAAATAAAAACACGTCAGCTGTAGAGTCTACAAACAGCGCAGATGCTCCAAAAGTATCCGGTGGAGGTGGCAGCCTAGGCGTCCTAAAAAAATTTAAACGGACATTGCATAGCTTGAACAATAGAAATCAATTGCAAATTACCCAGTTAATCGAAGTAGCGGACGCCAAATCATCGCCCTTTGCACCGATGGTCTCTATTTCGGTACCACCGCCAGCTACAGACATGGAGTCATTTCAGGCGGACAATTTAAGCGGTGACACAAGCTCCACCAAATATCGCTTTGGACCACTTAATTGGCGTTCGTCAAAGGAACGTCGAAAGACAAAGTTCAATCGACGTGACAAGTGCAACTCTGGTGACTCTGGCATACAAATTGAGATCGAACAGGATGAACATTATATGCGTACACTGTCTAGCCGACAGCAAAAAGCGCTCGCTGCCCTGACCAACTCATCGCAAACCGTAGAGACAAAAGCCTGCTCTATACGGCGTTCTCACTCAGCTAAGGCAAGTAACTTACTGGAACAGGCGGCTTTAAACTCAGCAGCTTACAAACAATGGAATAAAGGCAGCGATGGTAGCATAGAACGCGAAGCACCCGAATCCTTGCCAACGCGTTCTCTCAGTCAACCTAACGGCCTTGATAGTTATGGAATCCGACGCACCGATATCGAGGATAGTGATAGCGACAGCATCGAATCACATGGGGAAGGTAAGTTTGTATTAATGTTCCTCATAAATGTGAGAACATCTTGTCTTCTCTTCAGAAAAATTTAATGAAGTAACGTAGATTAAACAAAAAATTTAATTCGAATCGTGTATGCCAAAAAAGATATGATTCCTATCATAGATATTTATCGTACTTGCTCTTAACTCGAACTTTGAATCCATGTCATATTTTTTATAAGCTATTCGATAAAAATATGTGATATATATGTATGTAAGTTAATATTAAAAGGATGTGCACATTTATACTTAAATTGACTTCAATAGCGTGTTGAGACATACTTTACTAAAGCACATAAACTTGTCAACTTGTTTACCCCGCAGCAAACTGCTACAATCCCTTATATGCGGAAGTGCTTTACAACTTTACTGCGGCTGGCCCGCAAGAGCTGGGTCTAGAGCGTGGCACTGTTATCGAGATACTACGCAGGGAAGTGGGCCCTTGGTGGTTTGGACGCATCAAAAAAGAGGATGCCAGTCTAGTTGAGGACATTCTGGATCCTGAGCTGGGCTGGTTTCCGAAAGATTTTGTGCGCATTATTCAGAGCCGCGAAGTAGATCTATTTTTCAACATACAAAACACGAAAGTGCGCGATGAGCCTGTTCAAAAACGAATGCCCGTCAGAAGGTTAGATAGTGCAAACGAAATCGCCGGTTTCACCATGACTATGGATCAGAGTAACGTCACGACGATAGTTATTGAATCGCCGCCATCTGTTGTGCTTGAGCCACCAGAGAAGATAAATTTGATGCAGGAAAGTTGCGATGTCTTACAGAACGGCGCAGTTCGTGAGCTGCTTGAAACTGAAGTCAATTACGTTAAGCTTTTGGCAGCTATTTGCGAGGGGTAATTAATTAAAAGGTCATAAAATGATGCAGCTATAATAATACCTTAATACCTTATTTACAGATATTTACCTGCCATGAGCAAACGCATCGACATATTTTCTCCCAACAGCATACGACTAATTTTTTCGAATATATCGGCTATATATAAGTTTCAACAAATGTTTTTGGAGGAGCTACGACAGGGCATCGAACACAACCAAATAGCAAAGGTCTTTTTAAAACTGGTTTGTTTTGCCTTTAAAATAGTCTTTAACTTTGTGACTGACTTTAATTTTTGCACCTAGCATAAAGGATTTCTCTGTTACTCCACGTACTGCAATGCTTATCCACGTGCACTTATTGAACTTGAATCCTACGAACGCATTAAAGATGCGCGCATAGTTCTTGAGAAGTAAGTTTATTTTTTCGTCTCTACGAGCCCCTAAATTACTCAAAATGTTTCAATGTTTCCCGTAAAGCTGCCGCGAATCTGAAAACCTAGCCGAACTACCACTATCTGCGCATCTGCTAGCGCCAGTGCAACGCATTTGTCGTTACCCTCTACATCTTAACGAACTTATTAAAAGTGCTGTAAGTAGTAAAGGAACCGATAAGACTGTTAAAATTGGCGCGCAAGCGAATGCCTTAAATTATGAGCAGATGGACGTTACCCATTTAAATGTTTCCGACACACTTGATACCATTAATATGGCACTTCAAAAAATGCGTGGTATCACAGAAGCTGTAAATGAAGGAAAACGCCACAGTGAGACCATTGCACGACACCAGGCTAGTTTTCAAAACTTTAAAGGAACACCTCTACACCTGCACAGCACGCGATTTTTTCTTCAAGTGGATGCCACACGTCAAAAGCAGAACCTATGGAATAGCAGCTGCACTTTGTTCCTCTTTGATAACCAACTTATCTACTGCAAGCGTGACCTCATTAAGCGCAGTCATTTTATCTACAAGGGTCGTATTTTTTTAGATCGCTGTCGAATCGTAAACATTCGAGATGGAAAAATGTTTGGTCATACAATCAAGAACTCACTACGAATCTATTGCGAGTCTCGGGACAAATGGTACGACTTTAGCTTTCGTTCGGCAAACCGTAAACACCGCTTTCTCAATACGCTTGCCTTAGAGCGACAGTTTGGCGGCAAAGCGCTGTACGTGTCTGAGATGACTGGATTTGAATATAACTATGAGGAACGGGCGGGTGACTTTTCTGATCAATCGGACTACGAGGTACCTGATTGTGAGCAAGCTCTGGGCACCACGTCGGCAAGTGGTGACAGTTCAGTACCCGAATCGCCGTCCAATTCACCCTATCGCTCTTGCGATACCCTGCCAAAAAAATCACAGTCACGTGATGCCATTGCTAGTAACAGTTATGGCTCTGGACAAATACTTACGACAACGTCAACTGGATCGCTAGGCCGTCGCCGGCTTGGCAACTGGTTTCGCAAGCCAAAGAGTTCCAACTGTACGCCGAGTCAATCGCCAACTCATAAGCCGGGATTTGATGCGGATTTGACGTTAACAGCCGCACGTGTAGCAGCAATTGAAATGGTAACGGCAGCTGCTGCAGAACAAAAGGCGGATAGTTCGTTTGATTAGTTATCTTTATTATAAATAATTATTTATAATTTTAAAATATATAAAAAGCAATAAATATTAGTAAATATTATTGTAGAAGCGCATTGGATGTTTTGAATTGCCTTGTATATACAATGTATTTTACAACTATACATTAAAAAAAAACATTTAATAACAGCGACTCGTAGCCGTGTACTTTAATTTACGGCTTTTTGTTTTTTTCTAATGTATCAATTTCGTAAATATATGTGATTGTTGTTAATCGTTTCAGTTTTTGTTAAATTCAGAATGTTATTTGTAATAAGCAACAAATAGTCTAATAAACAACATTAAATGCATAATGCCATAAATGTTCTTCTTACATACAACAAACTATGTAAATGTATATTGAGTGCATCAGGCGTTGTAACAAAAAGTAGATTCATAGTGTAAAATTAAAAAGAGAGATATAAGTATATTCAATTAAATTGTTACTTGCAATTTTTTTTTTCTTCAAAAGGATGTAAAGGCAAAACAAAAATAATGTATAACAGAAACAATTTAAAGATAAATGAGCGAATTTAATTTTTCTTTAGGAGAAAATGGAAGTAATAATGTAGTTGAAAATTCTATTTAAAATATTTTATAAGTCTTTAATTTTGGACTATATGAATTTTTTAAATGTTATGGGCCAACTTATCAATTGTCTTTAAAAACCAGATTACTTTCAATTCGCATTCTTTGTTTGAAGATATTTGGAAGAACTAAGCTTGAAAAATAAAAAAAATGCAAACGTAAACCAAAAAAAATTGAAAAGCACTTTTAAAATATAAAGCATTAATTTTTAAAAATAAATTAGAATGATTATTATAATGCAAAAGTAAATACACATAATCGAGTAAGTTCAAATTTGTGTGCTTGGTTATGACTGATTGCGAGCAATTTTTTAAGTGTAGTCACACAGGAAAAGATTAAATAACAAAAAAAAAAGTTAAAACACATATTCATATTATTAAAATTGTTTTAAAAAAAAACTTAAAAATATGTTTACATACAAACGTACCAATAATGCCAAATATTTTAATCCACAAAAATAAAAAATTTATTTATCCATTCGTTAGATTTAAATGGTCTTTCAATGCTTTTGGGGTCAATGAGTTTTTCCGTGTTCGGTGTAAGTTACTTATATTTTTGCTTTAATAATTCATGAGCTTGTTCCAATTAAGTAAGGGTGCAACAATAACTAATGCATTATTTGTATGTGTCATACATTTGAAATTATTGTTTTGGCGCTTTCCTGAACATAAAAAAGTAATTTTTTATGTATATATATTACTCATTTGAAGCATCGATATTTTTTAGGCATCCCTACATTTGTATATCCCTTTATTTGCACCATGATCTGTTATTAAAGCACGTGCAAAATTTGCACTGCAAATGCACCAAATAAAACAGATGAACCCTATAAATTGATAGTACCAGCAAATAGTAAAAGTGAAATTGGAAGCATTTTAATTTAGTGGAATTTGAAGGGAAAGTCGAAGACATTGCGCGTTGTAAAAAATTTTCTGAGGTGTTAATGATTCGCGCAAAGGCATCAGAAGCTCACTTATTAGAAGAGAGAAGGACCAGGATGTACCAGAAAATCTTGACAAAGTTTTATTTTTAAATAAAAATATGTCATATTTATTTCATTACTTTTTTTGTTTATTGCAATTAGTTTTGTTTAAATCAATTGAACATATGCGTGAATCCTGCGTGAGCCACGTGATTTTCTCAAAATTCTTGCATGCGTGAGCGTGAATCACGCGCCTTTTAGATTGCGTGAGCGTACGTGACGTGAGCGAAAAACTAATCACGCGCCCATCTCTAGCTTATACCTGATATGATCTTAAACACATCAATAAATTTTGTTTTGTATGATTTTTGTAGGGCACTATATAGCTTTTCTAATGAGTTTTATTAACAATATATTTAAATTAGGTAGTTTTTAAAAGAACATAAAGTCAAATTTTCATTTCTATGCAAAACATTATATAATAAAATGAAATTTAAATTTTAAATTAACAGATTCTCATTTTTGCTTCAACATCGCCATATTTCAGTTCCATTTTGTTCCTTTTTACAGATAGATAATTGTGACGGAACTTTTTTAGACCACGCCAGTACAGTTTGACTAGTTCTTTTGCGTCTTGGGTAAATTCAATTGAGCGGTTAACTGTCTATTATTTAAGCTTATCACTAGTTATTTTCATGAAATTAAATCAATTGTTGCTAAAAAAAAATATTATACTACTGTAAAAGGTATTAACAATTAATATTGTTTAAAATTAAGAATTTTTACTTGACTCATCTCTCGTTATAGAAAAATATTGTTCATGTTTACATGGACGTAAATGAGGAACAGATATCGGACTTTAATATAACAGAATTCAGATAAACGTAAAATAGGCTGTAAGAAACATCGATATTAATATCGTATGATATCAACAATTGGATGATCGCATTGTCCCACTCTCGCGCAATACACAGATGATCATTGTAAATTTACTGTCATTTGTTGTGCTCCATTGTTATTATTAAAAAGAGTAATGTTTTTTAAACCTAGCCTGTATTGCTAAAAGTGTTTGCTTGCCAACATGCATAGCTTTGTTGGCGGTACGGGAAACAGCAAAGTTGTGGCCACATTACGCGCTGATGGCAGTGTGGCAATGGAGGCTCAATCACTTAACCAGCAGTTGTCCAATTTGTTAAATTATGAAATTGTAAGTAAAAATTCATTTTATTAAGCTCTCAAGGTTGCTAATAACATAATATATTGCTGACGATGACTGCAGCGCACCGAGAGTGAGCTTCTGTTAAAAAAAGGCAATGCGCTCGGGCCAACAACAGTTGTTGACTTGGGCAAGCAACTCTTACAATGTGCCCGAGACAACGATGTGACCGGAGTCAAGAATGCGCTGGCACATGGTGCTCCATTTGCATCGGACTGGGTGAGTTAAAAATATATTTACACGTCATATTAATCGCAAGTATGTACATTTAGCTTGGTATGTCAGCACTGCACTTTGCTGCAATGAACAATAAACTAGAAATCTGCGAAATTCTACTGCAAGGCGGCATCAATATGGAAGCCAAAACCAAAGTAGATCGAACACCACTGCATTTAGCTTGCTATTTTGGACACGAGAAAATTGTAAGCTTACTCTTGGCGTTGAAATGTGCTGTGAACGCACGTGATATGGTGAGCACAAAATTTTAATATTTTTGTACTGTGAGTTATTAAGTGCACAATTTTTATTACAAAGCTTCGCATGACACCACTACACTGGGCTGTGGAAAAGAGACACAAAAGTATTGTACGTATGCTACTCAAAAAACACGCAGACGTAACAGTTGTTTCAAAGTTTGGTAAAACGCCAATCGCCCTCGCCGTGTTAACAGAACAGGCAGATATTTTGGCGGAGCTTGAGGTTGCTCGTCAAACACAGGCGAATCGCAAATTCAACGAAGAGACAGATGTAAGTGACTTGTCGATGCCAAAAACTTTCCTTTAAATTAGTTGTAACTTATCCTATTATGGTCAAACCCTTTACTCATTTTAGAAGGAAACCAGTGATGCAGTTAATTCAATTATGAATGAGCCTCATTTAACACAAAGTCTCGATGACCCCAATATGTCGGTCGAGGATAAAATGGATGTGTTAGAGACCTTACGCGGCCGTAAGTTTATCTTTTTGTAATTTTAGAACTTTAACCAGCTTTTTTATAGATACAAACATGCTCGGAAATTCTGCTTTAAATATGTTAAGGACCCACGGTATTGCAGACATGATACAAGATAATCAAATAGGCAAGCACATTGTTTTTCATTCTAAGAAAATTAAAGTTTTCATAAATTATTCGTTATGCAGATGATGAAGCTTCCACAAAGATGCTAAACACTGCTTTACGAAATGGTCGACAGCTGGTGCTCTCGGAAGGTGGTCGTATGCTTCTGCACGAAACGAAACGTGGTTCAAATGTCAAACAAATTACAAATGGATCTATGAACAGTCACTTGAAAAACAACGCACTTAGTTTGAGTCCTAGTAGAAATCCAACAACCCATAACCAACCGCCTCAAAAAATACGCATGAACGTCATTAAGCAAAAGGAATCACCTGTACAAAGCCAATCGGGTGGTGTTACGAAAAACAAGGTAAAGGATTCAAACATGGAATCAAGTTCCTGACAACTTAGATTTTTTTCTCACACAGAATATTAGAATTATCTCGTTGACCGATTTTAAGAAACTTTGCGACCAGCCAAAATCTTTGCAAAAAATTCCCGCAACGCTAGCAAGGCAAGATCTTTTAGTCATTGAATTTATAATATTGTGTTTATTAAAATTATATCGTGTTTAGCTCTGGAGTGGTAAGGCAACTTTCCGATGGTACCAAACTGGTAAACATGCGAAACTTACAGTCTCGCCAGGTATGTAAGAACTGTGCTTTATTTATAAACTGTTTATTGACAACCACTTTTCTGTAGTTAAAAATACCCACTGTACCCAGAACTCACGATGTTGGTGATATTGATGAGCAGCAGCAGTTAGCGAACGAACCAACGAACACAACAGCAGCCCCACATCCTGCGGCAACAAGCACAATGCGAGGGCAAGTTGGTACTGTGCAAACTATCCAACTGCGGCCCTCGCCATCTGCTGGAACGTCTGTCGGTGCCACCAACAATGGAACTGCCAATAAATCTTTAGCTACTGCAGCAATGCGTTCCAACTTACGCGGTGCAAATGAGTATAATACAACAAAAAGCTCTAACGTGATGCCATTGCTTACATCGTCTGAAATTTGTCGACAACTGCATGAGCTTCGTCGACACAATGATGAGCTGCGCCGTCGTGTAGATATTGTACAAAAGGAAAAGGAAGATATGCTTCTTCGTATCGATCGATTGGAACAATTTTTGTTAGGCCGTGAACATGACACAGAATTGAATTATGTAGACATTTAAAGAAGATTTTGTAAATATGCATAACAATATAATATGTAGTAGGAATTACTATTTAGCATATATGTAATTTTATATTAATATTAAACAACTTTTATTTAAACGCTGCTGTTTGTTGCTAATAGCAACATTAAAAGTATAAAGATCATTGAAAGTAAAATAAAACGCATGCATGTTCTCAAATTAACATATATTAAAACAAATACATAATATGTTCAAGTTTAAAGGTTACCTAATTATATGAATATTTTGTAAGTTGTACGCAATTCTCAAATACGAATGGTTTCATAATATGCATGTACATAAATTATTGTTTTTTACCTGTAAAAAGGTATTTTTAAATAAAAACATATGTTGAACGTAACATAGCGGGCAACTTTTAGATTGCATTGTCACATCTTCGCGGTTGCACACAATAGCTCTTTAAAATGCGTAACATTTATTCGATATATCAAAGGCCTATCGATGTATTGCAATTGCATTGAAATTAAGTTTTTCGATATTTTAAATTTGAAAACGGCCACACTTAAGACGCACTACTTGCACGTGTAATTTAGCCACTTCTTAAATTTGTTTGCTTTTGGAGAAAATGGTTTGTAAAACTTTGTGAAAAGATTACAATTTAAATAACAAATTTTGGTTTAAATATAGCCTAAAAAACAAAATGACGAAATACCGGGTTTTCCGTCATTGGACCAAAGTACAACTAGTAGCGGTTACGATGACATTCTAAAAAGCAAACCAAGATCGAAAAAAAGCGGGGGATTTCAATCGATGGGTCTCGGATTTGAGCTACTGAAGGGCATTACTAAGCGTGGCTACAAGGTGCCCACGCCTATTCAGCGAAAAACCATTCCATTGATTTTAGAGGGACGCGACGTTGTTGCCATGGCAAAAACAGGCTCCGGAAAAACCGCCTGTTTTCTAATACCTCTTTTCGAGAAATTGCAACGCCGCGAACCCACTAAAGGTGCACGTGCCTTAATTCTTTCGCCAACACGTGAGCTTGCAGTGCAAACTTATAAGTTTATTAAAGAGTTGGGGCGTTTTATGGAGTTGAAGACGATTCTAGTACTAGGCGGTGATTCCATGGACTCGCAATTTTCGGCCATACATACATGTCCAGATGTTATTGTTGCAACGCCTGGCCGTTTTCTACATTTGTGTGTAGAAATGGACTTAAAACTAAATTCAATAGGTGCGTCACAAAATCATATACATATTTTGTATTACATTAAAAAAATTCTTCTAATTCCAATTGACATATTCTTATTCCAGAATACGTGGTATTTGACGAGGCCGATAGGCTCTTTGAAATGGGATTTGGCGAGCAATTGAACGAAACGTTGCATCGCTTGCCTTCCTCACGTCAAATGGTCATGTTCTCTGCAACTTTGCCGAAGCTACTGGTTGAATTTGCACGGGCTGGACTTAGTGATCCAGTGCTTATACGATTGGATGTAGAATCTAAACTACCAGACGCACTGGCCCTTAAATTTGTATACTGTCGCCCAGATGATCGTTGTACAGCTCTGGTCGTGCTGTTGAAATATGTGATACCTCAGCAAGCACAGACAGTCGTCTTTGCGGGTACACAACATCACGTCGAGCTTATTTCATATGTGAGTGCAGCATATTTTTGTTTCACATTTATTACAAAGTTAACTAATACATTATTTTAGATATTGAGCCAGGCAGGAATATCAAACACATCCGTGTATTCCAGCTTAGACGCAGCTGCACGTAAAATCAATACTGCAAAATTTGCAAGCAAGAAGGTTTCAGCACTAATTGTCACAGATGTAGCCGCACGCGGTATTGATATACCAAGCTTAGATTATGTCATTAACTTTCACTTCCCTGGCATACCAAAACTTTTTGTGCATCGCGTGGGACGCTGTGCTCGTGCAGGGCGAACTGGCACTGCCTTTTCCATATTCTCCACAGACGATACAGCTCATTTGTTGGACTTGCACTTGTTTTTAAATCGTCCGTTTAATATCAATGACAGCTTATCTATTGGAACTATACCGCAAGACTTGCTAGAAGAGGAGTTCCTAAGCGTTACCGAAATTAAAAAAAGCCATCATATTGTAAGTCATTGCATCTTATCAAGATGTCTATTTAACTGTATTTTCAATCAACAGGCAGGAGTGCTGCGCACCAGCGAGAACGCGTACAAGAAGTACTTAAGCTCGCGGCCCACAGCTTCCACGGATGCTAACTCGCGAGCCAAGAAGATAAAATTCTTTGCTTTAAAGGCGCTTGAGGATTTTTTAAACACTGCGCCCTCGCTACAGCAGGCCGCCCAGGTTTCTGGCCAAGAATACAATGCTTATACGAAGGCTGTCGTCGCCGAGTCTGAGCGGAAATTGTTAAGCGCAAAACATGACATATTAGTTAAAATGCGCAACTTTAGACCAAGTGGTGTAAGTTGGCTCTATAACTAATTAAGAGTAAATTTATGAGTCAGAATAATATTTCAGACCATTTTTGAACTGAATACCACACAAAAGTCGGTGCCTTTTGTTGTTATGAAGGAAAAACGTTCTCAACACACTGAAGTCATAGAAAAATTTCGGCACCAACGTGCCAAGGAGGATGTTGTTGAGAAGCAAAAAGAAGAAGACGCCCTGAAGTCAAAAACTATTTCATGCGCCGATGACGATGCCATTAGCAAAACATTTAAGAAAGTCGTTGCAGCGAAAAAACGCCAAAACATGGATGCTTTATATACAGATAAACCAAGAAAGAAGAAACGAAAGCTACAAACTAAGGATGAAGAGAATTATGTACCGTATCAGTCAGCCGATAAACACACCGAAGATGGCCTCGCTATTAACTCATTTGAGCGTCAAGCACAGAATGCCGAGTTTTCTGTGACTGATTGCAATAGAACACAGGAAATGAAACACAAGCCCGGACTTAAAAAATGGGATCGTGTTAAGAAAAAAATGGTGTCTGTGCAGGATCCACGTGCAAATAAAATACGCACCGAATCAGGTGCTTGGATACCGGCTTCATTTAAAACAGGTCGCTACAACGTGTGGAAGGAAAAGTCCAAAATTGAGGAACAGTTACAGCGAGAAAATGCTGGCAACGATGACGATAATTTAAAGCCATTATCCCATATGCAACGGTATCCAGCTGGGCGCCACACTCGGCATAACGCAAAGATGGAGCTAAAGAAGCGCATCAGCGGCAATGACAAGGAGCTTCGAAAACCAGAGCAAATTGTCAAGTCCCGGATGCGTCTTGAGTTTATTAAGAAGCGTCAAGAAGAAAATATCACTAAAAAGGCTGAGAATCGCCAGCGAAGTATGCGAAAAAATCAGAAAACAAAATCAACCGCACAGATGAAATCTGGAGGAATGAAAAAACGTAAATGAGGTAAATAAACCTTTTTATGTAGAATAAAGCCTTTATATAATATTATCTGTGCTCAGACCAACGATTTCAACCAACATAAAAATTTGTATATTACTCAATAAATCTGATACGATGAATGATCTCGCCTTTCAATTTGTTTTCTATTATTTTAATAAGTTCGCTTGCTTTTTAGCATACAACCTTCAGGTGCAAATTTAAATTACTTGTTTGCGGTGCTAAGCCAATAATCGCTTTTGGACCTAACGGACCCGTGCGCGCCGAATTTAGTAGAAATAACTCGAAAAGGAGATGCTGAGGGCCTTGACATGAAAAGTGCAAACATTGTTTTAAGAAATGTGAGATTGCCCAAGTGTAACTTGACAAAAGTTCAATCTTCTATATCTCCGCTGTTTCTCAACCAATTTTGCATGAAATTCCCACAGAGCACCATTATAAAGAATATAGTTATAAATTAAACTTGTGAACTATGGTTAAAATAAGATAAACAGAAGACAGACAGACAGAAGAGCAGAAAGACATGGCTTAATAGACTCGACGAGTGTTAATAACTTTGCATCGACATTACTTCAGCCCTTATTGCGGAAATTAGATGTTGGGCCTTCAATATTTTGTAAATTTTAAAAGGACCCAAAAACTTACTTCGATTTGTAATAATAGAATACACTTAACATATTCAATAGATAGTCTTCATTGTTGAAAGTGTTTTGATATTTGTTAAAGCGTAAAACTCATTCTCACAAAGAATGACAATGTTCTTACAGTGAGTACTAGATTTCCTCTGTTTACAGATCCACTTGACAAATCTTATCAGCACCACATCTTAACATCACGTCTTTTGTAAGTCGATTGTTGTAAGACTTTGCAATGCCTGTGAAATACATACTTGGAGCTCAACTTTAATTTGGGGTGTCTCACTCCCGCATTGTTGGTCGCTACTTTTACAATTGAGCAATTCAACGAAGAATGCACCTAAGCGTCACTTAAAATAAAACATATTGGCTTTTACATTATAATTAAATATCAATAAAACTCATGATAAAATGTCTAAGAAAATTTTAAATCTGACTTAAACGACGCTTACTTTTAAATGTAAGGGGCGCTGCAGTTTTGTATAGTGCTGTATGTGTAGTATGCACATAATATGTACTCTTACACATATGACTAATATATATGGGGGCCAAAATAGATGATGATGTTTCCAAAAAACTGCATAAACACTTCATAGGCCAAGCCTCCTACATCCGCCCCAATCACCATCATGCCAAACATGAAATGCCGATATCTTTGACAGTTCTCGAGCTACAGTCACACAATTTGGCAGGAAGATATCTGGTGACAGCTCTGCATCATCTGCCCGCCCGCCTCTTAGAATCGAAAATCCATATACATATCTTCCAAGGTTTTTGTGCCACCAAATTTTGTGGTACGTTAAGATCTGGGTCAAACTATGTGTGAACGCTGCGCCCATCCCGTCCGCCCCCGTACTATGCAAACAGACTTTCTAACACTCGCAATTTCTGGTGTCAGAGTATTCCGCAGTCAGTTGCGTCAGCCTGCAACGTTTTCACTTGTATTAAGCTGGTCTAGTTCAAATTCTATCGAATGTTTGTCATCGTTAAGGTAACGATGGCAAAAGCGATTGTAGTACACCTCTTGTTAAAATATCGCGTGGCTTCGATAGTGCTAGATCTATCGTACACTAGCAATAAAATAATTGAACGGATCGGGAGTGCGTGCGTATAGCTGGCTTGTTCACGTAATTAGCTCGTGTGAAAAAGCAAAGAAACGAAAACTTATGTTTTTATCGCAAAATTATTGCCTGCTCTCAAATTTTAAGCATATTTTTAACGAATGCAATGTTACTTTAATAAATATATATATATAATGTGCGTCTCAATTTTTAGTGCATGATTATGTGTATGTGTGTATGCAGAAGTGTGTTCATATGTATTTAGGTGTGCCGTCTGCAAGTTAAAACGAAAAATACGCCAGACTGTTTGAGCAAATTTTTAAAAGCAATCAAAAAAAGAGTAAATATTAAAAAAAACTAGTTATAGTCTTTAAACAAGTGTTGCCTGCTGTCGCCAAACTTAAGTTTTTTTTTAAGAAACAACAGACACAAACACATATAAGCGTGCTGTGCAATACTTACACACACATACACACTCAATGCTTGTATTGACTTGACCGTGCTGCTACACCAAACAAAGCCTGTAGCGAGATTATACAAGCCGCAGTTTGTGTTTCAGCATGTGTAGTGGTGTGTCTCTCTTGTTATTGTTGATTGCACTTGTTTTGCAACAAAAGCAGCAAAACCGAGAAAATTGTCAGTGAGCTACATATCTCTATACGCAACTGGCAGATTTTAACAAAAATTTAGAGTGACCGCATAATATTCGTGAATAGCTTGTCTACGATTTGTATTGCAAGCTTTCTGTGCAAGTGGTAGTGTGGGAAAGAGAGCTAAACAAATAAATTTTAATGTCCCCCCCCCCCCCCCCCCCCCTTCCTTTTTGTGATTTCTAATAACAATGCCTAAAAACCAGTGAAAGTGTAAAGTTAAAAACAAGCATAAGTTAGTGTACAAGTTCAAAAAAACGGCTAAACATTTAAACGAACAATAGGACAAAATTCACAAATTTTGGATTATTCTGCATATTCAGGAATAAAGTTGTTATTTTTAACAAGGTAATGAATCTAAGTTTATTTATAAATTCTGACACATACGGTTAGGTTTTCTAATCCTATTGAGCACTACATGAACACTACAAACGTTAGAATACTAAAAGTTCGAAAACGAGCATTTATAAGATATACATAGTATAAGAAAAGTGTTCTTTCTAACATGTACTAAAACTAACTGCGCTAATCGAACTTCGTCATTTGCCGCTGCCAAGTACCGATTCCCAGTATTTTGCGTTCTTGGTTGGTTTAGACGCGTTGTGTTATTTTTAACTATACCCTAAATTCATGAAATGAGTGTAAGGTGTACAATTCATGATACCGTATCACAAAAATGTTAATTATCAGAGCGATCTGTGCTATGCTGTCTTTTCTTTTGGCATTTAATACCAGTTTGATGCGTTGCCAACTTGTTCAACTTTTTACATTATTGTTTGCAAATAGAGAACCCTTTTGCTGGCTTTAGTATATGTTTTAATTCGGTCCGGCCTGCAACTCATACGTAATTCTTTAACCCAATTTTAAAAGGTTTGATTTTGTGTTGTTAAAAATTAGTCCGCTTCAGACATTATTATTATTATTTTTATACCATCCACACATGTGAAACAGGGTATATTGACTTTGTCATGAATCTGTAATGCCTTAAAGGAATGATGGGAGACCCCATAAACTGTATATCAAAATGATCAGGACGAGCTCAGGAATTGATTTCCGTCCGACCGTCCGTCTGTCTGTTTCAACACGATTTCTGGCCAAACTGCTGAACCGATCTTGATGAAACTTTCACAGATTGCTTAGATCATGTCGGGTTTGTTCACTATGAAATTTCATCCCGATCGGAGCATTCTACGATATAGCCACCATATAAATTTACCATATCAACACGATTTCTGGCCAAACTGCTGAACCGATCTTGATGAAACTTTCACAGATTGCTTAGATCATGTCGGGTTTGTTCGCTATGAAATTTCATCCCGATCGGAGCATTCTACGACATAGCCACTATACAAATTGACCATATCAACACGATTTCCGGCCAAACTGCTGAACCGATCTTGATGGAACTTGCACAAATTGATAAGATCATGTCGGGTTTGTTCACTATGAAATTTCATCCCGATCGGAGCATTCTACGACATAGCCACCATACAAATTGACCATATCCGTAGTATCAATTGTTGTTGCTGTCGTGCACTTTCAAGTATCTACATGTCAAATTGTTGTTGTTGTCGCACACGAACAAGTAAATGACGCTCAACAGTAAAAATATTAGCGAAAAATTACCAACAGCTGCACAGAAACATAAATAAGAGGGGGGAGCATTGATTTGACTGTGTGAAGGGTATCATAGTATTGGCATAGCCAAAATTAACTATGCGCCACTATTGTTTATACCCTTAACCCATAAAATGGGTAAATAAGGGTATAATGGTTTTGTGCAAAAGTATGTAACAGGCAGAAGGAAGCATCTCCGACCCTATAAAGTATATATATTCTTGATCAGCATCAATAGCCGAGACGATATAGCCATGTCCGTCTGTCCGTCTGTCTGTCCGTCTGTCTGTCCGTCTGTCCGTTTGTCTGTCTGTATGAACGCGTGGATCTCAGAGACTACAAGAGCTAGAGACTTCTGATTTTGTATATAAGTTCTATACCATGAGCAGAACAAGTTTGTTTCAAATTATCGATAACTATTCTGGTTTCCAATATACACATAATATCGATAACAAAAATATCGAATTTGGAAAATGTAAAAATTAGGGTTGAAATAATGGGTAACGATAGAACTTTTCACAGAGTTTCGTCCAAATCGGTTGAGAAACACCGGAGATATTGAACTTAATCGATGGAAGCTAAGCCAGTATACCAAATTCTTATATAAATTAAATATATTTATTGCAACTGGGTTCAGGGTATCTTCTAGTCGGGCTCTCCCGACTAGAGCCTTCTTACTTGTTTTTTTTTAATTTCGATGCATGGATCGCTAATTTCAGTAATGTAGGGTACTATTTTTCTGTAGCTTATTAAAAACTACTGAAGATGGCATACACTGTTCTGTTTAAGCTTTAATTTTAAGTGAACATGCTTAAACTTAATTTGACGTGTAATTTGCATCGTTTCTCTCAGACATTATCAGCTGTTGTAATCATACTTAGGCATTTCCAGAAAAAGGGCCACCGCGACGAAAAAAATTAAAAGTTGATAAGCAAATGTTTTTTTTCTTTTATATTGCTAAATAAATATACCAAAGTTATTTCAAAAATGGCAAACTACATTAATTTATTACGGCTTAAAAGTATTTTCTTCCAAATTACTCGCCACATTTTTGTCACGTTCGCGATGCACTGTTTTCTATAAATATTTCGAAAATGGAAAGTCTTAAAATCTTCTCTTTCACCATAAAAGTAGTGTTGATAAAACGCATTAAATATGTCAACTATTGCCTTTTTTTTTTCATTTAAAGTTGTAGAAGTAAGCATATCCACCTCATAAAGCTGAAACTTTGTTCAAGATCTAAACTTTGTTGCAGTAAGATCATTTGTCAAAACCGGCCAGATTGGACAACAATAACATAAAGCTAACATACAAAACCAAGTTCTGTAAAAAGATTTTTCAATGAAAAACAGGTAGGCTTTTGAAGCGTATATAATATTCGGCATGCCGAATATAGCATCCTTACTTGTTTAATTCTATTGTCAAACGATTAAATAAAATGAATTGCTCTTAATAGATCATCAGCTTAAAGACTTCCTTTCCAACACAGCACGCCCTGTGCTGATACTTTAATGTGTACTGACTGGTCCACTTCAGGCGCACTTGCTTGCAATGAGATGTTAGTTCATGCGTTCTTACTTGAGAATGCATTCGCTTTAATTAATGTTGTTAATGCTGTTCGTAGAGTCCACAGACAAATATGTAAATTGTTATGGAGCGATAAGCAAGCTACTGGGTTGGGGATTAGCTTTTTCTGTAAAGAATTTCTGTAGCGCACATGAGCGGGAAATAACAAACAAGTGATACCTCTTGTTTTGCCTTCACTTATTTTTCATTATTAAAAAACCAAGTAAAAATGCTCTAGTCGAGATAGGCTGAACAAATCGACCGATATGCTGAACCACACTTACTTCGCGTACAGTCATTGTTGCTACTGCAAACTGACAAGGCTTCAATCCTTGATGCATTCGGTTTTTGTCAACCAATTTATATGAAACTACAAAGTTTTTTTTTATGACTTTGTCCTCAGTTTTTAAAACGAGCTCTCAAATTTTCAAAATCAAGATTTTATTGTTATTAAAATAGTGTTTCGGAAAAAGAAAAAATTATCGCTTAGTTTAAACAAACTCTTTCTGCTATGGCTTGGAAACGCTTAAATTCAAAATCTGGATTCTTTTGCTCTTATAGTCTCTAGTTGGTCGGCTGACTCATACAAACAGACAGTCGGACAAAACTATTGTACCCTATTCTATGGTAAAAAAAGTAAGTAGGCCCTAGTCGGGAGAGCCCGACTAGAAGATACCCTGAACCCAGTTGCAATAAATAAATTAAATTTATGTAAGACTTTGGTATACTGACTTAGCTTCAATCGATTAAACTCGATATCTCTGGTGTTTCTCAACCGATTTGGACGAAATTTTCAGAAAAGTTCTATCGTTTTACTTCATTACTTTAAACCTCATTTTTAGATTTTCCAAATTCGATATTTTTTTGATATCAATATCATGTGTATATCGGAAATCAGAATAGTTATCGATAATTTGAAGCAAACTTGTTCTGCTCATGGTATAGGAGAACTTATATCCAAAACCTGAAGTCTCTAGCTCTTGTAGTCTCTGAGATCCACGCGTTCATACAGACGGACAGACGGACATGGCTAAATCGACTCGGCTATTGATGCTGATCAAGAATATATATACTTTATAGGGTCGGAGATGCTTCCTTCTGCCTGTTACATACTTTTGCACAAAACCATTATACCCTTATTTACCCATTTTATGGGTTAAGGGTATAAAAAAATGTAGAAACGCTAAGCACCATGATATATGATTCTTAAGTTGTGGATTGCACTGTCATCGATATATTTTCTAAAATTGATAATTATGTTCCATGTATTTTATAGTATTTCTAAAGCTTATTAATTGTGGACCAAAACTACAATAGAAATATAATAAATTATGATGTTCGCTACTATAAAAAAAAAAAATTTTATTCTGCAAAAAACACAACAGAAGTCGCTTAGGGCATAATATAAAGTGAAAGTAATTTTTACGCATTCGCCAGTCTGTCGGAACCACATCATCTCTCACTGCGATTTAGAGCAAAGGGTTCTGCTCTACCTTCGTCATATGTCACCCCATTACAGCTTTTAAAATTTGTGTGATTAAAGTAATCAATCTTTTATTCATTTTGAGAATTTAAATGTAAGTTTTGTTACTTGCATTGTAGTCTCCTCGGTTGTTCATCAAAAAGGGGAATAAATGAAAAGTTTTCTTAGAGTTTTTTGAATTGTTCAATGCATGTACTTCGGTATTGTGTATGGACTCTATATGAGCTTTTACTATGCAACCTCGTTTCCTTGCCATTAGCAGTACTAAATCATAAAAGTAATGAGTAGCCTTTTACATAGATGACTTAATTGTTATATAGGAACTGTATGCTCGAGATTGTATACGTAATATGTATTCGACTCGAAATCAAATTACATACACAAATTAATTTTATTACTAGTTACCATCTGGCAACTAGGCAAAACAACAATTAAAGAAATAATATTTTTCAAATTATTTGACAATAATTGCAATACATTTCATCTACTGGATACGACATTTGGTATCTGGCAGACCCTAGTCCTTGTTGTACGTTAATAGTTACGCTTTGATACTGAAAAATTATTTAAACCCTAAGTACCACTTCTCTAGAATCTTTAATTGACCTTCATGTTATATAGCAAGGCCAAATAAGGTGGAATTTCGCTTAGTCTATCCCTATCTGTTATTGTGTATGTATTGTGCTATATATTATTAATTCGTTTTGTCTGCGGTTAGTTTACCAACCACAACTGAAGTAATATTAAACCGTAGTAAATTATGTGATTTGGTTTTCAGGCAAGAATAAATAACGGGTGTTTGTTGTAAAATACTATAAAAACAAGTAAAAAGGCTCTAGTCGGGAGAGCCCGACTAGAAGATATACTGAATTGATTAAGTTCGATATCTCCGGTGTTTCTTAATCGATTTGGACGAAACTCTGTGAAAAGTTCTATCGTTACCCTAATTTTTACATTTTCCAAATTCGATATTTTTGTTATCGATATTATGTGTATATTGGAAACCAGAATAGTTATCGATAATTTGAAACAAACTTGTTCTGCTCATGGTATAGGAGAACTTATATACAAAATCAGAAGTCTCTAGCTCTTGTAGTCTCTGAGATCCACACGTTCATACAGAAGGACAGACGAACGGATAGACGGACATGGCTATATCGTCTCGGCTTTTGCACAAAACCATTATACCCTTTTTTACCCATTTTATGGGTTAAGGGTATGAAAATCGCCGACATTTTATTTAAGTTACGCATCAGATATTTTTAAATGTAACTACTTGCGCAGCGATCTTATTATCACCTACACTTACAATTATGTATATTTTTTTAGTGTGTTTTTGGATCACATACGGGTTTTGTTCTGTTTTCATATAATATAAAAGCTGGTTTTTTGCAAATAAAGCTTACTAAAAGATGTTCTAAAAATAATAATTGCACGCCAAGTTCATTCTTTTCTCTAAAATACGAGGTTTTCTCAAGAACAAGGCATACAACAAAGTACGTCAGCATTAAACTCTTCGGCGTGTCGAATTTTATAAACACTTTCCAAGTTAGACCCCTTTTACACGATGAAGTTTTTTCATGAAATTGTTTTCATTCTGTTTTAAAACATCTTCGCAAATCTGGTTGCATTTACACGATGAAGTTTTTTCATGCAGCATTTTCTTTGTAAATGAAACTCTGGTTTAAATTTATGGTCGATAAACACATATCTTTGCCATCGATTGTTTTATTTGTTAACATATAATTGATTTAAGAAGTAACAAGTCAATAAAATGGATTCAGTGAACATTTCTACTCATAATTTCTTAACCAAAACAATGTATTTACTATTGGCGATAATATTTGCTTGTGCGATATTTCGTATCGATAACTTTATTATTCACATCAAACACTGTGCAACTCTGTGTTTACATGCAATCGGAATAAGGCAAAGCAAAATGAGAAAAATAAATCATTGCTTCACAAGTCATGAAGCATTGCTTGCAGCTTTAACCCCTCTACACCCTTTGCCTTCAAACGAATGCTTCAGACGCAAAAACTTCATCGTGTAAAAGGGGTCTTATCTTGTTTATCATAGTAAGATCTTATTACATATGAAGCTTTTGTATATTTTTGTATGTTCGTGTGTTTGTGTATTAGTTTGTTTGAGCTAGAATTCCAACTATTTTTATTTTACCACGATCAAACCTTTAAATTATCTAAAGATTGTGCAATTGGTAAGAAGAGCTTTTAGAGTTTTTTCGTCTCAGGGTTCCACTCTAAGAAACCAATAGTACAATAAGGCATATGCAGCACGCTTAAATGTGTGTGTGGTAATTGTATATCGTTTATTGACCCGTGTCAACTTTTATGTTTGACAATACATATAAGAACAAGTTTATAAAAATGCCGCAAGGGGAGCGAGTCCCTGAGAGAGAGCTTTTGCACAGTCTTAAGATATTTTAAAAGTCTTTGCCAAGGTCAAACATAATAACATATAAACACGCAAACATACTTAGAAGCAAAGCTCGCAAGAAAGTCTCGACACTTTCAGACTGCCCGAAAAAAACCAGTCTCATTGAGACATAATCGAAAAAGCGAGCGAGAAAACACAATCGTTTCTGTTCTTGATCAATGAGTGGAATGCTCAAGCAAAGACATTTTTTTCGATTTCGTTTTGCTTGTCTTCTGAGGAGAGTTTTGGGTGAGCACAATCGCCAAAGTCTCTTTTGCGTATGTATGCGTGTTTTTGTGTGTTTTGCTTGGGTGTGTGCGTCGGTTTAGTAGTATAGTAAACAAAATTATACACATACATGCATAAGGAAAAGACACTTTTTGCTTCCACTTTTAACATTTAGCTTATTTGCGGAGGCTCATTTGATGAGCAATGAAAATTTGTCTCTTCTCAAATTGTTATTGCACGACTGTTTCGTGTGTTTGCTCAGTGAAAAACACGAAACAGAGAACACAATAGAACCGAAAAAAGTGTTTTGCTCAGAGAGAGACGGAGGGCGCGTTATTATACCCTTAATCCATAAAATGGGTAAAATGGGTCTGTATGAACGCGTGGATCTCAGAGACTACAAGAGCTAGAGACTTCAGATTTTGGATATAAGTTCTCCTATACCATGAGCAGAACAAATTTGCTTCAAATTATCGATAACTATTCTGGTTTCCGATATACACATAATATCGATAACAAAAAAAACCGAATTTGGGAAATCTAAAAATGAGGTTTGACGTAATGGGTAATGAACCGGAGATATTGAACTTAATCGATTAAAGCTAAGTCAGTATACCAAAGTCTTACATAAATTTAATTTATTTATTGAAACTGGGTTCAGGGTATCTTCTAGTCGGGCTCTCCCGACTAGAGCCTTCTTACTTGTTTTGTTCTGTCTTTATGCTGAATGGAGGGCAACAAAAGAATGTGTTGAGCGTCATTTGCGAGCTCTGCTTAGAAGTGAAGCTATTTATAGCGTGTTAAAAACAAAAAATGTTGCAGTATCCAGCTGCTGATTCTGTTCGCCTCGTACTTTAGCTAGAATTTCAACAAGTTTTAGACGATGATCACAACAGGGGTATGCGCTGCATTCAAAGATTGGCTTATGCAGATCTTTCGGGAATGTCACCAATATTGTATATTGAGGCGGTGCGGCGGCAGAAGGTGGCTAACGCTGCATGGGTAAGCGTGGCATCCCAGATTTTGATGCAGTTTTTTGGAGGCTGTCATCACCTATCTTGACACCAAATTCTGTGGTTATAGCTTAAAAAACGTAGAAGATATAGGCGATTCTGATTTGAAAATGACGCGGGCGGCATAGGTGCGCATGGCCCCAGGCAGTTTTTACGATAAAGTCACCTAGGTGGTGGCTATGTCGTAAAATGCTCCGAGCGGGATGAAATTTCATTGTGAACAAACTCGACATGATCTTAGCAATCTGTGAAAGTTTCATCAAGATCGGTTCAGCAGTTTGGCCAGAAATCGTTTTGAAACAGACAGACGACAAACGGGCGGACGGACACGCGGAAATCAATTCCTCAGCTCGGGGGTCTCCCATCATTCCTTTAAGGCGTTACAGATTCATGACAAACTCAATATACCCTGATTCACATGTGCGAAGGGTATAAACAAAAATATGTTCAACCTCTTCAACGCATTATCAAGCTGAAAATGAAATGAGGCGCAGTTAGACCAACGCAAGAAGCACAAAATTTACGCGATGTCATGACAAATTATTTATTAACAAAAAACTAGTGCTTAATTAAAAAAATATAATCATATTTTTATAAATTTTATTTGTTTTTAATTTGCCATATCTATATTCCATAGAAAGTTCCATTATTTTCCTTTCGAATTCCTTCGCCTTAGCCTTCTTCAATACGTTGTACGTGTCTTTAAAGAATTTCAGCACGCCTCGATTCGATTTAGACACACTCCTGGCGTATTTGAGCGCGATCGCGACAGTGATCGTTGCGTTGTTGCTTGCTGCGGCGATTCTAGCTGCGGCGATTGCGGCTCCGATAGCAAGCTTAAGTTTATTTTTAGAAATTTATTTTTAAATTTTTAATTCAATGTTTTTAAAAAGCATATTTTTTTTTGTTCTTTTTAACTATATTTATTTTTAACAAACAAACTTAGGCTAAAAAACTAAAATTATAAATTTTTCAACACTGGTAATCCAACCCGGACCTCCCTCCAAATCACAAGTGAAGTTAATAAAAAACTATTAAAAAATAACTTAATCTGACAATAAATTAAAATCATCAAGTGCTTTACATACAATGCAAAAAGGTTCTTTTTTTAAAGTTTCACTTAATATCTCAAATTTTCTTTTCTTATTGCAGTTAACATTGGTATTCAGAAGATATTACTATTCAAAACCTTAAAATGATGAAATCACGGTTCTTCTTGAAGCACTCGGCGAGACAATTACCTTAATATAAATTAGTCATGTTGTTCTATCAAAAAGTGTTTAACTCACATCACACCATAGTCAGTAGCAGCACATAGCAAGAGAAAAATCCAAATAAAAAGAACTGCACTTAAACAAAGTTCTAAAAAACAATCTAAAAACAAGTTAAAAACACAGCTCATTATTCATAAAATGAACTCGGTCATCTCAGCATTCAAAACCAAAAAGAGCAACGCGCCAAACTCAACATCAGCCGCAGCAACGTCAAATGTTGCAACATCTGATGGCAAGCAAAACGGTGGCCTCGGTGGCCTAAGTATATCCACCGTTGGCGGCGTTATCAGAAAAAAGCCAGTGGCCCAAGACAATGGGTATCAATACTTACGGCAAATACGAGAAATCGAGACTGCCAATAAGCTGCTTTCACCGGTTGTGTCAGTTGCCGCCGACGATCAAGACAAGCATAGCGCAGACATGTTACATTTTCGTCCAGCAATTGATGCAGCTTACATAAGCACTGATGTGGTGGATCACTATGCGCCTGCCATGGTGCGTCTGTCGAGTGGGAATTCACACTCGGATGACAATATGAACGGCAAGCCGAACAACAAGACCAGCAGAGCCAATGTTTTGGTTGCCGATAATGGCAACATGGATATTTTCTCGCTTTCCTGTGACAGGCATAGTCCAGCGCCGCTGGATGACGATGATAATTCGGATCATTCGATGGCAGCTTGCACAAGCACGAGTAGCTCCAGCGAGCATAGTAATAGCACCGTAGTACATAGTCCAACGGTGATAAACGCCAATCCACTGCCCACCAGCAGTTGCAACACCTATTTAGAAAGTAATTCCACCCTACTAAGCAGCGCTTCGTCAGCAAGTTGTCAATTGTTGTCGATTTCAGTTAATGGCGATCGGCCCTCAACATCAAGCACCACGCTCTCGTCTCTAAGTTCAGAAGATCCACTTGTTGAGTGTACTCCAAATGTTACGAAAGAAGGGAATGCGAATTATTCACCTGCATTTCTAAAAACTTCGCCCGTAACATTGCCCCTGAGCTCTCCAAACACTAAGTGCAGCCGCTCCTCCAGTTCAACGCCAACCATCAGTTCCGCATCCAGCACGCCCAAGCACGTCCGATACTCTAAACCGCGCCTGACCCTGAGCAGTGGAATTAATCAATCCATGCCCTCGGTACATGGGCGGCCGAATCTAAGTTTTACGTCATCAACTAGCTCCCAGATGATCGTTAACCTTCCAAAACGCATTTCAACGCACCAAAGGAATTTAAGTTTAGATTTCAGGTAAGATTTTACGTGACTACCAGAACTAAATAAACTCTAGAAAAAATCACCATAGAAAGATTACGTAAATATAGAGTTCAATTTAGTTATGATAATTATACATAACTTCTGATATATATATTTATATATAGATATATTATATCAATTATATAAAATTATTCAATACTAATAGGAAGAAAAAATACATAAAATGCAAGAAGTTTTAGACGATTCCATTCTTAGTTATTTCTTTGTCGTCATTGTTGTTTAGCTTCTAAAACTATTGCAAAGCTTTACTTAAATAAAAAACTTACAAAGCTGATCTATTGTCGATAAAATTTTATTTATTTTGTTGTTCTTAAGCATGATATCACAACAAAAATTTAATTTTCTCTTTTACATTGTTTAAAAATGTTGTCTACTGTGAAGCTGCCATTTTGAGTAATAACATTAAAAGTTGATAACATGAGAGTTAGATTAACATTAAGAGAGCTTTGCTAACAGCACCAGCTTGCCATATTCGCCTTAAATCTTTTGGTGTGAGAGAACTCATATGTTGCTCTTGCTGCCTTTGCTTTGGGTCACTTTGTTTGTGTGGGTTGCGTGTTTGTACTCCCATTGTAATTGTTTTTTGCTTGTTTGTTAAAGCTACTGTTAACCTTTAAAAACTAAAATCCAGATTAAAATTCCGAGTCTTTGTTTTTGTATGTTTGAACAAGGGTAGGTCACGTTAACCATTGAAAAACAATTTGTTGTTTACAAATGATTAAGTATTGATTTTCTTATTGAAAGCACTTGTCTTGCCATACTAATCCTCTTATTCTACTTTGAAGATCCATGGGAATAATGCTGCCACATGTGTCGCAGGTGACTAACACTCGAATCAATCACACGCAACATCATCGCAATCGAAGTCTTGACAGCGCCTTGCAACGCATACCTGAGGTAAGGAGTTTTGGCAATGACAGATGCAAAATCCCGCACGTATATACTACAATGAATGTACATACATGAACAGAATGTGTGCATTTGTGAGTGAGACAATATATAGAGACAACACTAAAAAGGGTTTTAAACAAACAACAACCATAATATATATAAATAGAGAGAGAGAGAGAGAGAGAGAGAGCGAGAGAGAGAGAGCGAGAGAGAGAGAGAGAGAGAGCGAGAAACCTTTAGTAGCCGTGACCCTCGCTTCATTTAAATTAACGGCAAACTATTAAGAGCATGTGTTGGCTTGTATACTCTGCTGCCAAATCAAAAACTTTATATTGGTCGACCTTGACTTCTCATACATTAAACCTATTAAGTATGTGTAAGAAGAAAGGATATAATAATGACCAAAAAGGCTAGGAATTATTTTTAATAATTTTTTTTATTATAATTGCAGGTTGAAATTTCCTCGCCCAATACCGAGAGTGAAACTACGTTTTGCTCGCCATCGTCAATACTTAACAGCAATATGTGCTCGAAAATTGTAACTACTGCGGCCAGTGTTACAGCCGCACTGTCCACGTCTCCACCATTGCCAGCTCTTACTTTCACACCTGCTACAAACTGTAGATCTGAAAAAGTTTCGACTCTTGGGTTAGCAATAAATCCGGCAGCACCTTCAGTCACAGTACACGTGCAACCGATTCAGTCTCTTCCATCGGAAGTTGGTAAGTTATTTCAGTGATTGACATCAGAGCTCCGTCAAGCAGTTTCTTTTAATATTTTCCAGTAGATTCCTGTCCACAAAAAAGGCGGCCCAAATCAAACGAGTCGGTTTCAACAGGAACACAGGTTGTCGTTACTGGCAGCAATGGTGGCTGTAGCGATAGCAGCAATAGCTTAAGAAGCGCAGGCAGCAACAAAAAACGCGAGGATCTGACTAGCCTTGGATCAGACGATTCAGGTACGTAAAATAAGTTTATGTTTATCAGTTGCAAAAAGCACGAATATTTACTATAACTTCTCTTCACACTTATCGCGTCAGGTATATTATGTGGCTCAGAGTCGGACCAAATATCTTTAAGTCGCATTTGCCACTCTCATGAATCGCTGGATTCTGGTGAAATAGATGGCGACGGCGATGCGAATGACGAAAAAAATTGCATTGATGTGACGGAAACGACATCCATGGATAACGACTATAATTTAATGGAATCAGAGCTATGTTTCTTTCCATCGCACACCGTCAATGAACTCGACTGTCTCACACTTAGACCCTCGCGCAAGCAAAAAGAGCAAATACGAGAACAGGCCAAAATAGCAACACAGCAGGAGGTTAAGGAACAGCGCGATGCAGATAATCGAATGCGCAATCGCGTGATGAACATGTCTCAGGCTTCCATTATTTTGGAGCTGGGCACAACGCATAACGTAACCGCACGGGTGTTAGACGAGCCCGTGGCGAACCTAGAAACATTGTCCACACCACAGACAAACACAATTAGCAGTATGGCATCAGCTGGTACAACGCCCACAATGACACAAGCTGCTTTACCGACACCTTTAGCCCCGCCAACTGAAAACACCAAGAACGAACAAGTGCTCTTTAAAAATTTTTTCGGTGCGACGAAAAATGCAATTTTTCGAACGGCCCAAAGTATTATTGAGAACCATGAAAAAAAAAATGCGGCCAAACTCAAGATCTCCGATCCGCAAGAAAATTCAACTGGGTCAATTCTAGTTAGTACCACGTTAAGCAGTCTACCGCATATGTCTATGGATTCGGTCAAGTCGCCCACTGACATTTCTAAAAAAAAAGAGTTTTTTAGTCTACTCACATCAAGTTCAAGTACCAGCAAAAAAGCAGCAGCTGCTGCTACAGCAGCTACCAGTACGACAACATTAAGCACTACTTGTACTGCTGATAGGCCTTTAGACAGCACTAATAGTAACTTTACGCTCGATAGTTGCAAGAATGTTAATGTTCAAGAGCGCACACTGAGCCTTCGGCTGCCGGGCACAGAGAGTGAATTCGGTCACGAAGTGGCTCTGCCAAAAAGCTCTTCCATTGGATCGCTACAACAGCTGAAAATGCCAGTTCCAGGCATGGTAAAATATTTAATTAGCGATATCGTGCCCACTGTTTGCTCAAAGCAAAACTACGAGCGGGGTCCTAGCGGTCTGTTAAGGTTTTTTGAATCGCCCGTTTTTAACATTCACTTCGCTGTGCATTATTTGTTTTACTCAAAGGAACCGGGAGTGCTCAGCTTTATTGGCAATAAGATATTTAGTTTTCCAGACCATGAAGTGGATCTCTATATACCGCAGTTAATTGTAATGTATATTCAAATGGAGGAATTAGCTGAAGTTTTGGACCCCTATCTTACCATACGTTGCCGAAAGTCTGTGGACTTTTCGCTCAAATGTCTGTGGTTACTGGAAGCGTACAACTATCAAGTGGACTCGTTGGGCAACAGCAGTAACAGCCGCAAATCCAAGCTGGCACTCATGAAGGAAATATTCTCAAAAAAAGAAAAATCAAAATCTGATTTTAGCCAAGGACCAACTCTTAATTTCGTTAAGAAAACACATCATCGGTCCCAGTCCGATGCTACAGTGCTTCTTGCCGACTCGCGAAGCCCTCACATGCTTAGCACAACGCACAGAATATTCCACCAGTCACCTTACACCACACAAATGTGGACTACGACACCAGCTAAGCTGTGTCTCGGCGATCTAACTTCAGGGCGTGCCTTTGACAATGGTTGCAGTTGCTTCGAAACGGTGCGGGGGCAGGTAAATGGTCTGCTGGGGCATCAAACGCTTTGTAATTGTGGAGCTCCCAAGACAGCTCCGCAGAAGGAATTCATGAAATCGCTTATGAATGTGGGCAAGAATCTTACCTCTTTGACCTCTAAAGCAGAAAAAACTTCAGCACTGCGCATGTTTCTTAATTTGATAAATAAAAATTTACCCGCTCGTGTCTGGCTGCCGCTTTATTCAGATATTCCACATCACGTGGTACGCATAACAGAAGAAAAGACTGCAGTGCTTAACTCCAAGGATAAAACACCTTACATCATATACGTAGAGGTGGTTGAAGTGGCTGACATATACACATCGCCCCTTATACCTAAAATGATGCCATCGCTGCGGCACACCAAAAGCGAAGAACACTTGGAGGGCGCTTGTTTAAATACGCATCAGAGCTACAGCCAAACAACAAGTTGCAGCAGCATTCATAATGGCTCCAGTTGTCGCTGGAAAAAAGCTAATGAATCGTATGCAGAAAATGGCAATCCACCTGCACACAATATTTTCACTCATAACAACAGCAATCTGCAGTCAATAAGTGGCTTGCAGCTTCATGAAGATGATGTTTGGTCACAGGAAGATGATGAGATTACTGCGCAGTATTTAAACATGCGCAAGATCAGCGAACGAGATGCAGTTTCACAGATGTCGTTAGACTCGTGTGACTCCAGAGATCAAGGTACATGCTCAATGAGAAACAGAGAAGTCATGTGTACAACAAAATAATATTTTTTTAGGTCAACCGACTGTCTTTAACATTGGCGATGTGCGTATTCGACATAGCAATAACTTAAGCTGCGAGAACACAAAGCCATTTTGCAATGATCCCGAGGACCCATCTGCAGCGGCTTTGAAGGTTGGTTCAACAAAACTATTAAATAAGTAAGGCTCTAGTCGAGAAAGCATGTATGTGCAAGCGTATAAAGAAAATGCCTGCGCTAATGCATGATGACTAAATTTCACAATCTCTAGTAATTCTCAACCGATTTCAATGCAAATTTCACAGGATAGCCTTATTTTATCAAAACGAAACGAAAACGGTGAGGTTTATCGTAGGTTTGAAACATACTAGAACTGCGCGTGGTTTACAAGAGCATAAATCTCAAATCTCTAGTTCTTATAGTCTCTCGGCTGTTGATGCTGATCAAGAAAATATGTACTTAACGGGGTGGAGAAGCGTGCATCTGTCTGCTACTAACATTTGCACAAAACCATTATACCCTGTTCACCCATTTCGGAAGTTTGTGTATAAAATGACAAAAATCATCATCATCAGCATTAACGTTTTTATCCTCATTTAGATTTAGATTTAATTTTAACTATATATTTATTTGAATTAATGTTCATGTTATGTCGGCTATTAATAGTTGACAATAAATACATAAATAATCAACTTTCTTATTCTCTTTATAGGAACCGTGGCATGAAAAAGAAAAACTCATTCGCGATTCCTCGCCGTATGGTCATTTATCAAACTGGCGCCTATTGTCGGCTATAGTTAAATGTGGTGATGACTTGAGGCAGGAACTAATGGCCACTCAGCTTTTGCAGGTAATTTAACTAACAAATTGAAAAGTTTTGAACAATCTTCACAAAGCTGACATTTTTTTTTTACAGATGTTCAAAATAATTTGGTTAGAGGAACATGTAGATCTGTGGGTACGGCCGTATAAAATAATATGCCTCTCGAATGACAGTGGTTTGATTGAGCCTATACTTAATACAGTTTCGCTGCATCAGATTAAAAAGAACTCGAACAAATCGTTACGAGACTATTTTATTGATGAATATGGAGAGCCAACAGGGCAAAGTTTTCGCCAAGCACAAAAAAATTTTGTTCAGAGCTGTGCAGCATATTGTTTGATATCCTATCTTCTCCAAGTAAAGGATAGGTAAGTCTTCGATCAGAAAAAAATTTGATTGGACGTTCATACTTTTTTAATAATCCTTAGACATAATGGTAACATACTCTTTCATTCGGATGGCCATATTATACATATAGACTTTGGTTTCATTCTAAGCATATCTCCCAAAAATTTGGGTAAGTATTTAATTTACAACCTAATTCTATTTAAAACATTAAATTCCTTCCGTCTGTTGCAGGTTTCGAGCAATCGCCTTTTAAGCTCACTCACGAATTCGTAGATGTTATGGGCGGCACCGAGTCCACCCATTGGCGGGAGTTCAATCGCCTCTTGCTCGTAGGAATGATGTCAGCGCGCAAGCATATGGATCGCATAATTAACTTTGTGGAAATCATGCGCAGTAGTAAGTCCATTATAATAAACAAATCAATGCTTGAGGCAGTAGTCATTCTTATTTATTTTTCTCCAGATGCTCATTTGCCATGCTTTAAGAACGGCTGTTCCGGTACAGTACAGAATCTCCGAAAACGATTTCATATGAATTTAACTGAGAAAGAAATGGAACGCAAGGTTGAACAACTTGTGCAGGACTCACTGAAAAGCCTCTCGACAAAACTCTACGATGGATATCAATACTACACTAATGGCATTTTGTGAGAACGGTTTTTTATGAAAATCTAAATTGTTGAAGCTCCCTCTGATAAACCAAAACTATTGACTGACTTTGATTTAAAAAAATTTATGTTTATATACATAGTTTATTATTTATGTATCACACCTTTTGAACAAAAAAAGGCACAACTCAAAGTTTTTTGAGTTAACCAGTTTATATTGCTTATCATTCGTTAATCCACTGATCCATTTATTGCTGAACTTAACTAAAAATGTCATGTACACATTAATTTTCAGAAAATTACCTACTAATAGCAAAGCAATTTTTTTAAAAATAAAATTCAAATAAGGCTGGGCTTTTTTTAATTTTACAACATATATGTATATATTGTTAATTGTAGACCTTGAAAGAAAAATATATATATAAGTGAATGAGTTAACATTGTACCAAACAATAACTGTTACTGTAGCCAACATCGATAATTTTTGGCACTGTTATCATTAAAGTATATTATAATAGGTTTAAGTGAATGTTGTCTAGATTTTAAGTTAAAGTGTAAATGTATTTGAATATAATTATCTATGTCTGGTATCAATCTTGCAATGCATTTAGCAATCATAAAAATCAGCGACTTGTATGTATATATTAAGATTTTTTTACTGTAAGAATGCAAATTAAAATACTTTTATTAAGGAAAGTATTATATATACAAATTATGATTCATTTACTTCTGTTATAACTACCTTTAAAACAGTATGCTACAATTTTTATTCGTAAATATGTTTTAGTTTATAATTATTGAATTAATCTCTATCAGGTTTAATTCGTACAATCCAACAGCAGTAAAATTAAAACATAAAGGATAGTCATTAAAAATTTGACAAATATGTGTATTTATTCAGACGTAGCACAATGTAAAATATATTTCCATTTGCCTTTCAAAACGCGCACACGTGTTTGTTTAAATTTACATCTATTTACTTAAAAAACAAATTTTCTAAACAAAAACAACTAAATGTTTATATAAAGCTGCGTTTATCAAACGATATATTATTATACTCATTAGGACTTGTACATAAATAATAAAGCTACCCTATACAAAATGCAAATAATACAAAAAAGCTTAAACAAGTTGCACTTGTCTACAAATAATAAATATATCTTCTTTAAATGCAAGTATTCACAGACCCAAAATTACAGTATATAAGAAATAAAGATAAAATTACCCAACGTTGGGCTTATTGCTTGCTGAAGTTTTGAAATACGCTATCAGCTTTAGAAATGTCAAGTCAAAAATAAACAAGTGGAAAGGTTGCAGTCGGACGCAACCGACTTCGGTAAACTGGATACCTTTTTAAAAAGGGGTAAAAAGGGGTAAAGGAACGAGGCCTCGTTCAAAGATTGGCTAAAGCAGTTCTTTCGGGGATGTCACCAGTTGTATTGCCAACAAATTGGTGACTGGCTCAAAACTGTGAAAGATACGCGCAGATGCAGATCTGTGGCGCCGTGGTACGAGCTGCTATCTCAGAGTCATTTGCAGAAGCAGAAGCACACAGGAAACGCTCGGCATAGCCAAATTCACAAGCAAAGTGACATAAATAAGTAGAAGGCTCTAGTCGAGAGAGTCCGACTAGAAGATACCCTGAACCCAGTTGCAATAAATAATTAATTTATAATTGACTTTGATACACTGACTTAGATTCAATCGATTAATTTCGATATCTCCGGTGTTTCTTAACCGATTTGGACGAAAGTTCTATCGTTACCCATTACTTCAACCCTCATTTTACATTTTTCAAATTCGATATTTTTGTTATCGATTCCGTGTGTATATCGGAAACCATAATAGTTATCGATTATTTGAAGCGAACTTGTTCTGCTCATGGTATAGGAGAACTTATATCCAAAACCTGAAGTCTCTAGCTCTTGTAGTCTCTGAGATCCACTCGTTCATACAGCTTGGCTGTTGATGCTGATCGAGAATATATATACTATATGGGGTCGGAGATGCTTCCTTCTGCCTGTTACATACTTTTGCACAAAACCATTATACCCTTTTACCCATTTTATGGGTTAAGGGTGTAAAAACGGCCGCGCCCGGGACGGAAAAAACAAACGAACAGAAGCGACATAGGAAAATGACAAATGACAATGCTGGGCCCACCATAAATCTAGACTTAGTGTCTACGACACAAGCACACATTATTTCGGCAAATGACTTGCTATGGCAAAATGGTTCGGAAAGGGTTGAAAACATGAAAGCGTATGTATGACCAGCACAGTGTTGCCAGGTTAGCTTATTTAGGCTAGAGCTAGCATATTTGAAAATGGAATAGCTTATAAAATTTGCAAATAACTTATAGCTATAAATCTAGCATCTTTCAAAGTTGATATAGCATATCGTAGCATTAAATTATATTCGTGACTAGAAAGAAACATTTCATAAATTTAAAGTGTTCCACAGCTTATATATCGGAGCTTGTTCATTTAAAGCCGATTGTATCATAAACTTAATCAATATGAATTTGAATTGGTTTTCTTATCGATATTGTCATCGATATGTGGGCTGATGCATGCGCGATTTGTTCAATTTGGAATTGAGAAGTGAAAAAAGTCAATGTTGCAAACATGCCTAAAATAATTTATAAACAATAATAATAATAATAATAAAATAATTGGTTTGAATATTTTCGAGAAAAAAAAAATAGGTAGAATTGAATTTAACAGAGCAACTACTGCTGAACTCTGGAAGTGTAGCGGGAACTTTGTCTAGTAAATCATTCGAAAACAGCATAACAGCATTGCGACTTTTAAAGTCCATCGAGTAAAATATTTACACAGCCTTAACTTTTTTTTTTAACTTTAAAGTCAATTCTCCACTTTTGTTTTCGAAAAAAAGTTATAACAGTATGAAACAAGTTCTAGTCCGAGGCATTTGTATGGGTTAGGTATCGGTTACAACATAAACCAGTTGGGAATAACAAGCCCAAACATAAACAAATGTTTCGAAGCAAACACATAACAGTCTTATTCAAGGATAAAAAATTAGTTTACAAGCGCCTCCCCAAACCAGAAGGTATAGTGAGGGGGAAGAAGGGAGAGGTAGGGTGGGGGGAAGGGGGAAGTAGGGTGAGGGGGAAGGGAGAGGTAGGGTGAAAGGAAGGGGGAGGTATAATAGGAGGTGGCATAAAATATTAACATGAATTTTGACCAAAAATCGAATTTCATTTAAGTGAAGTTTTGTAAATGCAGTTTTATTCTAGATGGCAAACCACGACTTTTGAGACATTGCTTTTGAAAATCGGTTCAGTTTTGACGAAGTTATCGAAGTCGAAAGATTTGCCAAATGATGATGAAGATTTTTTGGCATAAAATTTTAACATGAATTTTGACCAAAAATCGAATTTTATTTAAGTGAAAATTGGTAAATGCAGTTTTATTCTAGATGTCAAACCACGACTTTTTAGACATTGCTTTTGAAAATCGGTTCAGTTTTGACGAAGTTATCAAAGTCGAAAGATTTGCCAAATGATGATGTCGATTTTGTGGCATAAAATTTTATCATGAATTTTGACCAAAAATCGAATTTCATTTAAGTGAAAATTGGTAAATGCACTTTTATTCTAGATGTCAAACCATGTCTTTTAAGACATTGCTTTTGAAAATCGGTTGAGTTTTGACGAAGTTATCGAAGTCGAAAGATTTGCCAAATGATGATGTCGATTTTGTGGCATAAAATTTTAACATGAATTTTGACCAAAAATCGAATTTCATTTAAGATAAAATTGGTAAATGCAGTTTTATAATTGATGTCAAACCATGAATTTTAAGCTATTGTTTTTGCAAATCGGGTCACTTTTGACGAAGTTGTGGAAGTCGAAAGATTTTTACCAATGCCCAAGTCAATTTTTGTTTATAAAATTTTAACATGAATATGACCAAAAATCGAATTTTATTTAAATGTAATTTCTTAAATGCAGTTTTATTGTAGAAGCCAAACCATGAATTTTAAGCTATTGTTTTTGCAAATCGGGTCACTTTTGAGGAAGTTGTGGAAGTCGAAAGATTTTTACCAATGCCCAAGTCAGTTTTTGTTTATAAAATTTTAACATGAATATGACCAAAAATCGAATTTTATTTAAATGTAATTTCTTAAATGCAGTTTTATTCTAGAAGCCAAACCATGAATTTTAAGCTATTGCTTTTGAAAATCGGGTCACTTTTGAGGAAGTTGTGAAAGTCGAAAGATTTTTACCAATGCCCAAGTCAATTTTTGTTTATAAAATTTTAACATGAATATGACCAAAAATCGAATTTTATTTAAATGTAATTTCTTGAATGCAGTTTTATTTAAGGGGTCAAACCATGACTTTTAAGCTATTGCTTTTGAAAATCGGGTCAGTTTCGACGAAGTTATGGAAGTCGAAAGATTTTACCAATGCCCAAGTCAATTTTTGTTTATAAAATTTTAACATGAATATGACCAAAAATCGAATTTTATTTAAATGTAATTTCTTAAATGCAGTTTTATTCTTGAAGCCAAACCATGAATTTTAAGCTATTGCTTTTGAAAATCGGGTCACTTTTGAGGAAGTTGTGGAAGTCGAAAGATTTTTACCAATGCCCAAGTCAATTTTTGTTTATAAAATTTTAACATGAATATGACCAAAAATCGAATTTTATTTAAATGTAATTTCTTAAATGCAGTTTTATTTGAAGGCCAAACCATGAATTTTAAGCTATTGCTTTTGAAAATCGGGTCAGTTTCGACGAAGTTATGGAAGTCGAAAGATTTTACCAATGCCCAAGTCAATGTTTGTTTATAAAATTTTAACATGAATCTGACCAAAAATCGAATTTTATTTAAATGTAATTTCTTGAATGCAGTTTTATTTAAGGGTCAAACCATGACTTTTAAGCTATTGCTTTTGAAAATCTGGTCAGTTTCGACGAAGTTATGGAAGTCGAAAGATTTTACCAATGCCCAAGTCAATTTTTGTTTATAAAATTTTAACATGAATATGACCAAAAATCGAATTTTATTTAAATGTAATTTCTTAAATGCAGTTTTATTGTAGAAGCCAAACCATGAATTTTAAGCTATTGCTTTTGAAAATCGGGTCACTTTTGAGGAAGTTGTGGAAGTCGAAAGATTTTTACCAATGCCCAAGTCAATTTTTGTTTATAAAATTTTAACATGAATATGACCAAAAATCGAATTTTATTTAAATGTAATTTCTTAAATGCAGTTTTATTCTAGAAGCCAAACCATGAATTTTAAGCTATTGCTTTTGAAAATCGGGTCACTTTTGAGGAAGTTGTGGAAGTCGAAAGATTTTTACCAATGCCCAAGTCAATTTTTGTTTATAAAATTTTAACATGAATATGACCAAAAATCGAATTTTATTTAAATGTAATTTCTTAAATGCAGTTTTATTCTAGCAGCCAAACCATGAGTTTTAAGCTATTGCTTTTGAAAATCGGGTCACTTTTGAGGAAGTTGTGGAAGTCGAAAGATTTTTACCAATGCCCAAGTCAATTTTTGTTTATAAAATTTTAACATGAATATGACCAAAACTCGAATTTTATTTAAATGTAATTTCTTAAATGCAGTTTTATTCTAGAAGCCAAACCATGAATTTTAAGCTATTGCTTTTGAAAATCGGGTCACTTTTGAGGAAGTTATGGAAGTCGAAAGATTTTTACCGATGCCCAAGTCAATTTTTGTTTATAAAATTTTAACATGAATATGACCAAAAATCGAATTTTATTTATATGTAATTTCTTAAATGCAGTTTTATTCTTGAAGCCAAACCATGAATTTTAAGCTATTGCTTTTGAAAATCGGGTCACTTTTGAGGAAGTTATGGAAGTCGAAAGATTTTTACCAATGCCCAAGTCAATCTTGTTTATAAAATTTTAACATGAATATGACCAAAAATCGAATTTTATTTAAATGTAATTTCTTAAATGCAGTTTTATTCTTGAAGCCAAACCATGAATTTTAAGCTATTGCTTTTGAAAATCGGGTCACTTTTGAGGAAGTTGTGGAAGTCGAACGATTTTTACCAATGCCCAAGTCAATTTTTGTTTATAAAATTTTAACATGAATATGACCAAAAATCGAATTTTATTCAAATGTAATTTCTTAAATGCAGTTTTATTCTTGAAGCCAAACCATGAATTTTAAGCTATTGCTTTTGAAAATCGGGTCACTTTTGAGGAAGTTGTGGAAGTCGAAAGATTTTTACCAATGCCCAAGTCAATTTTTGTTTATAAAATTTTAACATGAATATGACCAAAAATCGAATTTTATTTAAATGTAATTTCTTAAATGCAGTTTTATTGTAGAAGCCAAACCATGAATTTTAAGCTATTGCTTTTGAAAATCGGGTCACTTTTGAGGAAGTTGTGGAAGTCGAAAGATTTTTACCAATGCCCAAGTCAATTTTTGT
The DNA here is from genome assembly GCA_030179655.1 of Scaptomyza flava. Lineage (NCBI taxonomy): Eukaryota > Metazoa > Arthropoda > Insecta > Diptera > Drosophilidae > Scaptomyza > Scaptomyza flava. Next base: position 1,390 of record JARNME010000404.1, on the reverse strand, counting down.
TTATAAAATTTTAACATGAATATGACCAAAAATCGAATTTTATTTAAATGTAATTTCTTAAATGCAGTTTTATTCTTGAAGCCAAACCATGAGTTTTAAGCTATTGCTTTTGAAAATCGGGTCACTTTTGAGGAAGTTGTGGAAGTCGAAAGATTTTTACCAATGCCCAAGTCAATTTTTGTTTATAAAATTTTAACATGAATATGACCAAAAATCGAATTTTATTTAAATGTAATTTCTTAAATGCAGTTTTATTCTTGAAGCCAAACCATGAGTTTTAAGCTATTGCTTTTGAAAATCGGGTCACTTTTGAGGAAGTTGTGGAAGTCGAAAGATTTTTACCAATGCCCAAGTCAATTTTTGTTTATAAAATTTTAACATGAATATGACCAAAAATCGAATTTTATTTAAATGTAATTTCTTAAATGCAGTTTTATTCTAGAAGCCAAACCATGAATTTTAGGCTATTGCTTTTGAAAATCGGGTCACTTTTGAGGAAGTTGTGGAAGTCGAAAGATTTTTACCGATGCCCAAGTCAATTTTTGTTTATAAAATTTTAACATGAATATGACCAAAAATCGAATTTTATTTAAATGTAATTTCTTAAATGCAGTTTTATTCTTGAAGCCAAACCATGAATTTTAAGCTATTGCTTTTGAAAATCGGGTCACTTTTGAGGAAGTTGTGGAAGTCGAAAGATTTTTACCAATGCCCAAGTCAATTCTTGTTTATAAAATTTTAACATGAATATGACCAAAAATCGAATTTTATTTAAATGTAATTTCTTAAATGCAGTTTTATTCTAGAAGCCAAACCATGAATTTTAAGCTATTGCTTTTGAAAATCGGGTCACTTTTGAGGAAGTTATGGAAGTCGAAAGATTTTTACCAATGCCCAAGTCAATTTTTGTTTATAAATTTTAACATGCATATGACCAAAAATCGAATTTTATTTAAATGTAATTTCTTAAATGCAGTTTTATTGTAGAAGCCAAACCATGAATTTTAAGCTATTGCTTTTGAAAATCGGGTCACTTTTGAGGAAGTTGTGGAAGTCGAAAGATTTTTACCAATGCCCAAGTCAATTTTGTTTATAAAATTTTAACATGAATATGACCAAAAATCGAATTTTATTTAAATGTAATTTCTTAAATGCAGTTTTATTCTAGAAGCCAAACCATGAATTTTAAGCTATTGCTTTTGAAAATCGGGTCACTTTTGAGGAAGTTGTGGAAGTCGAAAGATTTTACCAATGCCCAAGTCAATTTTTGTTTATAAAATTTTAACATGAATATGACCAAAAATCGAATTTCATTTAAATGTAATTTCTTAAATGCAGTTTTATTCTAGAAGCCAAACCATGAATTTTAAGCTATTGCTTTTGAAATCGG
>JARNME010000403.1:0-30579 GCA_030179655.1 Scaptomyza flava | reverse complement strand
CGCAAATAATTATTAGAACGATTTAATAATAATTAGCGACTTATTTAACATAGTTTGAGTTGAAAGTTTTAATTAAATAAATTAAATGCAAAATATATTTTAGGAAACAAAATATTTGTTTTGGAAAATAAAAATGAAAAGAAGATATTTTTTTTTATATAAAATATATAAAAATTTAGAGTTAATAAAATGAAACAATTTTTAGAAAAACAAAAAGAAAATCAATTTTAAGAATAATAATGAATTAAAATCAAGATAGATTTTGTTAATTGTAAGTACTCAAATAAGAATTGAAAAATGAACGGAAGTATAAAAATTTAGAAATATTAAAAATGGAATTATTGGCTATGGAAGTTTAATTTTATTATTTCTAATGACATGGGAGCATAATTAAATGCTGATAATTTAACTACATATGGGGTCTTCTGTGCAAATATTTTATTTAGGAGACTATGGTTGGGAGGGTAATGATACAGGGAATTGGCAACCAACACCTAAGCCCACCCCTCTAGCTTAACTACTATTCCGTGCCACACTTTTCTCATTTTTTGTATGTTTCTTTTAGTTGTTATTTGGCCATGTGCTCTTCGGATGAGTACCGTCTCATCTCAGTTTTAGTTTCAGGAGGGACTCTATAATAAAACCTTGGTGCAGCCATCATTAGTCAGCAGCAAAAACCCCCCACATCTCGCGCTAGAGCTAGCAATCAAAGGGTCCCGCTTCGCTGCCTGCTTAATGATCGACTAGTCTGACTTGGTGGTGACAAATAAACCGACAAAAAAAAATGTATCCTATAATTGTCGACCCCGGGCGAAAGAAAATTTTCTGACGCTACAAGTTTTTGACGTTTCCCCTACGCTACACACTCCTCTTCAAAACAAATCTCATTTTCGAAAGTTATATTACTTTCAAATTTTTCTTCAATGAATAGTCTTTCTTTTTCTATTCCTTGCCAAAGCAAAATTATCTTTTCTTTCCTCAGACTGAACTTTTATGAGTAATTTTCTTTCAATCTTCCTGAGTCGCGTTCAAGGATTTATTTTATACATCTTCCTGCCTGTCGGACTCGTTTGCCTTCATATTTTATTTAGGTATTGTATCTTGACTGACGGTTGTAGTTTTTTCTTAGCAACTTTGAATTTTTCCTACCGAGATCCAAGTGAGTCGCGGTTGTAATGTGTTCATGCGTGACGAAGGCAATTTATTTTCCCATATAAATTAAATTTAAGTTTTCAAGTGGCAATAGAATAAAAATTTGGCAGTCACAAAACAAAAATATACTATACAAAACAGCTGATTTGCTCGTAAGGTCTGGCAGCACCACTAATGCGATAGTATGTATCTTAACGTAACAGGTAAACTTTGCATTCAGACAACAGCTAACTAAATGCGACTTTAACAGCACATTGAGAAAACGGTTTTATATCAGTTTGGAACGTTAATGGTGACATGTCCCAAGCTCTACATCAAAAATTTGAGTGTCAGCCCCCAAAAACGGGAATGTCTGTGTGTCTTTAATCACCTAAAGTTTTTAAAATTTTGGGATTCCACGCTCTACGCTCCAAACCTCCGATTTAAGAAATGGGACTACGGGGTAGTTTTGTTCGACTGCAACCATTTTACTTTTCTTGTTACTTGATGTATATGAATACATATGATATATATATGTAGAGCTGTTACTTTTGAAGCCACCGTAAAATAAACAACTGTAGACTTCGTAGAATAACGTATAATATGATAACTTAATGATTCGTTCACTTTTCAATATTTCATTGTCAACTTATTTAAAATAACAGATTTTATGTTTCTTATATATCTACGTCTTAACGCTTCGCCGGTTCACTACTCCTTTTCTGGCTTTCTTGATTTATTAAATGAATTACGGTTTTCTTCTTGTACTGTCAAAATATTTTCCTTAACTACTTGCCTTAACTCATCTTTTCCTTTTTGCAACTCAACTAAATGTTCCTCGTTTAACAATTTTTGAAGTTCATTATTATAGTTTGTTCCTATTTCAAAACCTGTAAGAATTTTAAACAGAGACAATTTTGTGCTTCTCGGCGGAGTAGAATTTATAAATTGTTGTACTCTTCCAACGTGTTTGTACCATGCTCTTTGATCTGATACGCACAATTTGGTCAACAACGTAATTATAATTCAATTTATTCTTCTACTTGTCCGTTTCCACGTGGCACACCAGTCGCTATAAGTAAATGTTCTATGTTTTCGTTGGTGCAATAATCTTTAAAAACATTGGCTGTAAAAGCATTGCCTCGATCAGTAATAATTCTTTCCGTATTACCAAATATTTCAGCCTGCCTTGCAATCTGTCAACAACTTCGCTTGCTCCTGTGCTTTTCGTTGGGTACAACCAAACAAATTTCGAAAAAGTATCAACCACAACTGAAATGTGATTGCACTGTTTTTTCGTCATTTCCATTGGCCCTAGATGGTCAATATGATACGTTTTCATAATAATAAGCCTTCCTTTTTCCCACTCTTGGAACCACCTATAATGCATTCTACGCACGACTTAATGACTAAATTAACTTTTCTTGCTAAGTCTGGTATGTAGTATTCGCGTTTAACTAAATCTAATGTTCGCTTTGTACCAAAGTGTCCTTGACGATGAGCAGTAGTTATAATCTCATTCTCCATTTTGATGGTATGACTATTAGTTCATTGATTGGATCTTTATGCAACACATCATGATGTAAATAATAATCTTCATAGATAGATGTCTCTATAACTTTGCAAATTGCATCTATTCATTCATCTTGGCGCTGTGCCTGTTGTATGCGATGTTTAAGCGAGTCCTGTAACAATAAACAGTGTACTCTGCTTAGAGCATCTGCATGCTTCATTCTCGTCCCTGACCTATGTTCAATTTTATAGTCAAAACCTTGCAGAAAGATTGCCCAGCGGGAAACTTTGACGGGAACATCTTGTTTCTTCATGGTCATAGTAAACGCGTTACAATCTGTCACAATTTTGATCTTTTTGCCCATCAAGTAAATTCGCCACTTTTTTAAAGCTTCAACAATTGCAAGAACTTCTGATCATAAGATGTAAATTTTCTTCAGCTTTCGTCGTTTTCCTGCTGGGTGAAAACATTGGTCTTCAGAGTTCCTTTGTAATAGAACAGCACCGTACCCATACATACTCGCATCGCAATGTACTTCTGTTTCGGATTTCTGATCGTACAACCTAAAAACTGGGGAATTCGCTAGACAATTCTTCAATTGCTTGAACGAAGCTAACTGTTTTTCTCCCATTTTAAATGACGCATTCTCCTTTAGCAAACTACTCAACGGTCTAGCAATCGACGCAAAATCTCTGACAAAACTACGAAAATAGGAAGTTAAACCCAAAAAATGTTCTACTGCTTTTTTATCTCGAGGAACTGGGAAATTGTCCACGGCTAATGTCTTTCTACTGAAGGTTTTATTGTTGAATTCTCTATTATGTATCCGAGAAATTTTACTTTACGACATAATATTTGTCATTTTTCTCATTTAATTTTAGCCCTGACACTTGTGCAACTTTTAAGACTTCCTGCAATTTTATAAGACCTTCCTTCTCGTTTTCTGAGGGAATTATGATATCGTCCATATACATAAATATAGAACCGTTATCTATCAATTGTCTTAGAACTGCAAAAATATACCTCATAAACACGGCCGGAGAATTAGGGATTCCGAATGGTACGAAACAGAATTCGTACTGGCCCTTTGTTGTTACGAACGACGTATACTTGCGCGAATCCTCCTGCACTGGTACATGAAAAAAACCATTAGATAAGTCCAGAGTCGTAAATACTTTTCCTTTTTTCAGCTTGTACAAAACATCATCAATCAAAACCATGGGAAAATTATCAAGAATAATTTTTTCATTTAGCTTTCGATAATCGCAACAAAGTCTTTTGGTACCATCTTTCTTAGACACTAAAACAATAGGAGAAGCGTACTCTGATACACTATTACGAATTATTCCTTCTTTTAATCAATCTTTAATCTGCTTATCAACTTTCTCGATGTCGGCGTATGGTAAGCGTCTGGGTCTCTGACAGACTGGAACTTCGTCTTTTAGGATTATCTTCATTTCTACAGGACTTGATTTTGGCTGCTCTGGCTTATAATCCTCTATGAACTCTTTACCTTGCGTCTTTAAATTCATGTTTAAGTGCGCGACATCTATTTTTGCAGTAAACTTGTTACTTATATCAACTAATAAAAACTGTTGAAAAACGCTTTGTAATTCAGGGATGTTCGACTTTGGTTCATCTTGTACGACGGCCTGAACTTCGCTATGATGAGCTAATTCACTCGTTTGTTTCTCAGTCACAGTGTCTCGAACATTATCTACTGTCACTGCTTGAAAATAAACTCCTTTTGAACTAATCGAAGCATTGACTAAATTCAAAACATCGCAACCGATTACTCCGTCGTACAGACTATCTTCATCACGGACAACATGGAAGCATATTTTGATCGGAACATTATCCAGCCTGGTCGAAACTACGAATGAACCCAAAGTGTAAATCTTTTTAACACCTATACCACACAATTCTTTCACATTCATCTTAAGAACAACTGGCTGAACTGTCTTGAAAATGTTTTGTCGAATGGTGCATAAATCGCTAACAGAATCAAACAAAGCTGTGACTTTCTTGCCATTAATTAGGACTGTTTTAAAAGCACGGTTAAATACAGATTGAGAACACTGCTGCATGCTTGCCGATTCCTTCTTTGCTTGTTTATTGATAATTTTTGCCTTGAACTGATTTGCCTTGTGTCCTACCTGATTGCATTTAAAACATTTAAATCCCTCCACTTTATATTCTTTTGCAAAGTGATCGTTTCCACCAAATTTGAAAAAACGCCTATCTTGTTTGTTGCTCTTGACTGAGTTATTTCCCCCCTTTGATGTTTGCTTAGTCTCTTGACTGGAACAAATCTTTCATAAATGTTCATTTTTTGTTTAAATTCTACTAAATTTGAGGCATGATACAAACAACTTTTATTCTGCTTTGAATCTGGTATGCCATCAATAAAGTAGTCCATTAAACTTTCATCATCTAACTTACACTAATTTGCAATGCTCTTCATTACATAGAAATATTCACTTAAAGCCTCACTTGGTTTCTTCTTTCTATCTGTTAATAGTTTGTGAATTTCTTTTGCTGAACGCTTCTCACTGAACTCTGATTTTAATGCTTGCTTAAACGCATCCTAATTATTTACTTCAGTTTGACTATTCAAAAATAATTTGCTGCACCTTTAATTAACTGTCTACCATAAATAAATTTTTGTAAATCAATCCACTTAACTGTTACCGCATTCAACTCAAAATCAAGTAGCCATTCATCAACATCTGGATAACCATTGCCGGTAAAAACCATAAGGGAATATCCCTTAATGTAAATGTTGAAGCTTCCATTTCAAAATTCTCTGGTTCTTCGTAAGATGAGCTGTCATTATTTAAATCGCTGTTCTTTAAATTGAAATAATTAATTAATCGTTGTTGCAATTCTATCCTAACACCTGAACTTGGTAAAGACAATAATTTCAATTTTTCTTTAAGGCCTTCTACAGTAAGACAAGTAATTTCTTCTAGAAGCATAATTTAGCTCTAAATCTCTATATATCTCACTTATTTTCTATCAACGCAAACTTTTCAAACGAATTTCTACACAGCATAAAACAATTTCTTCTTAAATGTTACCATTCTTGCTTTTTGTCGTCTCTCTGCGAAACAAATATACATGTCTTCATATGCTTTACGTTGTAGTTTTGTTGCGATACAATCACGCTGTTTTGTGTCTGCTTCTTTTGCCGTTCTTCCTTCCAAATTGCGCCAGCCGTCCTCTATTGCCCCTTTACACCGTAGTTCACGCTGCTTTCTGTCGCCTAATGATCACACTCTGCTTTCAAAGCAGTGCTTTGTGTCTGCTGCTTTCACCGTTATTCCTTCCTAACTGCGCCAGGCGTCGTCGATAGTCGCGTCTGCCGTTTTAAATATAAATAAATAATTAATAATTTATATATATATATATATATATATATATATATACCGTTTATCGCAGTTCTAAAAATGCTCACTTATATTCTAAACACTTTTAGGTTGCGCGGCCCGACCTTCGTTTGGACTTTTAATTTAAAGAGCAAGGAACGGGATAGCAAATGGACATTGGCCGGTGTGTGTCTGCTTTTGCAGACCTAAGAACGCGTTAAGAGCAATTGAATAAAATTGTAGTTTATCGGTTTATTTATACTATCGTTATGTATTTATCAAATAAAATAAAAATAAAACAAACAAAAATCAATGTTGACTTTAATGTTATTAATATTATTAATTATGTTTAATTTTACGAAATAAATTTAGAACTGTATCTATTCATTTCTTTATTGGCGAGTCAAGAAAATGTTGTAGCAGAAATTTACTATGGCTTTGACTGTTGACTAAATAAACTTCCATATAGGGAAATTGGTAGTGGAAACTTATTTGAATAAAATTTAAATTTCAGTGAAAAGTTCTCCACGCAGCATGTAATCTCCGCCGTATCCAATATTGAAGCTTTGGCTGGAACTGTCTTAATGGAAGCTTGCCTGAATTCCAGTGCGATTTCCCCGTTATTAGAGAATGTGACTGACTTGCTGGATTTGACACCAGTGCACTTCCTAGTAGGAGGCCCACTTCTCGGCATTAGTGAGCCGGAATATCGAAGTGAATGCAGCTTGAATCCTTAATATATGGCAACGGCTCAAGGCTCTCAACCAACACTTCTGCAAATTGGTTCTTGCCAATAAACGAGCACCAAACTGAGCGAACAGTTTCTTCTGTGCTTGTTCACCAAATGTTTATTTGCTTTCACAGGGTAAGTAAGTATATGCTCTTCAGAGACAGAAAAGTTTTACCCCGCTGCAGCTTACTGGTTTCAGACGAGTTCGTTAAAAATTTAAAATTAAATCTTAGTTTTCAAGTGGCAATAGAATAAAAATTGGCAGTCGCAAAACAAAAATATACCATTCAAAACAGCTGACCAACCAAATTCGTTAAACACTGTTTGATATGAGCATTAAATTTATACAGAGTTTTAGCTAACTAAGACTTTAACCGAACATGAGAAAATGGCTCTTAATCAGTTTGGAACGTTACTAAAAATGGGAATTTGTGTGTGTCTTTATTCTAGGAGAAAGAAGGAATTTAGCTTGTTACGTCCGCCAAAGTCTTGTAGGGGCCAGTTTTCGTTAGCATACATATTTCGCATCTTTGTATTTTGTTTAACTTTGTGCCTTAACATAGCCCTCTATTGTCGCTTATGTTAAGAGCGGCTACGCTCACGCAAGATTTTAACAGCAACAGCCAAGAGAGAGAAACCGAAAGAATAGCATAGAATAGGCGAATGCAAGATCAAGCCCCGTCATATCCTTCCAAAGTGTGGAAAGCAAAACTGCACGTAGGCCAATTTTCGCTTTGCACGCATACTCTGAGTCGAGATATAAAAGGCAGATAACGCGGCCGCATGTTTCTTTTTCTGTGAGCAAATTTATTCGAAACGCACGTTTGTCTAACCACAAAAAGACTCGTGTTGGTAAAGCCAAGTTTTATATACATATACGCAAAACATATTGCGATCGCCTCTCGCTTAAAAGCTTTTTGAATATCGGCCCGGCAAATATACATATATAGCCGCCCCGCCGCATCAATTTGAGTGCAGCGTGAGCAGCAAGGATTGAGCAAGTGAAAAAGGCAACAAAAACAGCAGAAGCAGTTAATTGTCGCCGGCCGCTCAGTGCATCGCGCTTTCTTCCAAAAAGCCACACCGGTCGGCCAGCCAAGACATCTCGTACACACCCTATTGCTAACAGTTTCGGAGTAATTCCGACCACGAATCAAAGAGCTATATCTGAGGCAGCGCACTACCTTAAGGCAGCGACAAACAACACGTGTTCTTGAGGGAACAAACCGTCATCCCAGCGACAGACTCTACAGTTTTTAGAGTTTTTGGATGCCATGCTCTGCAACCAGTTTACTTTTCTTATTCTTAATGAATTTGAATACATATAAGTTTTGTCTATTGCAGTTCTAATAATGCTTACTTATATTCTTAACACTTTAAGGTTGCGCGGATTGACCTTCGTTTGGACTTATAATTTAAAGAGCAAGGAGCGGGATAGCAAATGGACATTTTCCGGTGTGTGTCTGCTTTTGCAGACCTAAGAACGCGTTAAGTACAATTGAATAAAGTTTTAGTTTATCGGTTTATTTATATATTTTTATTATTTTTTTATTATTACTATACGCTTAGCCCATAAAATGGGTAAATAAGGGTGTAATGGTGTTGTGCAAAAGTATGTAACAGGCAGAAAGAAGCATCTCCGACCCCATAAAGTATATATATTCCTGATCAGCATCAACAGCCGAGACGTCATAGCCGTGTCCTTTTGTCCGTCTGTATGAACGGGTGGATCTCAGAGACTACATGACTTAGAGACTTCACAATTTGGATATAAGTTCTCCTATACCATAAGCAGAACAAGATTGCTTCAAATTATCGATAACTATTCTGGTTTCCGAGATACACATGGTATCGATAACGAAAAAATATTGAATTTGGAAAATCTAAAATGAGGTTTGAAGAAATGGGTAACGATAAAACTTTTCTGAAAATTTCGTCCAAATCGGTTGAGAAACACCGGAGATATTGAACTTAATCGATTGAAGCTGAGTCAGTATACCAAAGCCTTACATAACTTTAATTTATTTATTGGAACTGGGTTCAGGGTATCTTCTAGTCGGGCTCTCCCGACTAGAGCCATCTTACTTGTTTTTTTTTATTTATTGAAGAATCTGTACAAACTAGAAAGTACCTTAACAACACATGGAAACAGAAAGATAGAAAAAAATAGCCAAAACCCATTATAAATTAAGAGGACTAATATTTTATGGCAGTCTTATTGACGTCCAATAGTTTTGGCAGAGCCTAGCCGTTTGAGTCGCCCTAAAGGGCGAGCCAGAAGTAGATGTTTAGCAAGCAGGCTGCGGTGTCTTAGCAATCTGGCGCTGTATATGCTAGTGTGACGCCCAATCTGCTCTTCTAAAGTATGCAGCTTGAGATCTCTATGTAATGTGGAACCAGCTACGTACCAGGGACATTTTTTTATTTGTCGTAGGACGCGATTCTGCAGCACCTGTATACGCTTGTAGTTAGATTTGGCTGCAATTTCCAAAATCTGTATACCATAAAGCCATATTGGCATAATATCGGCAGCACCCTACTACTACTACTAATTTTGCCGACATTGCTCAGGTTTGGTGCTGCTTCATACAAATGTGCTACTCATAATAAAAATCGTTGACAGTGGCGGGAAAAGACGGAATTGAGTGAATTGAGAAACTCAGATGTATTTGTTCCTCTGTTCTATACCCTCCCTACCTGTAACATTAACTTGACGTAGTAAATGATAGTAATAAAAATTAATTAATCCATTTCAGAATATTTATAATTCAAGAGTGTACTTAACTGTTATTATTATTTTCTGACAATTCATATTTGTGTCAATAGTATTCAATTTAAATATTTCAGTATTCAATCGCTTGATATAAATTAGATGTACATATATATAACCTAAGGGCGTATATTTTTAAGCACCTATTTAATTGTTGATTAATTATTGAATTACTGCTGATTCTTTTAATAACATATGTTATTATTAAGGCGTGACAAGAGCCAAAGATATGATACTACTAAGATACTTATTAACTGAACTTCAGATACATTAATCTACAAGCAGTGAAGTTTAAGCAGTGAAAATAAATCAACGCGACATACATACATACATACGCACCAAAGCTTTAACGAAATTCGGAACGCACAGCGGTTCCTTAATGCACTCAAATATAGGCATTTATTTAAGTAGGTGTGTATGCATGAGAGCGGATATTCATTAAGCTTTTTGATTTTAAGCTTACGTTGGATCGGCTGCGTTCTTGTTGCGTTTGTTTTGCTACACACTTTCGGCTATGCCGTACTCACTATACTACAAGGTCAATCGATGTAAGCAGGCCTGTTGACGCTGATGTGTGTGGATTTTAGATCGTTTTTATAAGTTAAATATGCAACAAAAACTTGTCCGAAGCTAAATGGAAAAAACTTATGGAATTAGCTTTAATGCACAACTAAATAGGGCCTTAATTTATAAATTAAAAAAAAAAACTCTCTCCACTTAGCATTAGAAGTTTCAATGACTTTATCCGGTAGTTGACAATTCCTTGGTACTTCTAATGGTATAGAAGCACCCATGCAACAAGGTTCAATCGGGCTTAATTATGATTAACCGACATACGTTGACACGTGACGACAAATACAGACGGGTTTGTCTGGATGGGCACTACAACTTCAGTATGATCATCCAACAATTGCTTTACTTCTTAGCTAGACACAAATGTCGGAATTGGAAGCGCAGGGGATCAGCTTTGCCCCATGTTGCCTTTGGCGATGTCTACCATTAGACGTTAACCTAGCATTTGAAAATTAGGTTATGTTAGGTATTAGCCCTGGCTGGGCATTACACCGTTGGTTTGGCTGCAGTCTCCAGAATAACCACAGACTGGAATATTCCGATGCCGGCAGCCTGGCGAAAGTTTAATAATTAATTAATTAATTAAATAATTAATAATTCATGAGTCAATCAAAATATGAGTTAAACATTCTATAAGAGTTCAACATTGCTTATGCCTGGGTTCTTCAGTAGATAATTGAAGAGCCACACAAATTACAACATACTAACAAGCGACATGAGCACTTCAAAAGGCTTACCTGGTGTTTAAGTAAATCGCGCAAAATTCAAGAAATCCACGAAATAAACCTGACACCTCGTTTTGGGTGTAGATTAAAAGCAAATGAGCCTACAATAAAGGCTAAATCTGTGCAATGCGCGTTGGATGCTGTTAGATTAAGATTCGAGCCACGCGTCACGTTTTTGCACACTTAATTTATCTTTTATTCTCCTCTTAGGCTTAAAGGTGTCTTTCTTTTGCACGTCTTTATGAAAACACGTGCGGAAATAAAATGATCTGCTTAGGCTTCCGACAGTAAGAATGCAGGGTTTAAAGCTCTCTAATGACAGATCAAAACTTTGACTGCATCAGCTGCGCATGTGCAGCGCTATCCACTTGTCTAAAATTAAGCTTTTCAGCTGGGTCAGAAAAGCTTTGGGCTGCAGTGGAGAGAATAATAATCGGCACGCTTATAAGAGCGGATAATGGTCGAGCGTTATTTTTAAATTTTATCTGCACCCTGACAAGCCAGAGCCTGCGAATAGGAGAGACAATGGTTGGTGTGTGTGACCCCATTTACACGCTGAAGTTTTTTCGTGAATTTTCTCTCTGAATCTTTTGTTTGAAGGCAAGAGGATTAGAGGTGTAAAAATTCAAGCAAAAATTCACTACTTGTTAAGTCGTGACGAAAGAATTAATTGAACTGGTGTTAACTGTGTATGTTTATCGACCATAAATTTAAACCAGAGTTGCATTTTCAAAGGAAAAATTTCACTAAAAAACTTCAGCGTGTAAATGCGACCTGAATTCCGAAGTATTTTTAAGACAGAATGAAAAAAAAAACGTAATGAAAAAACTTCAGAGTGTAAATGGGGTCAAAGACGGATGTCTTTTCAATTACTAACACTGAATATATTTCAAACTGCACAATTACTACATTTGAAAGTAAATCAAACTACATGGCGACCGTGACAGTGTTCACGCCTTAAATAATTATTGAAAAAATAAAACGTGAAGTGAAAAAAAATTCTATGAGTTAAACATTCAGTAACACCAGCTGCAAAACAACAACAACCACTAATAATTAATAATTCATGAGTCAATCAAAATATGAGTTAAACATTCTATAAGAGTTCAACATTGCTTATTCCTGGGTTCTTCAGTAGATAATTGAAGAGCCACACAAATTACAACATACTAACAAGCGACGCAGCCTTTGCGAAGACCAGCACCAGCAACGCCCAATGCATCAAGCTGGCCAATGAGATTTACAAAAGTCCGAAAGGCATAGGACTGCCTTTTGCGCCAACGGTGGAACTTTCCTAACAATATAAAAAAAAAATTTAACCTATGAGCCGACGACAACAGCATCAGCAGCAGCAGATGCAATCAGTCAGACGAGCGCAATAACAACAGACACAAGTTTATATATTAAAACAAAAAAAAATATTTAAAAAAAATAAAAACTGATACCAAAACTCTTTCATGAAATACCATCTATGAGCGACAACAACGAGTTCATTAACGTTGCTCCCATTGAGCAAAGGGACGCACCGACGCTGAAAGAGGTGCTTGAGGTGTGTCGAACCGATGGACCACGGCCACTCACAATAGCTGAGCACAAGGCCCGGAACGCAAAGAAGCCCCCAAAGAAGACAACACGGGGAGGGAGGATTCAACCCCAAGTATGCCAGAGACGACTGGAGCGGGATTTTCTGAAAACATTTACAGACAGTGAGGATCAACAACGCTGCCAACAGCGCAAAGATGACCTAACAGTGCTAGTGTGACGCCCAATCTCCTCTTCCACAGTATGCAGCTTGAGATCTCTATGTAATGTGGAACCACGTACGTACCAGGGACAGTTTGTTATTTGTCGTAGGATGCGATTCTGCAGCATTTGTTTGCGTTTGTAGTTAGATTTGGCTGCAATTCCCCAAATCTGTATACCATAAAGCCATATTGGCATAATACAGCTAGCATACACAGCGCTCTTACATCTCAGCTGTAAGGTGCTCCTTCTGTTGATGAGCCATCGCAGTTACTGAATTCTGTGGACACATTTTTTCACCGTGGCCTTGAGATGTGTCCCAAAAGCAAGGCGCTTGTCCAGGGTGATGCCAAGATATTTTGCTTGCGACGGTTGATCTAGGTTTACTTCCTCCAGTTGAATTGCAGGGGTATTAATTAAAAGCATTTTAAGTGTGAAGCTGGGGTTTGTTGTTTTCAGCGGATTGACCATAAGATTCCACCGTTTGCACCAAGCTGCAAGCGTGTTAAGGTAAACCTGTAGTCCATTAGCTACTTCTACGCGACAGGTCGAATTGTAAAAGACTGCAATGTCATCTGCGTAGTTTGCAATAAGATCCTTGGAGGGGGCTATCATATGTGGACAGTTGTGTCTGGGTATATCAGCAGTATACAACGAATAGAGCAGCGGTCCAAGAACACTGCCCTGTGGAACTCCTGCTCTCATTTGATAATTTGTTGAGTAAGTGACCCTTACCTTAAACTCTCGGCCTTTGAGATATGTCCTTAGCAGTCCATAGAACGGTGCAGGTAGCATGTTTTTAATTTTGAACAGAAGGACAACGTGCCAAATTTTATCGAAGGCTTGCTGCATGTCAATGAAGACTGCATTGAAGTGTTCGTGGTCATCAAACGCCTGGAATATGTGCTTAACCAATCTGTGAACTTGCTCTACAGTGCCGTGTCCTTATCGAAAGCCAAAATGATGATCCGGCAAGATATTGCATTGGCTTATTATTGCAGTAATCCGGTTGGCAACAAACCTCTCCCATACTTTAGACAGGGATGGTAGGAAGCTTATTGGGCGATATGACTCAGGTTCAGCTTCTGGCTTGCATGGCTTGTGAATCATCAGAATCGCTGCTAATTTCCATTTCTTCGGGAACTCTTGTACCCTAATAATAGCATTAAAAATTAGTGCTATATATAATATCGCTTCTGTTGGCAAGGCCTTTAATGTAGCGTGACAAATTTTATCGACACCCGGAGCTTTATTTTTCGGCGAAATTTGGACGGCCTCTGTGATTTCTTCAATCCTTGTAGGCCTTATGGGCAGGGACATCTGCAAAGGGGTCTGCAGGTTCTGATGGTTCTCTTTTTAATCTGCTCTGTCGAGTATTGGTAAGCAGCGAGTATGTCAGTGAAATGCCTTTCTGGGATTTTATTTCGTGAGGGACAGGAGATTGCGTCTACTTCCATGTCACCTAAGCTTGTGGTAACTTTTATGGAAGACATCTGAATGGTTCGTGTTTCAACAACTTTTGTGGGAAATGGCTGAGAGAATTCCACACCAATCGTTTGTCGTGATTGTGACGTTTTGGTTTGTATGCTGGGTAAAAAGTATAGCCAAATATTTTAACTGTTTCTCTTTGGTTGAGTCTAATCTCATTTAAAAGAAGGATGTCAATGCTGTTGATATGCGCTAAGAGCTCGACTTCTCTAGCTTTACCTGAGAGTCCATTGACATTCCAGATAAGGATCTTGAGTGTATTCATTGTGAGGCTGGAGCGTTGTTGTGAAGCTGGAGAGTTGTTATACCCCAGTCCATAGTCTAATCGATTTGGCCATTTCGGCATGTTTTGCTGTTGTTTTTCTTGTTGCTGCTGTTGTAGCTGCTGTTGCTAAAGCTGTTGTTGCCATTTCATAAATTGATGTTGCTGTTGTTCCAAAAGTGATTGGACATCAAGCGTATGCTGCTGTTGAGTAGAATTGTCTTTTGATTTCGGTGAGTGCAGTTGCGCTTGAAAATCATGTAGAATGCTCTGGGCAGGTCCACTTCCGTTTCTTACCATTGAGGCATAAGATATGTTATTACTTGTGACTCTAGAAGCTATCGAGCTATCTGTTGCTGCAGATGTAGTTGCTGCGGCTCTTGCCGCGTTGTTTGGTTTATATCTCTCCTATTCGGATTAGGCGACAACGGTTGACGCTGTTGCTTCTTTGGAGAACCCATTGATCGACGTAGGTATTCCTGATATTTGATACAGCCTTTGGAGCTTGCCATGTGTGGTCCTCCACAGTGTATACAGTAGGGTGGTTGATCTTGGGAACAAACGGAATGCTTGGTTAGATGATTTTCACCACATCGAGCACAGTTGGGATGACGACGGCAGTACTTGGCTGTGTGCCCATAATCTTGGCATCGAATGCATTGGGCAATTTCCGATGATTTCCGCATCCTTTCTATTCTCACTCTTTGTCGGCAGAGTGCTGTGATATCATATATATCACTAATTTTTGCACATGGCTTTATATTGATGACAAATAGTTTGAGTTTTTCATCTCGGCTAGTTCTTGATCTTGGGTTAGGTACCTGTAGAGCATCAAAGCCAAATTTTTAAAATCTGCAGTAATTTCGTTGGTAAGTGTGCTATAATGAAGCCCCTTAACCACTATTCTGTGAGGCTTTTCCATCTTCATTTGGTATGTATGGAATTCAATACCCAATTTATCAAAATGGTCAACAATACTTCTATAAGTAATGCAGTCTTTAGGGAATATTCTAGCTGTATCTCTATGATTAACTTTAACTGATACGTTATCAAAACTTGTTACCTCCGAAATGATTTCAAAGAGATCGTTAAGGTTGGTTATACTAATAACTATTGCGGTGGCTTTGAATTATTGTTCAGCCGATCATTAGTGCTAGTGTTCACGCATAAACACTTGACACCAAGTCTCAATAAAGTCTTGGTAAAATATACAAAACTACACTTTTACCCTGCTGCATGCGACTGCAGCAAGAGCTAAAAATATAAATAAACCATAACAAAACAAAAGGTCACCAAAGATTGTCAAAAGACCTACACTAATGCTTTAAAATAGTAAATAAACTAAACAAAAAATGATTCGACTATCTGCTGGCGATAATGTGCCACCACAGACCTACTCTAAGACATTTTGTTAGTATATAAGGACTAGGATTTGTAAGAATAAAATCAGTATCTTCATGAAACTCAACAGGAACAGTATTGTTCATTTGGTCCTTACTCACATTTTAAAAAATGGGGTAGTGAAAATCGACGAACTTCTCGGTCAAAATGCTGAATTTGGGTGGATAGTGTCAGGATGCACCAAATCCAAAGGAAAGGGAAATATAGTCGCGTCAATAATTGAGTCTGGAGATTTGGAAAGGTTTTGGGAGGTAGAAGAGATGAAGAAGATGCAGGAACAGAAATCTGCGAAGAAAACTTCACAAGAACAATGAAAAGAGAATGGGATGGAAGGTACACAGTAACAATTCCGTTTAAAGAAGAAAAAGAGTTAGGAGAATGAAGACCACAAGCGATGCAAGGTTCCTAAACTTAAAGAAAAAAATGCAAAACGAATATAAAGCTTAAGGAAAATTATATTTATTTTTTAAAAGAATATAAGGACTTAAGACACATGGTCAAGTCCAACGAAAATGCAAAATATTATTTACCTCAGTGTTAAGAGACTCTAGTCTCACAACCAAGTTTAGAGTAGTTTTCGATGCATCCGCAAAAACCACAAACAATAAAAGTATAAATGATATAATGTGGGTGGGACCAAGAGTCCAAAAAGATATTTTTGACGTCATATTAACATGGCGCAAGTGGCAATATGCAATCTGCCGATATAGAAAAAATGTATCGACAGATAAATGTTGTCGTTAAGGATCAATATTACTTGCATTCTGTGTGGAGGGAAACTCCAAATCAGCAGAGCTACAAGCTCACGACGGCTACATACGGTACCGCGTCAGCTCCATATTTAGCAACAAGAGTGCTGCTCGAAATAGCAAATTATTTTCAAAATAAAATTATGGGGAATCAATTAGAAATGATTTTTATATGGATGATCTGATGTCAGGAGCAGACTCCATACAAGACTGCCAAATGAATTTAAAAGAAATTTCTTTGGAGTTAGCAGAGGCTGGATTAAATTTGAGAAAATGGGTTACAAATAAGCCAGATATAATACAGCATGTAGAAAATACTGGAGAAATTAATGTAATAGCCATTGAGGAAAATGAATCGGTTAAAACATTGGGACTACAATGGGAACGTCTAAAAGACGAATTTAAATTTAAAGTCAATAGTGAGAACTCAGAAAGAATAAGAAAAATACAAGTATTGTCCACGATTGCCAAAATCTATAATCCATTGGGTTGGCTATCACCGGTCACAGTAGTGGAAAAATTATTTATGCAAAAATTGTGGTTAATAGAAAAAGATTGGGATGACAAACTAATCATGGAAGATGCAAGTGAATGGGAACAGTACAAACATATCTTGTCATTGTTAGAAGAAATAAGAACCCCAAGATGGTTACAAACTAGCATGAAGCGTGAAATACAACTACACGGATTTGCAGATGCATCCGAAAAAGCATATGCAGCTGTGGTATATGTAAAGTAGGTAATTTACTCATAATAGTAGCTAGCAAAAGTAAGGTAAACCCAATAAAAAATTAAAAAACAATACCAAAGAGAGTTATGTGCAGCACATCTGTTAGGAAAATTAATGAAAGACGTAAATGAGTCAATTACAAACACAATCTCCTTATATGCCTGGAGTGACTCTACAATTGCGTCAGCTTGGATAAAATGCAGTACAAATAAGAACAAGTTCATTAGAAAAAAAACTGAATCATGTAAGATCAGAAGATAAACCAGCTGATGTAGCTTCGAGAGGAATTTGTCCAAGTAAATTAAAGGATTGCCAAATTTTGTGGAAAGGACCCGAATGGTTAACAAAAACTAAAGACTATTGGCCCAAAGATCAAATAGCCGAAAATAATTTAATAGTCAATACAATAGTAATTAACCTTGGCAGTACCATATTAAAAATGTAATTAAAAAGTACTCTTGCATACAAAAATTAGAAAGAATTGTAGCATATATAATTAGATTTATTGCAATCAAAATTAAACAAGAGGTGTTTCCGCCCTATTTAACGGTAAAAGAACTTAACAAAGCAAAAATAACATTGCTTAGGCAAGAACAAGCAGATATATTTTTTGAAGAAATAAATTGTTTACGTCAAAAAACAGAAATTAAATCAAA
The DNA here is from genome assembly GCA_030179655.1 of Scaptomyza flava. Taxonomy (NCBI): domain Eukaryota; kingdom Metazoa; phylum Arthropoda; class Insecta; order Diptera; family Drosophilidae; genus Scaptomyza; species Scaptomyza flava. The sequence continues at coordinate 12,740 of JARNME010000403.1, read as the reverse complement.
AAGTAAAATATTTGGATTACATCCATTTTTAGATAAAGATGGGATATTAAGAGTAGGAGGTAGACTTCAAAATTCGAGAGATGATTTTGACTTTAAACATCCAATTATATTAGACAAAAGTCACAAGACTTCTCTTTTAATAAAACAAGCACATAAAGAAACATTGCATGGAGGGATTAACCTTATGAGAAATCATATTCAAAGAGAATACTGGATATTCGGGTTAAGGATCTCCTTAAAGAAACATCTAAAAGAATGTGTGAAATGTACTAGATACAGGCAACAAATAGTAAAGCAAATAATGGGAAATCTTCCAAAAAACAGAGTAACGGAATCTCTCCCGTTTTTACATACAGGAGTAGACTATGCAGGACCATACAATATTAAATGATCGAAAACATATAAAGTCTATATAGCAGTATTCGTATGTATGGTCACAAAAGCAATTCACTTAGAAGTAGTTAGTGATTTAACATCAGATGCGTTTTGAGCTGCATTACCAAGATTTATAGGAAGACGAGGCAAATGTGCTCACATTTACTCTGACAATGGAAAAAATTTTGTAGGTGCGTCAAGAAAGCTAGATCAAGATTTCGTAAGAGCGATTCAAAATAACAATGTAATTGCCCCAATACTCGAAAATGAAAAAATCCAATGGCAATTAATCCCGCCGGCAGGACCTCACTTCGGAGGTATTTGGGAGGCCGGAGTTATATCTGTGAAATATCACTTAAAAAGAGTAATAGGTGACAACAATTTAACGAAGAAATGTCAACATTATTGTTTCAAATAGAAGCAGTATTAAATTCACGACCTTTGTATACATACGGAGAAGACATTGACGATAACGATGTGTTGGCACCAGGGCATTTTTTAATTGGTAGACCAACTTTAGATAGCATAGAATCAGAAACACAGCATAAAACAGGCAATTTGGATAGATGGAAATGATTCAGAGAATGAAAACTATTTAATTACTCTTCAACAAAAAGTAAGTGTAAAAAAGAGACACGGGATATACAAGAAGGACAGATAGTTATTATAAAAGAAGAAAACTGTCATCCAGCAAGATAGCCCTTGGGTAAAGTCGAAGAAGTTCATAAGGGCAACGACAATAAAGTTAGGGTAGTAAAAGTGAAGTTACAGGATGGTTTCTCCATAAGACGATAAAAATGAGAATGAAGAAAACAATAATAAGGATGAAAAGAGAAGCTCTAAAAGACTCAAAGTCTCAAAGCTTGGATTAAAGATGATGCTGTTACTGATGCTATTCTGCCAAGTATCAAGCACAACATCGTTAAGACAATTAGAAAGAAAATGTGCAATAAAGAATATGAATAGCTCTTTCGCAATGTATCTGGATCCAAGGGGCGTGGTAGAGATAGTGTCATCTTTTTGGGATTTAGTCATTATTTACGACATGAACCCATATTTTGAAATGCTGCATAGGGGAAGCAAACTAGTGCAAAAAATGAGAATTGTATGTAAGGAGCTCCTAGAGTTCGAGGATCCGTGCAATCTGATCTTAAACAATACACAAAAACAAATTTCAGATTTAGAAGAAATAACGAACTATTCACAACCAAAAACCAATAAGAAAAAGGCGATCCCCAATGAATTTTATGGGCTCGTTATATCACATTTTGTTTGGTATAATGGATGCCGTCGATAGGGAAATAATGGAGGTAAACATGAACGGATTACTCCAAAATCAGTACAACTTAAGGGCTTTAGAGGAAAAACAAACTTCAGTAATAGACTCGACAACAAATATAATAAAGAAGACCACAGAGGATATAAATAGAAACTTTGGGAGAATGAATGATCGAATAGAGAACATGACCGAACTTCTCAAGGAAAGTTACTATGTTTATAAGGAATCCATTAGTTTCTTCATATTAACCAAAGAACTTAGTACTTCAATTGATGAGTGCGACAAAATACAAGCAAGTGTAATAGGATTACTAATTGACATTAATCATGGGCGTTTGAAACCAAACATTTTAAAACCAAGACAATTAAAGGACGAGATCTTAAAAATAAAAGATATCCTATCCCAGGAAAAAGAACTAATACTGAAATTATGGAGATTTACACACTGCTGAAGGCAAAAGGAATTTTTATATAAAATAAACTTGTCGTATATGCCAAAATACCATTGTTCAGCAGGCATCCATCTCAACTCTTTAGAATTATACCAGTACCAGTACAGCGAGATGGGCATTTGTTAATGATACAGTTAAACTCAGCGTTTTTAGTATACAACTTTGAAATGGATTCATACCTTCTAATGAAAGAATCCACATTAAATAAATGCCAAAAATGGCAAACAAACAAACGGGTGGGCTTGGAACAGTGCCAGTATAATGCCGGCGAAACATCACCTTTCAACCCAAACAGACCATCAACTTGTATTTAAAAATCTATTGTAAAATCCAAAACATACTGGGTAGAATTAGAAGGCAGGAGAACGTGGCTTTTTAAGAACCGGCATAATACGACTGCTAGGATACAATGTGAGAAAAAACCCCCAGAATAGTAAATTTGCCAGAACAAGGAATATTATCTATTAGATCTGACTGTACAGCTAGAACAGAAGATAAATTATTAATTAACCACCATAAAATACAATCAGAAAGGCAAGAAACTATTATTCCATCTTACGTAGTAGAAATAAATGCACTGCCAAAGATTATGTGGGAATCAATAGCAGCAACCAATATTAGTACTTCAGAGGAATTGAATATGTTACTAGGCAAAGTCCAACAATTAAAAGACCATCACGTAGAATTAAATAGGTTAAACTTTCATCACGTGTCTGGACATGCTTCGTTAATAATTGTATTAGTTTTGATGGTAATATTGATTATATATGAAATCAGAAAAATAACTGTAGTTAATAAACTACGTTGTTGTTGGCCCGCCGCAGAATGTTCACGCATGAACACTTGACACCAAGTCTCAATAGAGTCTTGGTAAAATATACAAAACTACACTTTTACCCTGCTGCATGCGACTGCAGCAAGAGCTAAAAATATAAATAAACCATAACAAAACAAAAGGTCACCAAAGATTTTCAAAAGACCTACACTAATGCTTTAAAATAGTAAATAAAATAAACAAAAAATGATTCGACTATCTGCTGGCGATAATGTGCCACCGCAGACCTACTCTAAGACATTTTGTTAGTATATAAGGACTAGGATTTATAAGAATAAATCAGTATCTTCATGAAACTCAACATGAACAGTATTGTTCAGCTAAATTTAATCTGTTGTGGGCTGTTTTTTGTGTCATTTGTTAAAAAAGTGTGAAACTGGTTTCTTCCTCTTTTGCGTCAGATGATTTAGGCCATCCTTTAGACTTGAAGCAGCTCCACTTAAAGCAGCTATGCCGAATGTGGAAGAGGCAGTTGCAGCAGCTCCAATGCGTTTTTTATGGAACAAACATTCTGGATTTAAATGGACAATAGCGAGGTAACCTTATTGACGCTTCTTGATTTCAGTAAAGCTTAGACACGGTGAATCACGACAAACTACTCACCAAGCTATGTAGAAAGTACAATTTTAGTACAACTGCCACCAAACTAATGTCCTCCTATTTAAAGCAAAGAAGACAAGCCGTTGTTTCCGTGAACAAAATATCGGACCTGCTGATAGTGCCCCGTGGTGTTCTGCAGGGATCAATATTAGGTCCGCTTCTGTTCTTTATTTATTTTAACGATCTATCGTCATGTCTATCTCTCTCTCTCTCGCTCTCTCTCTCTCTCTCTCTCTCTCTCTCTCTCTCTCTCTCTCTCTTTCTTCTCTGTTAAGCCTTATTCAAAAGCGATTCGCACTGATTTCTACATTTTATTTATCAAATCATATTGTTTTTCCACATTGATTTTAATACGAATCGGTTTAAATTTGGTGTTTCAATACGATTAATTTAAAATCAAAATTTTCGTATATTAATTAAGAAACAAATTTAAAATCTGAATCTGAAACTAAAATGTTTGGTTTAACGTTTCATTTTTTTCTCTGTGTAGCTCTACTCTAAGTGCTCGGTTTATGACCAAGTAGGAGTATTCCCTGTCCCTGCTGCAGGAATACCGGTGATATGCAATCAAGACCAGGAGACTTTTAAGGCTGGAAGGTTCCAATTGCCCATTTATTTTCTCCATTCTCCAACGTCAAAAAATCTCAAAATAATTATGCTTGTTGAGCTATTGAACTTTTTCAATAGCTATCGAAATTCCGAAATGGCATTCAACAACTTATAAATGCTGCGAGATTGCATTGATGAATATAGCACATATATATTAATTTGCCTTCGTGACCGAACTTAAATTACTTTACAAATTTTTAAAGTTGTATTGTGCAATAATAAGCGATTTTTTTGTTTGTCGCGAAACAGACAAACGACCGAAGTTGAGCTACCGACGAATTTGATAAAACTGAACGGCTGCAGAACTGCAGCAGCGGCTTGCACTCAGCTGAAGGCCAAGGGCAAACAATAGAGAATGTGATAAACTAAATATAAGAGCTTATGCAAAACAATAGTTGGACTTTACGTTAAGTTGCTCTTATGCTGCGCAGAGCATGATAGGTTATAGCGATTAGAGAGAGTTATGGTTCTGTTGATGCTGGTTTTTGTTTAGTTAACTGCGTAACCAAACATTCTCCCCCCGTTGGAAGACATGGGCTTTCAATAACATCCTGTTTGGGAAGTGCACATAATTTGCGCACAGCTCTCTTGATAATCCCAGATGATGTCTTGAGAACAGCTACTCGGGAGACGCCGTTAGCACCAGCAACAGCTCTACCACACGAGCCAGTGGCCATTTAAGGGGTGGCAAGTTTTCGTTCTTTACCAGAACGACATCATTAATAAGAACACCAGGCTGCGATGCCCGCCATTTGGAGCGCTGCTGAAGAAGCGTTAAATATTCCTCATGTCAGCGATTCCAGAAAATTTGTTGGTAATACGCTATACGCTGCCAGCAATCTAGGCGGCTAACGTTCAGCGCCGTGACAGCAGGCTCTGGGTACAGTACGAGTGGCACACTACCAAGGAAGTGCGCAGGGGTTAGTACATCCAGATCTGCAGGGTGCTCTGAAAGTGGAAAAAGAGGCCGTGAGTTTATTATAGCGGCAAAAGCGAGGGTCCGACCGATCGATAAAAATGATATTTTGCTGTCTTCACCGCCGCCTACCAAAGTCCACCGAAGTATGGCGAACGAGGTGGGATGAAATCCCATTCAATGTCATCGGGCGTACAAAACTCTCGGACAGCGTCGATGTGATTCTCGCTGAGGAAGAGCCGCTTGAGATCAGCTAGTTCATTCTTGGCTCCCACGAAATTAGTAGCATTGTCCGACCATATGCGAGTAGGTTTACATCTAGTTAGAATGAAACGCTTAAGTGCATTTAGAAAAGCTGCTGTAGACAAATCAGGAACCAGTTCGAGATGCACTGCCTTTGTCGCAAAGCAAATGAACACCGAGATGTAGCATTTTACAGGACCTTTGTTTCGAACTTCACTCTTGAAGTAAAATGGTCCACAGTAGTCCACTCCAGTGACAGCGAAAGGATGCGAACCACTCACACGATCCCGGGGAAGATCCGCCATGATTGTCTCAGCTAGGACCGGTTTAGCTCGAAAGCACATGATGCATTTGCTTGTCACGCTGGAGACAGTCTTGCGACCACCAATAGGCCAATAATGGAGCCGAATGTGAGCAAGAAGCGAACGAGGTCCAGCATGCAGCTGACGCCTGTGAAAATGCATGATGATGGCGCGTGTGATAGGATGATGGCTTGGAAGAATTACAGGATGCTGCGCATCGAAATCCAGACTCGAGTGCTTTAGACGGCCACCAACACGAAGAAGTCCACACTCATCCATGAACGGGGTAAGCGAGGCAATAGAGCTGGATGATTTGATCATTCGTCTGCTTTGAAGAGCACTATATTCATCGCTTAGGTAAGCCATCTGGATGCTGCGCAACAGTAATTGGGTGCCTTTGTGTATCCACTCTGCTGTAAGACCGGGATGCCTGATTTGATATCGAAATTTATGTATGAAACCGAACACACGCCGTAGGTGATGAAAGGAGTTTAAAATTTACATCCTATGCTGACATCAGAAGATTTAGAAACACCAATTAGTACTCTTTGCCGAAGCTCTGGAAGCGTCTGGGCCGGCAGACATGATGCAGGCCATTCGCACTCTCCCTTGGTTAAGAAATCGGGACCATGAGACCATAACGATGATTCTATAAGCTCGCTGGGAAGTGTTCCTCTAGGAAGAATGTCTGCCGGATTGCATGCCGTTGTTACGTAGCGCCATTCCATTCCTGTCGATAATTTTGGATTAACGATATGCGATTAGCTGTGAACATTTGGAATCGGGAAGGCTCATCACGTATCCAAGATAAGACAACTGCAGAATCCGACCAGCAATAATACCTACAATTGAACAAATTCATTTGAGCTACCTCTCGAATTAGCTGTGAAAGAAGTGCAGCAGCAGATAACTCCAGCTTTGGTATTGTAAGAGTCCGCAAGGGTGCCACTCGAGACTTAGAGCACAAAAGATGAGCTACGCGCCTTCCACCTGTTATAGATACGACGTAAATGCATCCACCGTAGGCTTCAATGCTAGCATCACTAAATCCATGAACTTCGATGATGCCCTTTGGAACTATAACCAGACGCGGAAGCTTTATTTTCTCCGTATGAGAAATTTCAGCACGCAAACTGTTCCATGAACAATGCAGGGAAGCAGGAAGACTTTCATCCCAATCCAAATGTTCTCTCCAAAGGTGCTGCATAAAGATCTTGGCCTTGGATATCACTGGTCCGATAAGCCCAAGCGGATCATAGAATCGAGCAATGGTAGAAAGTACAGTCCGTTTGCTAGGCTTGCCAGGCGCTTTCATTGGAGAGAAGTGGAACAGAACGCAGTCTGAAGCTGGATCCATGCCAATCCAAGCGTCTAAGTGATATCTGTGCCATCATCAAACTTTAGAAAGGTCTCTTTGTCTTCATCAGGCACCTGTTGAAGCACGCTAGGATCATTGGAACACCATTTTCGAAGCTTGAAATTCCCTTGCCGTAAAAAACTGACTGTTTGATGCATGACTTCAACTACTTCTTGGGCAGAGTCGCCTCCAGTGATGAGATCATCTACGTAGAAATCGCTCAAGACCACCTTAGATCCAACAGGAAACGATCTTCTTTCATCAATGGCCAATTGCTGCATGGCCCGAACTGCCAGAAAAGAAGCTGGCTTTGTGCCATAGGTAACGGTATCGAGTTTGAAAACTTGAATTTTCTGATGAGGTGCATCACGCCAAAGGATGCATTGCAGGTACGAGTCGGATTCAGCCATCCTAACGCACCTATACATTTTGCAAATGTCACCAGTCAAGGCTACTGGAAATGTTCTAAATTGCAAAAGAGTGCTGAAAAGCTTGCATTGCATTGGGCCTGTCATGAGGATTTCATTAAGCGAATAACCAGACGAAGACACAGCTGAACCATCAAACATAACTCTAAGCTTAGTAGTTGAGCTATCCTCTTTCAGCACGCAATGATGAGGTAAATAATACTTGCAGCGACTTAGCATGTGCGACTCAACAATAGACATGTGATTAAGGTCCACATACTCTTTGATGAACGCGGAATACTGAGACTTCAACTCAGGATGACGCTCCAATTTGCGTTCCAGGTTACAAAAACGGCGATAAGCTTGCTGATAGGAATCCCCAATCAGATCCACAGGATGTTTAACTGCAGGGCGAACCGAATATTCGCCAGTGCCTAAACGAGCAAAACTTTGTTTAAAATGGACTTCACAGTCAAGTTCCTCCTTAGTAGATTCATTTACTACACTAGAGCAGGATTCTAACTCCCAAAAACGACGTACGATTTCATCAAGCTTATGATCAGGGCTAGTAGTTGGCGTTGAAATCGAGCGAGTGGCCATCAATGAGGCAGGGCTTGTTGACGACGTTCCTCCTGTCACTATCCAACCTAATTGAGTTTTTTGGAGAATGGGTAAGCCAGGAGCGAGTTTAATTTGGCCAACGCATAACAATTAAAAAAACAGAGCAGCTCCAACTAGAAGATCGATTTGGTGCGCCTTAAAGAATTCTGGATCAGCCAATCGAATATTTGAGGGTAAATTCCAACGATCAGTGCTAACACCATAGCTCGGCTGATTTCCAGTAATAGATGGAGCTATTAAAACTAAGATGCTAGCAGCGTAGTCAGTTGTTCGCGATTTAAGACTTATATCAGCTGCATAGCCTTCTGAGTCAACACTAGACTCCCCTAGTCCTGAAATCGAAGTAGGCGACCGATGCTTACGTAGCTGGTGGTAGTGAGCTAAACGGGATGTAATAATGTGCACCTGCGAACCAGAATCGAGTAGAGCACGGCAAGGAACAAGAGCACCAGTGCGACTCCTAATGCTGATGACAGCAGTTGCCAATAGGACAATGTCTTGACTGAGATTTTGGGCTACAAGTGTTGACGAGGATTTTGCAGCAGGCGCATGCGGAGCAGATATAATTTGAGAGCCCTCAATCTGAGTCTCAAAATGAAGAAGAGTGTGATGCTTGGCCTTACAACGATTGCAGGCGGTCGAACTGCACTCTTTCATTCTATGCCCCTTGCGCAGGCAATTAATGCAAAGAGACAGCTTCTTAACCTCGCGAAGACTTAGTTGCGGAGACAGATTTCCAAAACGGGAGCAATTGTAAATCAAATGGCCTGATGATTCACAAAACACGCATTCATTAGTATCGACAAAGGCTTTTCTACTGGTGTTAAGGGTTTTGCTACTTTTTCCCACCTTGGAGCTAGGCGTATACGTTGCCATAGCGTGTTCCACATTTTCCAACCTTTGACATCGTCTATCCAAAAAAGCCATGAATTGTTCACAGGTCGGGATTGTATCCATCGGTGCTGTCTCCTCCCAACTGGTCTGAGTTGGGCCTGCATCTGCTCAACGCTGCCCATGCCTTGAAGAGCACGGATGTTGGCGTTTTACGGTATCCGAAAGGGTTCGAAGTTTAACCGCTGACAACGACTCGATGCAATCCAAACCCAAAATCTCAGTGACATGTGCCTGAAAAATAAGACGCTTGTTATTAAACCGCTTTTTTAGTAAATCTAACGCAATTGAATAGTTAGCACTGCTGATTTCCAACGATGAAACACACTCCAGGGCTGGTCCTTTCAGGCACGATCGCAAATGCTGAAACTTCTCTACATCTGATAATCCTGAGTCGCTGTCAATGATTGACGAGAACATTGAAATGAAATATGCATACTTTGTGTAGCCTCCGCTGAACTCTGGAAGCTTAAGCTCAGGCAATCGAATCCGGCTCTGAGACAATGTGTGAATGTCTGAATTCTTGCGATTTACTTATTTTTGCAAGTGCAGCTGGTAACAGCGTAACGATTTAATTGCACCAATATACCAAGGTCAAAAAAGGGCAAACACCTTGAGCACAAGCAAATGCAAAGCGAATCGGGAGCAGCAATAGCAATGCATAAACGATTGCTGCAGCGGTAAAATGTTTAAAGAGACAAGAGAAGATAATGCGTGGGCGTCAATGCAGGTCAAACACCTTAATGCAAAAGTGAACGCAAAAACGAAGCGACAACTGCGAAAACGATAAAAGAGCGCAGGCGCGCTTTACTAACTCTATAAGTTAAATAATTTTTAATTATTTAAACATATGCAGAGTAATCACGTCGGGGTCACCAATGTTGAGCTATTGAGCTTTTTCAATAGCTATCGAAATTCCGAAATGTCACTCAACAAATAATAAATGCTGCGAGATTGCATTGATGAACATAGTACATATATATTAATTTGCCTTCGTGGCCGAACTTAAATTACTTTACAACTTTTAAAGTTGTGTTTTGCTAATAACCCCGATTTAGGCTGTGCAATAATAAGCGATTTTTTCGTTTGTCGCGAAACAGACAAACGACCGAAGTTGAGCTACCGACGAATTTGATAAAACTGAACTCTTGCACTCAGCTGAAGGCCAAGGGCAAACAATAGAGAATGTGTTAAACTAAATATAAGAGCTTATGCAAACAATAGTTGGACATTACGTTAAGTTGCTCTTATGCTGCGCAGAGCATGATAGGTTAAGCGATTAGAGAGAGTTATGGTTCTGTTGATGCTTGTTTTTGTTTAGTTAACTGCGTAACCAAACAATGCTCTTCTCGATAAAGAAGAACTTATATGTGACAGTGGAATGCACAAAAGCTTCGAGCAGAATATGCATAACAAAAATCATTGCGAACACAATCGAAAGTGGAAAACAAAAATACTCATGATAAAAACAGCAATAACAACAACAAAACTAATGAAGCACCAAACAAACAAAATAATAACAAAAACATTCATCCATTTACGACATAGGTTCGCCTTTACTTATTCAATTTATAACAAAATGCCTAAAAATAAACGATTTTAAATCAAAGTGCATAATGAAAGCAAACCAACGCTGCAGATGATCTCGACATTTACAAAAAATAAATAATTACATTAAAGTAAAAGCTTTCTTTAAGGAGCTGTCAACGTACAATAGCGAAGAACTACAATTTTAAAGTCTCCCAATTAAAAGTAAAGCTTAAGTGCAAAAAAGAAAAACACTTCCAATGTTTTTGGTTCAGTTAACGGTCAATAGTTACATTTTAAAAATTAACAATCTTTTGATTCGTTGTATACAATAAGAAGCCCATCGAGGACCCCAGATAGCTCAATACATAAATTGCCAGTCGTTCTTTCTTAGCGCTGCAAACTGTTACCTGCCACCAAAACGCGTCAAATGCGGATCCAGCCATCCCTCAAAGGAGTGCACAACAATTAACGAAAAAGAAGACAATAAGGAACAACAAATAAATAATAAAATAAGTTTTGCAAAAGTAGTTTGAGGAAAAACTAACTATGGTTAGGCAATTTCGCAACCAAGCCAAACGAATTAACCAAGTACAACAGAAGCTCTATTACAAAATATCATTCAAAACTTGACCCATGAATCTAAGACTCTTAAAGACCATTTTAATGCACAAGCTGCAAGAATCGATACATTTGTAACATTGTTAGATTAATTAAAGCCTTAAACAGCAACAAGACACATCAAATCATATAAAATTACAAGTGGAAACATTACAGTCGGACGCAACCAACTGCGATACACTCGTTAAAACAGGTAAAAGAGGCCTGATTGCAAAGGGATACATATGCGGCAAGGGTGTACGCTGCCTTAAAGATTCCCCGATGCAGATGGAGATGCCACCAGCTATTTTCTTTCCAATTTAATGACTCTAGCTCAAAGTGGGGAAGGGGGTCTGGAGGCGGTATGGGTGGGCGTGGCATCCAAATTTTTATACAGATCTTTGTCTTATGTCAATTGCTATCTTGCTTATCAAGTTTTGATGCAGCTTTTGGGGGGTCATCATCACCTATCTTGGCATCAAATTTGGTGGCTATAGCTCTATAACTATGGGAGATATAGGCTTTTTATGTCCGTCATGGTGTCTGTCCACCTTTCCGTCTGTATGAACGCAACCCTCTAAGCTAGAGACGTGAGACTTTCAAATTCTCTTCATAGTAAATTAAAGTGTCAAATTGGGGTTCTACGATAACTGAGGAAATGGTAAATCGAAAAATTCGATAGCTCAACACCGATACATCCAAATATTTGGCACATCCTTACAGCTAGAACTACCAAATTTTGGTGGGCAGATAGCTACTACACTGAGAAAAAATGCGTTCTCGCTAGTGCAAAATCAAGAGCATCCGTTGACAATAGCTGCCTAAGCATGGATTTTCTTGATATAATAATTAAGAACGGAATATTTAAGACCGAAAAGAACAATATATTATTGAAACCGTTCTTTGTATAATAATATTGGTTCTTAATTAAAGAACAATTTGTATTTGAATTTTGCCTAGCATTTGTTGTTTTTTTTTTTAAATTTAAATTTTATTACAATTTGAAATCAGTATCATAACACTAATTAGTGGGTATTTTCAGTACAGTATAAGCTACTACAAATATTGTTTTTAAACTTGTGAGATTAGTTAGTGTTAACACTTTAATTATTATTAATAATAATAATTTTTATGTTATAATTAGTTTCTAATAGAACAAGTGGAAACGTTGCAGTCGGACGCAACCGACTGCGGTATACTCGATACCAGTATTAAAAATTTTGATGCCCATCCATGTGGGATGTTAATTGCTTTCTTCATACCAAATTTGGTGACTCTAGCTCGAAGTTTGTATAAAGTGGGGAAAGGGGGGCTGGGGGCGGTATGGGTGGAATTGCATACAAATTTTTGATGCAGATCTTTGTGGAATGTCAATTGCTATCTTCATAACAAATTGGTGACTCTAGCTCAAAGTTTGTAAAAGTGGGGAAAGAGGGGCTGGGGCGGTATGGTTCGGCGTGGCATTCAAAATTTTGCTGTAGATCCTTGTGGTATGTCAAATGCTACCTTCATACCAAATTTGTTGGCTCTAGCTCAAAGTTTGTATAAAGTGGGGAAAGGGGGGCTGGGGGCGGTATGGGTGGAATTGCATCCAAATTTTTGATGCAGATCTTTGTGGAATGTCAATTGCTATCTTCATAACAAATTTGGTGACTCTAGCTCAAATTTTGTAAAAGTGGGGAAAGGGGGCTGGGGGTGGTATGGTTGGGCGTGGCATTCAAATTTTT